>CM053790.1:376446051-376831051 GCA_028749045.1 Cupressus sempervirens
GTCTTAATATTTTAACCCAAGTTTCAAATTATACTAATTATGATCTACTATCAGAATGATATATGAAATATTGATTGAAAACTCAGATAGCTTTCTACATTTTGATAGTAAATCTCTCTCTCTCTCTCTCTCTCTCTCTCTCTCTCTCTCTCTCTCTCTCTCTCTCTCTCTCTCTCTCTCTCTCTCTCTCTCTCACACACACACACACACACACACATCATAAACATGGGCCCTCAATTTGAAATATCCTTTGTATCCTTCATAGAATTTGTGACCAAGTCAATATTGGTGTCCATTGTAATCTATGAAAGAGTCTTAGAATATTTACTGGAAAACACATTAATCATGTGTGTTGTTCTTTGTTTAATTATATTTGTTGTTCTTTTCTTAAACATTGACATTCTTGATAATATTTTTGAGTTAATATTACCACTTTTTTTCCAAATCTATCATTTGATTTACTTATAAATATCTGATTTAAATTATGTTTTAGTTTTTGAATTAAAAAAAAAATCAATAATAAGGTTAGTTAAAAAATTAGTAAGTTATCTAGCTTATTGGTTCAACACAAAGATAGCATACAAATTTGTACATCCAAGCTCCTGAATCTTTTATAAACCTATCACATAATAAAAATTTCTATTGCATGTTATACTTGTGATGGTAGTGTCTAATTATGATGTTATTCTTCTTTCCCCTAGTCTTTTGTAGTTTGATATAGTTCTTGACATATAATTTTCTTTGAATCAAACTATTTTTATATAAATTAGTCATCTATTATTTCATTTCTAAGGAGTTTTTGGTTCAATGTTTTTGGTTTTTTTTAATATTTTTCTATGTTTGAGTATTTAAGTTTTGTATATTGTCCTAAAACATAATTTATTAGCTAATATTTTAGGTTCCATATATAACTAGATTTAAGATAACTAGTGTACTTAAAACATCATTTCGCTTAGTTTATGATAGTTATAGACCAAAGCCTTGATAGGCCATCAAATCATGTCACATAATATAAGAGAAGAAGAAAATAGGAAGACACTTTCTAGATTGTGGTCTAACTTCAAATGAAGAGGTGATGGAAAATGTCAGTCCTTGTAAAAAATTTAAGGGACTAAAGATTAGAAGATTTAACATCAAAACAACTAAGATACATTGTAGCCTCTGTGGTCATGTTGAAGGAGGGTTTGATTATCATCCATTGGTAAGTTTTTTATTATATCATTTTATGAGTTTATAGAGATGATAAATCTTTTGATGATGCAATCATGATCATGGTTTATTTATGTTAATCATTTTTATATAGGTCAACCTCCCTAGGGAACATGATATGGACCACCAAAACATAGAGAATATTGATGTAGAAGTGGAGGAACATGGAGGTGTGAATATAAAAGCTAAAGATAATGTTCCCATGGAAGTAGATTATCATCATGCACCAAAAAGTGTATTTGAAGATGATGGTAAAAATTCATTGATTCATGACACATTAAGTACCAACAAAGGTGATGATGATCATGATTATTAAATTGAATTCATGGTATACCTTACTTGAGAAGGTAGAGGTGGCCCTTTACAAAGGGTCCCAAATAGCTCTTCTTTATGTTGTATTGTTGTTAATGAACTTAGATGTTACAAATGTTTTATCCAACATAGCAGTGTCATATATGCCAAGGTATGTCATATTTGTCATTATAGTTAATAAAGAGTGAATCATGTGCCATTATTAGTGTTTATATGAACAAATTATATTTTTTGCTATAGATTGATAGGTGAGTTTTTTTTCCCACCATCAAATATTCTACCTTGCTCATACCAAGAATTATCTACCATTACGAAACATATTTGGAATGGAGTATCAAGAAATAGATGCATATCCTAATGATCATATTATATATCATAAAGAGTGTGAATTTTCACTAGAATTCCCTAAATATTAGACAAGTAGATATCAAATAGATCAAATAACAAAAATTGAGCCTCACAAGATTCTTTGTTATATTCTCAATATTTCACATATACAATGGTTATTTA
The DNA here is from genome assembly GCA_028749045.1 of Cupressus sempervirens. Classification (NCBI taxonomy): domain Eukaryota; kingdom Viridiplantae; phylum Streptophyta; class Pinopsida; order Cupressales; family Cupressaceae; genus Cupressus; species Cupressus sempervirens. The sequence goes on from CM053790.1 coordinate 376,448,083, forward strand.
GATGCAATAGCTTGGATCAACTTATGGATTAACATACATAGAATAGAAGTTGAGATGGCTTTATTTTATTTGAATTCCTATGGATGGTTTGGAATTCAATGACAAAGAGGAAAAGTGACAACACTTTAAAAAATTACCTTGTAATCTTAGGATTTCATTGGCAGAAGATGGCGTGAATCTATTTGGAGAGATGATATATGTTTACTCAGTGGGGCCTCTTTTTCTTATCAACAATAATATTCTTCCATGGATGTCGATAAAGAGGGAGCATATCATGTTGTCAATGATTGTTCTAGGTATTGTTTTCAATGTACATATAATTATAAGTTTTGCAATAAAATGGTCACAATAATTATGTAATGTTGTTGTTCATTCAACTAGGAAACTACCAAGTTAAAGATATGAATGTATATATTGAGTCACTTATTGACAATCTACTAGAGTTATGGAAGCGTGTCACTATGTATAATGTCTCTAAACTAATAGGATAAAGATAATTTCACTTCCATGTTATGTTTGTATGGATGATACATGATACCCCAGGGCTAACACATTTTAGTGGTATGTTAACGTGTTGCAATTATGCATGATAATTATAATTATTAAAAATGACATATTTAATCCAATTATATCATTATCTTGTAAGGACTTCAAACAAAGGAAAAATTTACATGTCCACTTTGTGGTCTAAAGATGAAATCTCATCATTCAAAAACTTTAGAAAAGTAGATGTTTGATGAGTGTAGGCACTTCCTCCACATGAATCATAAGTATCAAAGTGCAAAAAAGCATATTTTCAATGGGAAGTTGGAAGTTGGAATGAAAAAAAAGAACACTTCACCTATGGAAGTTAGAATATAATAGAGTTGATTGTCAAGGTAATGTCATTCCACCTAATGGTTTATATTTTGAATTTATATTTTTCTATTGTGTTTTGTTTATTGGTGACATAACTAATCATGGAAAAGTTCATCAAGACATCAATGACCACCTTCTAAATGGACTTAAAAGTTATGTTGACCCTAAAGGAAATCTTAATATTGTCTATTAGTGCAAAACACTAAATCATTATCTATGAAATGTTGGCCAGTCAATAGTATGACTGAGACACTATATAGGTTGAGCAAGTATAATGGTGAAGTGTACATAATTAGTTCATACCAAGTGATAGTTAATGCTAATTATACATCAGAGTTACCAACCAATTTAGTTAGTGTCAAGATAACATAGGAGCAAAAAAAAATTAGAGAAGGAAGATAGTGTGGTTGATGAGTGGTTCAGGAGACAATGAATGCTGAGTGAGATAGAGAGACTTATAGTATAAGTTGAGGGATAGCATGGAGTACAAGAATGATCGAGCATCAGAAGACTATTAGTGCCGAGTAAGAGAGTTTTTGTATGTAAGTTTGTAATGGCACAAAATCTTATGTAAACCATTTTTGTTGAGCAGGAAGCATGATTTGAGTATCAATGAGAGATTCAAGGAGGTGATTACAACTACAATCATAAATCATTAATTCCTATGAAAGTTAATCAACCAATTAAATAATCAAGGACTAAGTAGAAAAAGGATAGATCTAGATTGATGGATAGGATCAATAATTTTCTTAGATGACTTTGTGTATGGTTGTTAAGTTATTGATAGAGAATTATGTAAGTGTGAAGTTTAAGGTGAAACAGAGGTAAAAGTAAGAGGTGACCCAGTAGTGTAGTGTGGGAGTCATTGAAGATTAATCATAGAGAGGTGATATTATATTGGATAGAGTACATTTGTATCAACATTCTAATACAAAATAAAGGATCAAGGTACTAAAATATTTTAATAGGTGTTTCAAGGTAAATCTCTTAACAGAGTAGTTCTAATAGGCCATTGTAAAGATCTTAATAGAGTACTCACTTAGTTGTGATGTTAAATCCTTTAATCAAGGTAGACTTAATAGTCTTGTAAGCTCTTAACATGGCAGACCCCTCACAGGGTAAATCATTAGAAGTGATCAAACTTAGTAACCTTAATAGGCACACTTTATTGTTGTAGTAGTGAAGATCTTTGTGGGTGTCATCCCCACCATAGTTGTACTTTAACCTTGGAGGGTTTATGCATTACCATATCCAATTTCATACATTGATCAATTTCATATATATGTTATCCATGTTATTAGATGTTAGATTTGATATTGCATTGTAGTATATGATTAAAATTATATAAGGCTAAGGTTTAATGAGGGTTTATGGTGAAGATATAAAATATATTTTATGTTTGATGTGGTTTTAAAGATTTTAATTCACCGCCCCCCACCACCCCCCCCCCCCCACCTCGGTCCCCCTCCCCTCTCATTATCTTACTTTCCCTATTACATTTTCAATAATTGGTATCAGACGTGTGTTCTCTTAGCAAAAGTCTAACCACTTGAGATTGAAATATCTTGGAGAATGGAAGCCTAAAATTGGGAAAGATCATTGAAAATCAAAAGCTTAATGTTTATCTTGCATTTGAATAAGTTAATATTGCAAAGGAGACATTGAGGAAATCCATGAAGAGAAGGAAAGAGATGAAAATTTAACAAAATAACAAATAATACAAAGAATAAACTATTTAATACTTTTTTTTATCAAGGAAGATCTAGTGAATCTGATGTAGCCATATAAAATCTATTAGAGAAGAACAAGAATCTAAGTGAAGAAGTTAGAGCACTACAAAGAGAACATGAAAAGAACTCAGTAAGGTTATGTGAAGTCATGAAATAAAAGAAGAAAGTTGAAGATGACAAGGCAATGGTTAAAGAAGATAAGAGGCAAATGGCTATAATACTTGATAAAAGCATCAGTAAAGTGCAAAGGATGATACAAAATCAATATGATATGAGCAATTAGTTGTTAAGTGCAAATCATGAGATTTCTAGCAAGGTGGAAGAGATTGTGAACCTAAGATCTAAAAATGATCAACTAAAGAATGAATTGAGAGCTAAAAAAGAAGTCATTGAAAAGATGAACAAACCTAAAGAAGCTATTTTTTTACTTGATGAATAGATGAACACATCAAGGAGACCTCATTACTATTCTAGATTAGGATATGTTGAGCCCCTGTGTTGAGCAGGGAGAATCATCAAAGAAAGGAGAACAAAGGAATGTGACTACAAAACCAAAGAACAAGAATCATACATGCTATCACTATGGAAAACCAGACCATACAACAAATAGTTTCAAGAGAAAATTTAGTAAGTCAAACCCTGAACCCAAATTCAATTACAATTGTTTTAATTGCAACAATTATGAACATGGAGCACTTGAGTGTACATCAAAGTTTAGTAAGGGAACTAGATATAAAGGATATTGTTATACATGTTAGAAGTATGGTCGCATGGCACAAGATTGTAGATCTAATTCAAAACCAACTAAACACCTAAAAATCAAGGCAATGCACCTAAACAATGTAATGAAATAAGTTGGGATTACAATGCTTGCATCACTTGTCAAATATGTGGTAGCAATGGACATATTGCAACAAATTTTGTGAAGGCACACTTAAGAGGAAAGATATAGACAAAAATTGGTCTAATATGTTTTCACTATTAGAAGATCAATCACCTAAGAAGAGAGTGTAGGAACTAAGCACTAGTATACAATGTTGAAGAGAGAAATGGAAAAGTAAAGGTCAATGCAAAAGAAGTAAGAACTTGGATAAATCAAACTTGGAAGAAGAAATTTGATGGAAATAGAAGTGGAAATGTTGGAATTGTGATCACCCAATCCAATAGATTAGGTGATTCCCCCACCTCAAACTAAATAAAGGGATGTGTATGGAATTGTGTTTCAAATTGCTACATCACACATCAGTTCCTATATTTTTTTGCATAAAATTCCAAATCATCATGACATTAGAATCATGAAATAGATCTAAAGTTTGAACTGAACAATGTATTCTAGAGCCAAGTTTAATAACTTGCAATGACCATGTGCTAGCTAGTATTAGAGTCTTAAAATGCTAGTAAGGACCGAGCTGCTATAGTGATCGAGTTGGAACATAGACCAAGTTAAAGATTGCAATGGTATTGAACAAGAAAAACTAAAGGAAGTATTTTGTTGAGTTTTTACAATATTGGTTAAGACAGTTGTTGCACACCCACCATAGGTACGATGTATTAATGAGGCCCTAATTTGAATATTTTAACATGTATAATACACTTCACCAATCATTTTATAGATCATGCATTCAATTTTTTAAGAGACCAAAGAGCTAGAACAATTCATGATTGTTTAATAGCAATTTGAGTGAAGATCTTATAGCATGTCATCAAAAATCAAGTGTGATCCAAGGGTTGTATTGCTACCGAGTGAAGTAGAGTTGAAAAATCAAACACTAAGTGCAAAGAATGGTATTAAGTTTGGCTACAATAGAGAAATGGTTATCATTGGATATTAGTAATATTTAATTTATTCATAATGAACCTTGTAATAAATTCAAGGCATACCCTAAGATAATAGTTAAGAGAGATGCATCTGGAGCCCTATCCTTGGTCCCACCTAGGATAATTTTAATTCATGATGTTAGATGCTTGTATATGTGCATAATTGGTGAAATTGGAGACTTCAAACTAAGAAATACATATGAGAATCTATGTGTTGATGGGAAACTGAAGGAGGAACACAAATAGATTATCAAGAAAGGGTTCTTGTGCACTAAATTTTTTGAAGGTTATCAAAGTAGAATGCATAAAAATTGTTTTGAATCATGTGCATGATATAAAGCTATGGTTAGAAGTAGGACTAGTTGATATCACTAAAAAAATTATCCACCAAGTTACCAGATACCCTTTTTTAGATAAAGTGAAATCTATTTGTTGCTAGGGGAGAGAATTGATTGAAGAAAATATGTTGGCTAAATGGAATAAGCAAGGAATGTCAATTTTCATTATCAAAGATCTAGGGATAGACTTTATAGTAATGTTAATAGCTCACAAGTTTTATCAATCTAGTTGACTAGGAAGTGTATCGTCTAGTTTATTTAACATAGCATAGAAAATTGTGAAGAAAGGTCATTCATATAATATTACTAACTTGCAATGACAAAAATTGGATGAGAACCTAAAAAGCATCAGGAAAGTGAAGAATACAATGTGTAAGTTTGGTTCACTATTAGTTTGCATATTCTTTTATGTGTAAAATTAACTTCCTACCATTGGAAATGTGAATTGGGACAAGAAGAAGCTAGTTACTCAACAAAATTAATTAGTTTATTAGGTAGACACGAGATGGTTTTGATATTTTCATGGATAGATACTTTGAAGATTTTAAATAAAAGATGAAAAATAGGTCAATAATACCTAAATCTCTAGTAGACAAGTACTATGATAACATTTATTTCCTAGTTGATATATATTGGACTTATGTTCAAGCAGTTATACCAAGAATCATATGGTTGAGGCTACTAGGTTATGAGGTAAACATTAATGATGATGTTGCTATCATAACAACACTATTAGATGAACCTATTGATAAGTATAATGATCCATTAAACACATATGAAACAACAAAGATCAAGATCATAATGGGAAAAAAGTGCCTAAGATGGAGAGAAAGAGGAAGAAGATTATAAATAATTTGGAAGGTACATTTGGTGAGGAACCATTATAGATCTCACAAGGAAAAGGTGAAGACTTGACCAGTGATGAAAAGGAAGAAGATAATGAAGAAGAATAAGAAGTAGCAAAAAGAAAAGGAAAAGAAACAATGGTTATCAAGCCACATGAAACAAAAGGAAAATAGATTTTTATTGTTGAGCCCAAGGTGAAGAAGAGCTTGAAGAATACTATCATAGAAATTACACTTCCACCACCAAGGGTAATAAGACAAAGGACTAGGGAAACTAGTACTATAGTTTTTGAGCCTTAGAAGAAAGGTGTTGTGAAGATAACCAAGTCATCTCAAATCAAGAGCTCAAAAAAGAGAAAGACAACCTCTAAGGAAGCTGAGCCAAGAAAACCTATGAAAAAACCAATGAGAAGGATGATGAGGAAGAGGAAGCATAGAGGACCAAGTTAGAGGACTTGAGTCAATTCAGAGTTGCTACAAACAAGAAATCCCAAAACTTAGAGGAGATATGTGAGAATATAAGGGTTAGTGTAGGGTAGTCTAGATTTCATTATATAAAATGTGATACATTAAGTAATGTTGATAAAATTAATGTTTATTAATAATATATTATTATGTATTCTTTTATAATCATTAATAATATATTATATCTTTATTTAAATTATATTTATTCATAGTGAACTTACAATATAATTTATATTTTTTATTTACTCCTATAATGATTTAGTATGTATAATTATGTATAATCCATTTATATTTTCATATTCATTAAAATATTATAACTATTATGTTTCATTAATTAGTTTATCTATATTGTCATAACTAGAGGACATGACAATCCACCCTTCCTCAAATTTCTTGTCCTCAAAAAATGACCATTTATACTAAAGCTTTCTTGTAAAGTTATCATACAAAGTGTAGATTAAGATGCAAGAATCCATAATTCATGCATTAGTCTATATCTTAATTCATGAAATGTGCACAAAATAAATACATGAGTTCTTGTAGACACGAAGCATGTACACAAAGAAGACATGCAAATGCATGAAGACACAAAGCATACACAAAGAAAACACACAAATGAATGAAGATAGGATGCATTCACATATTGTAAGGACTATTTTATTAATCAACTCTTATAATCTAATAAGATAAGGCTAAGAGAATATAAAAAAATTCTCTATTATATTTATTTCTTCCTTATTAGATCAAAAAAAAAAACTAATGTCTCTAACTATAAGGCTATAATGTATTTTGTTTTAGATTATGATAAAAATAGGTTTTGAAGGGACCCTAAAACCCTTTCACATCCTCAAAAAAGGAAAAAATGACCCATCCAACAAGAAAGAGCCCATAAACCTACTAAAAAGTGGCATCAAAATCAGGTTTTATAGGGACCTAAAACCACTAAAAAAGTCCAGATAAAAAACCCAGGTTTTACAAGGACCTAGAACCGACAAAACAAGTGAAAAACTAAAATCCAAAAAATAGGACCAAACACAGGAACCAAAAGAACCAGCCAAAAAATAGGAACCGCACAAGAACCCAACCAGAGAAGAAGACCCAAGAAACTATTGCGATTCCCTAATCATCTTCACAACCTCCTTACCAATCTTAGCGATGTCCTTGATGGAGTTAGCAGCCAAAGAAGTAGCAGCAATCAAAGCTTTTTTCCTTGAACTTAGTCTTGTCCTCTTGCTTGGGCCCTCCGAAGATATGGTTCCTTCATTAACTCTTTTACCCAAAGTCATCACAATTGCACAAATGCTAGAGGTAACTTGCTCCATTTTTGTTCCACTTTCCCTAATGAGTAGTCTAAGATTATGCTCATAATCCTTTAGTTTTGTTGGGATATCTCCCATTTGCACCTCCATGTGTTGAATAATAGCCTAGTCAGCCTCTTGGTTATGTTGCAAGGTATCCATTTTCTTCTTCAGCCCCATTATTTCATTATATAACTAGGAATCAACCTGAAGGAAGGAGTCAACTTTTTGTTTAGCAGAGTGAAGGAAGGAGAGTTTGGTTTCCCTCACTGGGGAGTCACCTGCATCATCAATAGTGGTGTGTGGAACAGGGTCATCTTTATCAATATGAATCTCCCCATCCAACAGCTCCACCTCACTAGGCTCTACATGAATATGGTGGCTCTGGCCCTCCTTATCATGTCCTTCAATATCCTTAAGAGGAGGGGACGGATGCTAAGGAGTTTAGCTCTAACCTGGATGGTTACCTGGATTCGAAAGAAAATAATGAGGATGGGAGAGAGGAAGATACTATGGAGGTGAACTCAAAATAGAGCAAGTCTAAAAATGAGGACACTCATATTGTGTCTAGGGGAGGTGATAAAGAGAAAGAAAATGATGATTTAGCCATTTTGAGTGAGGAGGAAAACATGGGGAAAGCTTCCACTCCTATAATGTATTTTGTTGACCCTAAAGGAAATCTTAGTATTGTCTATTAGTGCAAAACACTTAGTCATTCACAAGGAAAATTTGGTCTGTCAATGCTATGACCAAACCATAATGTAGGCTGAGCTACATAAAGTAGAAGTATACAAGTTAAGTATGTACTAAGGTGGACATAGTTTTTTATCATATTAACAATTTTTGTCAAGCTATCCATAGGGAAACACATCATATAAGTCAAGTAAAGCCTATGTCAAGTGACAACATGAAGAAAAAAGCACAACTAAGTATTAGGAAGGTATATTTGCCGAGTTACATAGTTTGAGTATATGAGTTTGGAATTGCACAAAATCCTATCTAAACCATTTTTCCAAGCATCAATCATGTTTCTAAGTTTGAGGTGGTAATTAGTCATGTGATTACACATCATTAATTCCTATGTAGAATGATGAACCAATCAAAAAATTGGAAAGGTCAAGTGGAAAAAGGAATAATTGTGGACCATTAATTGTGATCAAGAAGCTTTATAAGATGGGTATAAAAGAAGGTTTTTAATATAGAAATTATTGTTGTGAGTTAGAGGAATGTGTGTATATGGAGCTGAACAAGAATTAACAAGTTGCAAATTAAGCAGACTAATCAGTCTAATGAGGAGATAGTGCAAATCAATTACATTGAGGTGATTACACTTTGGATAGAAAGGATATGTTATCACCATTTTAGTGCAAACCGAAGGGTCAAGGTACTCTTATATTTTAACAAGTATATTAGGTGAATCTCTTAACATAGTGGTCTTAACTATTGTAAACCTCTTAACTAAGTACTCACTTAATTTTGATGTAGAAATCATTTTCTAAAGGTAGACATAACATTCTTATTAGCCTTTAACAAAGAAAACCCCTTACAGGGTAGATCATCATAAGTGATCAAATTATATCCCTAACAAGCACTTTGTTACTATAATAGTGAAGATTTTATGGGTATCATCCCCACTGGAGTTTTACTTTCACCTTGGAGGGCTTTGTGTTACCAAATATTATGTCATGTTTTGATTACTTGTTTATGTTTTTATTCATTTTATTAGATGTTAGATTTGATATTATATGATGTTGCATGATTAAGGTTAAGGTTGATTTGTGTGGTGAATTAAGTTTAAACAAGGTTAATCTGTGAAGTGGTAAAATTTTTGGAGATTCTGATTCACCAACCCCCCCTCTATCAATATTTCATGTTCTCATTAGATTTCCAATAATTGATATCAGAGTTGAGTTCTCTAAGAAATAAGTCTAACCACTTGAAAATCAAAGGTCTTAGAGATAGATGCCTACAAATTGGGAAAGGTGATTGAAAATTAGATGCTTAATTTTTAGATTACATTGGAATAAGTAAAGGTTGCAAAAAAATAACTAAGAAAATCCTTGAGAAGAAGGAAGGAGATGGCTATCTAGAAAAATGATGATAGATCTACTAAATCTACTAAATCTGATGTAATAATATCAGATATATATTGGAGAAGAACAATAAACTAAATGAAGAAGTAAGATCACTAAAGAGAGAACATGATATACAATTTGTAAGACCATGTAAAGTCATGGAACAAAAGAAAACAATGGATGATGAAGACAAGATACAAATGGCTACAAAACTTTATGAAAGGATTACTAAAGTACAAAGGTTGACACACTATCAATTTGAGATGGAAAATCAGTTATTAATTGTCAATCATGAAATTTCTACAAAGATGGAAGAGATTGCAAACCTAAGATCAGAGAATAATCAAGTGAAAAATGAATTGAGAGCTAAAAAATAAATTATTGAAAAAATGAATAGATCTAGAGAAGCCATGAGAAAACTTGATGAAAAGTTAAGAGCATAAAGAATACCTCATGATACTACAAGATTGGGCTATACCAAGTTCATATCATTTACCAAGCAAAGTGAGTCATGAAATCATGGAGAAAAAAGGAATGAAAAACCAAAGATCAAAAAGCCTACATGTTATCACTGTGGAAAACCTAGTCATCAAACAAATGATTATCAGAGAAAAATGGTAACTCCAATCCTAAGCCTAAGTTTAATGGTTGTTGCTTAATTTCAAAAAGTATGGACTTTAATCATATGAGTGTAGATTAGGTAAGACACCAACTACATCTAAATTTGGAGGTTATTGTTGTACATGTCAAAAGTATGGTCACAAAGCACAAGATTACAGATCTAATACAAAACATAGTTGGATGCCTAAAGGTCAAGGCAATGCAAATAGGCAAGGCAATACAATAAATTGAGATTAAAATACTTGGGTTACTTTTTAGGTATATGGAAAGCACAAACATATTGCATCAAATTGTGCAAGAATGCATCTTAGATGAAGATTAGGAAACTCTAAGAACTTTGGTCCAATATGCTTTCAGTGTCAAAGTTAGTTACCTAAGAAGCGATTGTAGGAATTTAGCACCAATACAAAATAATGAAGAGAACAATGGTAAAGAAAGGGTTAATGCTAAAGAAATGAGAATCTAGGTATATCAAACCTAGAAGAAGAAATCTAAAGGAGGCAGTAGTGCAAATGATGAAATTGTGATCAACCAATCAAATAGATCAAGTGATTCTAATAGCACAAAATAAATGAAGAGGTATGCATAAAATTGTATTTCAAATTTTTAAATCATACATTAGTTCCTACAATTATAAGTGTAAAAGTAAAAATTAGCATAATATTAGATGCATAAGGAGAGATTGTTAGTACCAACCAAGTGAATGTTTGGTGCCAATTAGAAAAGTTAGTGATGGCCAAATATTAGTATTGGAGTTTGAAAAGTGTTAAGTGATTGAGAAAATTGCTTAACCATGATCGAGTCATAGTATTGGTCAAATAAATTGAAGGAGTTTTGAAATGTTATTTTTGAGCTTTGCAGTATTGGTTAAGATAGTTATTGTGCACCCATTATGGGTACGAAGCATTTATGAGATGCTAAAATCAAACTTTTGACCTATATAGAAAATTTTGTCAATACTTTTTGTTACATTGCATTTTATTTTTCAAGAGCATATAGAGCTCGATCTATTTCTATGAAAATTTGAGAAGATTTATCATGTATCATCAGTATTGAAGATGAATTTGTGAGTAGTTGTGTTGAGGATGAGTGAAGATAAATTTTGAAATTTCAAACCCTATAGTAACATTATGGCATCCAACTTGTCTACAACAGAGAAGAAGATGGAATCAAATGTTGGTAGTGGATAAAAGCATAGATCTATGTCACCGTTTAGGATATCAAAACCTGTTTTGGTCAAAAATCATTTCTCTATCAAAACTCAATTTTTTTCAAAAACTAAAAATACCCTTTTATAGATCTTAGATTTAATATCATCATTATATAATTTTTGAGTGTTTTGATTTTTTATAATATGTTATAATTTAAAAATATTATAAGTCAACATTTCAACATTTCAGAAGATGCACTCTCAAAAAAGGAAAAAAAATAGTAAATCATATCAAAAAAAAATTAAAATTATATTTATCTCTAGAGGAGAGAGTCTGTAATTTATTTTCAAGAAGGTGTAGATTTGATAGGGAAGTTTTAACAGCAAGGAAAAACTGTTGAATTCTAATAAGGTTGATCTCACGTACTTATAACAAATAAAATAGATACCAAAAATAATTATTTATTTTTTGTTCCCTAGTTATACATGTCATATATAAGATATTTTCAAATCAAAACAAAAAAAGATGGATTGCATATACTTGTTTGAAGAGAACTACACTCTATATTTTTTATAGTTAAAAAAGGGACTTCAAAATAAAAGAAAATGAATAAATTCTTACTCAATAAAATTTTAAAAATTATAGGCATAAAATTAAATTAGAAAGGGTTAACACATCATTTAGAAAGGGTTAACACATGACCTAAATTTTTCTAGGGTTTTCAAAATTGAATTGGTCAAGATTATTCTGAGCTGAGTTCATGACATGAAGCTATGGCTGGAAGGAGGATCAATTGAGATAACTAGATAGCTTATTCACTAAATAACTAGCTACTATGTCATGGACCAGGTTAAAATAATTTATTGCCAAAGAAACGATTTTATTGAGGAAAATACACTAGCATTATAGAATAAGAAAGGAATTACTATTTCAAGCATTACATATCTAGAGATTGAGTTTGCAAAAAGGGTGATAATGAATAATTTTTATCATCTAGCCAACTAGATAGTGTACCATGTCTCATTGTGGATGTTGTATGGAAAATTGTGAAGAAAGATCACAACTATGAATGTGTCAACCTATAATTGACACAATTGGCTGAGAATTTTGAGACCATCAGATTAACAAAGAATACCATGTGTAAGTTTGGTTCACTACTTTTTTGTATATTCTTTTATGTTTAGAATTATTTTCCCACTATTCGAAATGTCACTTGGAATAAGAAGAAGCCAATCACTCAAAAAATTAATGAATTCATTAAGAACTTGGGAGATAAATTTGAAAAATTTTATGGATGAATATTTTGAAGATTGTATGCAGAAGATGAAGAACAAGAAAAGGATTCTCCAATCCCTAGTTGACAAATAATATGATGATGTGTGTTTCCTAGTTGAAAAGGACAAAACATATATTTAGGTAGTTATACTAAGGATTTTATGGTTTAGACCATTGGGATATGGGATAAACTTAGATGAAGCTATATTGGTTAAACTCCTTTGCTGGATGAACTTGTTCATAAGGATGTCGAGTCATTTGGTAGATATGAGATAGCCAAAGTGAAGATCATTATGCAGATAAATGCTCCCAAGATAGAGAAGAGAAAAGGAATGATAAAGAGTGGAGAGAACATTTGGTGAAGGAGATAAACAAGAAGTACCATATTAGATAATTGAGGGTAAAGGTGAAGGTATCTCAGTTGATGAGGAAGAAAATAATGGAGAAGAAGTAGAAGGAAAAGGTAAAGAGATGGTGGTTGTCGAGCCTAAGGCAAGAAAGAGTACAAAGAAGGCCACCAAACTATTAGGGTCTAATAGATCTAGAAAAATATAAGAATAAATATTTATATGCTGAAACAAAACAAGAACACACAAAGAACATATATAACACACATATTTGATGTGGTTCACCCAAAACTTGGGCTACGTACACCTACATAGCCTTCAACATTTTTATTATCCAGCAAAAATATACACCAATATTATAATGCATTATGCATCTCAGCCACTTATAATAGTATTTTATGGCTCCACACCATCAACATCAATACTCACTACGTGATCAGTCACCACAATATCAACAATCTCCCACTTAGAGACTGAAGCTAGACAATAATACAATATGTGCAACTTGTACTAGTCAATAAAAGACTTTGATGTGTATTACCTCCATGATCATCAGCCAAGAAGCCCAATATAAGTTGAGAAAGAAACTAGCTTCTCCTTGGGAATTTCCTTCATGAATATGTCTATAGGATTTTTACTTGTGAGAATATTCTCAAGCTAAAATAGGCCATCCTCCGAAATAGAACTTATAAAATGGTTCCTAAGCTTTATGTTCTTTGTCCTTGAATCAAAATGAGAATTCTTTGCAAGATGAATGGCACTCTAGCTATCACTGTACAATGAGTGATCATCCTTCTTTTGACCCAATTCTTCTAGAAAAAATTCTAACCAAAACATCTCCTTTCTAGCTTTCGTATAGCTACATACTTAGCTTTAGTGGTTGAAATTGCATTAACCTTCTAAAATCTAGAAATCCAATTGACTGCAGTACCCCTTATAGTGAAAACATACCCTATAGTACTCCTTGTATCAATATCAACTACTAGATCAATGCCAAAAAATCCATTCAAAGCAGAACTAGATCTTGTGAAACATAATGCTTTGTAGTAGTACCTTTCAAATATCAAATAATCCATTTGACATTAGTCCAATGTTCCATACCTAGATTACTTATATATCTACTAACAACTCCTACTGCATGAGCAATATCTTGCCATGTTCATACCATTGCATACATCATACTACCAACAACTAATGAATATGAGATGTTAGACATTTTATCTACCTCTTCCTATATCTTTGGGAATATTTCCTTGGTCAATTTGAAATGACTAGCCAAAGGTGTACTAACTGCTTTTGTATCCTACATATTAAATCTTTTCAACACCTTCTTTATATACTCACTTTAGGACAAATTCAAAGTTCTATTTTTCCTATCTTGTGTAATCCTCATAGTATTTTTAAATTATAAAATCCTCATAGAAAATGACCTTGCTAATTTTCATTTAAGTTCATCTATTTTTTACAAATTAGGCCTAACAACAATCATGTCATCAACATAGAGTAAGAGGATAATGTAACTCCCACTATCCAATCTCTTAAAATATACATTGTGATATTTTGGCCATACAAACTTTTCCTTAACCTGTACACCAAATTCTCCTTACCCCTAAACTCATATCCCTCTAGTTATTGCATGTAAATTTCTTCCTCCAAATCTCCATGGATAAAAGTTGCCTTGACATCTAGTCATTCAAGATGCAAGTCATCTACAACCACAAGACTTAGTATAGTTCTAATTGAAGTCATTTTTACAATAGGGGAGAATATTTCATCAAAATCTACACCCTTTTTCTATGCAAAACCCTTTACCACAAGTTTGACCTTATACCTTTTCTTTCCTGCATCTTCCTCCTTCATCCTATAAACCCATTTTTTAGGCAAGACTCTTTTTGGTTTAGATAAAGGACTAAGTCCCAAGTCTTAGTTTTCAACAAGGAGTTGATATCCTCTTTCATGCCCAGCTTTCACTATTGTTTGGCATCCTCCTACATTGCTTCTTCATATTCTTTTGGTTCACCAGAATTTATCAATAAAATGGAATACAAAGAAGGAGAAGACCTTTTAGGAGTTCTACTTGACCTTGTAGAATGTCTAACACTTACAAGAGTTTTTGGGATAAATTGTTCTTGTTGAACATCAGGTACTAGTGGCTTTTTAGTTTTAGGAGTCTCATCCAACTCCACATATTCTTGTTTGACTTGTTCATGCTTCTTTTCCTACAACTATTCTTTATACATTACCTTCTCATTAAATATAACATCTCTACTTCTAATTATTTTAAGATTTTCAAAATCCCATAATCAATAACTATAGTCATCTACTCCATGTCCAATGAAGGTACATTTTAGAGATTTAGCATCAAGCTTGGTTCTATTTCCTTTATTAACATGGACAAAAGCTTCACAACCAAAAAATTTTAGAAATGAATAATTTACCTTTTTTCTAGTCCATGCTTCCTCTAGAATACCACCATCCAAAGCCACTGAAGGTCCTTTATCTATCAAATAGATGTAACAGTTTTTTAAACATTTGCCCAAAAATGAAGGGGCAAACCAGCATGAAATTTCATGCTCCTTGTGCATTCCATGATTGTCCTATTTATTATTTTTGACACCCATTTTCTTGTTGGGTTCTTGGAACTATCTTTTGCCTTTGAATTTCATTAATAGAATAGTAATTTTCAAATGGTGTGCTACAATACTCACCTCCATTATTAGATTTGAGACACTTTAGCTTATTTCCTGTCTCATTTTCAATCAAGGTTTTCCATTTCTTAAATGTTTCCAAAACATCATATATATTTTTTAGTAAATATACAAATGTTTTCCTAGCTGAATCATCTATAAAAATAACATAATAATGAGAGCCACCAAGAGATGATACCTAAGTCAGTCCCTATACATATGAATGCAATAGCTCTAACTTCTCACTCTTCTTTTCTTTTCCAACTCTGAGAAATCTAACTCTTTTATGTTTTCCATAAACAAAACTTTTACAAAACTCTGAATCGATATTTTTCAGTCTTAGAAATAGATTTTTTAGAGTAAAGGATTTTCATCCCTTTCTCACTCATGTGCCCAAGCCTATGGTGCTACATTTTTTAATCTATTCTTGCACTATCTATAGTAGCTTTCCCTACATTAACATTATCAATAGCAACTAAGGTAGAATAAGTGTTACCAGTACAGAGATATAATGTTCCTACCTTTTCACCTTTAGCTACTACTAATGAACCTTTAGTGACCTTCTAGATATTATTTGAAAACATGACTATGTAGCCTTCACTACCTAGTTGTCTTGCAAAAGTTAAATTTCTTCTTAAATTAGGGACATGCCTTACCTCCTATAGTATCGAATCATTTATGTTTGGCAACTTGATCTTTATTGTTCCTTTCCAAAAAATAGGATAGGGTTCATCATCACCCAAATATACCTGTCAAAAATTACCTTGAACATAATCTTGAAAATATTTTCTATGGGGTGTAGCATGGAATGAAGCCCCAGAATCTATTACCTAAGAATTGTTAACATTATTCAAACATAAGATTAAAGCATCTTGTAAAGTACTACTTGCAACATTAGCTTCCTTACTATCATCTTTATTTTTGTCTCCTTGTTTGTTTTTTTGAGACCAACAGTCTTCTTCAGGTGACCAAGCTTTCCATAGCACCAGCAATGTTTCTTTCCTTTAGATTGAGAACCTCCTTTCTTTGACTTTCCTTATGACTTGTCATGTGAAGGCCATTTTCCTTTTCCCCATGTTCTTTCTCTATTCTCCATGTTTAAAGAGGAATTTGATGAGGTCAAAGTTTCACATCTGCTTTTCCATCAAATTTCCTCACTTAGGATAACACCAACAACTTCATCAAATTTCAAAGTATTTGAACCAAAGCTAGAGTTACTTACAACCATAACCAAGCTTTTCCATCTTTTTGGAAAAGAACATAAGATTAAGAGAGCCCTAACCTCTTCATCGAATAAAATTTGTATGGATGATAACTGGCTAGTGACTGTGTTAAATTCATTTAAATAATTCTATATAGATCCTCCCTCACCAATTTGCATATTAAACAAATGCTTCCTAAGAAATACCTTATTCAAAGTTGAGGGTTTCTCATATGATGTAGCCAATTTCTTCATCATCTCTATTGTGGTATTTGCATTTGATAAGTTGAATGTTATAGCCAGTGCAAGGCAAAGTCGAATAAATTCCAGTGTCTTCTTATCCAAGACCTCCCAATCTTCACATCTAATAGTTCTCTATTTCTTCACTTTTCCTTCTAATGGCTTCAATAGATCCTTTTGATATAGATAATCTTACATCTATATTTTCCATAACTATAAAGTATGGCCATTTAATTTTTAAATCTTGAATCTAGAATCCTCCATTGCTCCCACTCAAATTTGAAATTCATGTTAATCTATAGAAACAAATCTTGCTCTGCTACCAATTTTTAGGGTTTGATAGATCTGGAACAATATAAGAATAAATATTTATATGTGTAAACAAAATAAGAATACACAAAGAACACAAATAACACGCAGATTTAATATGGTTCACCCAAAACTTGGTCTATATCCACCTACATAGCCTTCAACCTTTTTTATTACCCAATAAAAATGTACACCAACATTACAATACATTATACATCTCAATCACTTATAATAGTGTTTTAGGAAAACCTCTAAAATAAACCATTAATACCCACTACATGATCAGCCACCACAACATCAATACCCACTACATGATTAGTCACCACAACATCAACATAAACCAGTCCTTACTATAGAAAGAGTGACAAGACAAAGGAAAAGGGAAGCTAATGTGGTAGTGGTCAAGCCAAAGAAAGGAGTAGTAAGGGTTACAAGGCCTTCTCAAGGAAGAAAACTAACAAATAGGAAGAATACATCAGAAGGGGTTGAGCAAAGAAAACTTGCAAAGAAGTAGAGGAGAAGGATTATAATGACAAAAGATGATGATGAAAGAATCGAGTCAGAAGGCACAAGCCAATTCAAGATTGTAGTGCACAAGCCACCCCAAATTATAGATGAATTTTATGAAAACATTAGGGGGAGTGTAGGTATGGTAGGTTTCAAATTTATTAAGTATGATACATTAGATACCATAGATAAGGAAAAGGTTGAAGAGGTCATTTTACACTAGTAGAATTGGCCTTTATTTTCAACAAAAATTGGTCAAACATTCTACCCAAATTGGTCAAATGATCCACAAATGGTCTTGTCAGTATTTTTTCTCATTGAAATTTTTCCAAATCCTTATTGAGATTGAAATTTCTACTCAATTCTTGGTTGAAATTGGCATCTACATTTGGCCATTGTGGTCATAAAAAATTTGACCAATATTGGTCAAAAAGCCTAGCCCATCTGACTAGGATGCCAAACCCATGACAATATCTTGGTTGAATATTTGGTCAAAATTCTTACCAGCCTTGGTTAAGGTTTAAAATGGAATCTATATTTGGCTATTGTAGTATCAAAACTTTGACCAATGTCAGTTGAAAATCCTGGCCCATCCGACTAGGATGCCAAACCCATGATGGTGTCCTTATCATTGATTTGGTCAAAATTTTGATGGTTGGTCATAATTTCAATGAACCTTGGTTGAAACCTTAACCAAGTTTGGTCAAAATTTTGATGAATATAGAATGTTTTGAAAAAATAACTCTTGAAGATAAATATCTAGACTAATCACCAATGACATCCTAGTCAGTTATTTTTCTAGATATTTATCTTCAAGTGTTACTTTGTATTCTAAATATCCAACTCATTCTTAGAACAAAGGTATTTTTTCCATGATATCCCATGATTCATTTATTCTTCTATAGAAGATCTCACTTACATTCTACACCATGTTGTCAAAGTCATATTAAGTAATATTAAGTGATATTAAGTGAGAGATGAATAAACATACTTTGAAATCTTTGTTGACCCTACTGCCATAAGCATAGGTGGGGGTGATTTTGTTAAAGTAAATAATAGACATGGATAATGCAACCACACCAATTTTTAGATGTGTGTACTTGAGACATCTACATAATAAGCTGAATAAAAATTATAATTGATGAAATATTTATTTCTCTTGAATGATTAAGTGGTTAGTGTATTTGAAATTTGAATAATCTTAAACATTGATAGTTGTAAACATAGAAGTGCAAGAGGAATCATCAATTTATGAGGTATGTTATTAGAGAAGTGTTGGAATTAGACAAGCCACCATTATAATATGATCTTTTACATTAGCCAAATTTAGCTTTGACTAATCAAGACATACAATTAGGCATACCTGATAGCCCTGAAGATTCACTTTCTTTAGTAAATTTTGAATTGCAATCTTCTTATCATAGCTACAATGTGTGATCAATAGAACTATTAGAAATTGATATTTCAGCAACAATAATCTAAATTAACAATTGTATCAAATTTCACTAATGACCATTAATAAGTTTTTTCAAGAAGGCAATGTTGCAAAATATGAACATACCTTGTATCTAAGGCTTTGCGACATGAGTATGAAAGCAGTGAAGAAACACATCAAATGTTATCCTTAGAGGGTAGCTCACATAGTTTATTATAATGACCTCCATGACACCCTACAATACAGTTGTAAGTATAATGTCCAATGAAAATTCTATGGTTAGGCATGATATCTTAATGATTGATCCTGGAAATCTTATTAGTCATTAAAAGGGAAAATATGCCTAATTTCTAGTTACTATCAAACACGGAGAGTCAAGTGTATAAATATATAAAAGGTAAGAAGATAGACAAAACAAGTTAAAATCATGAAAGTTTAAAAGTTAGAAATTGCATTGTCACTTGTGTATAAGAAAGCATCTACCCTATCTCTAAATATGCACCAATTCAATTGAGTTTGGATGACTTGGAATGTTCCTTTGGTTCCTTATATCAAGAATGAAAGAGTTTTTTAACAAAGGTACATTTTGAAGGACTTAATAGATCTTGATGCTTTCCAATCATAATCTTTTTTCTTTTGAAGGAATAAATTAGTCTAATATCTAACCTGGCATACCCATAAGATAGAGGAGATGAGCATTCCTATTATACAAATAAGGTATCTTAAATATGAGTTAAAGAATAAGTTTCTCACTATTCCACCATAGTGATGAATTGTGAAGTTAGTGAGGTGAGGTTTTGGTTTGCTAAACCACACATTTCTCTTGATTGATTAAAATTTTATGTTCTCATAAATGCACTACAAGTCTAGTTGAGAAAAGGATCATTCACTTTATATATTTACACCGTAAGATGTTGAATTCTAGGAAATACATTTAGTGTATGAAGCTTTAAACATGGGTTTCTAGAACCATTTATCAAGAGCCTTGAAAATGATATTAAAAGTGCATTTAACCACACATCCTTTCTTTTCATATAAATTAAAAAATTAGAAAAGGAAATGGAAATAGAAAAGACCTTTTCAATTAGATCCAAAACATCTTGATTCTTATGGCACTTAATTTTGCTCTAGTTAATTTCTTCTTCTTTATGAGAGGCAAGTCTAAAAGAATTCCAAATCACACATGTTTTGTAGAGGCAATTACCTATTCTTCTCAAGACAATAGCTTGGTGTCTCTCAATTGTATGAGCATGAGTCAACTTGGTTAAAGAGTTTCCAATAGATCAATACATCTAATGATAGCGATTAGATTATATAAATATCCCTCTTTTTCATGAACATTTTGGTGTGTTGCATGTTTTCACCCAATTTAATAAGATAATGATTTATTTAGTAAAGAGGACATTATACCAAATGGTTGAGTGGTTAATATTTTATAGTGTGAATATAATTAATATTCTATGACATGGAAATTTTTGGTTGATATGACTCTATGAAGATAAAATGTAGTGCTTTACAATAATATGGCATGAATGAGATTCTTCCATTGTTGATGTGTAGAAAGACATTCCTTGGTGTGAAATTTTTTAAGCACATTGTGGCACTAAGAATTATATTTTATGTCTAGCTAGGTAAAATCATTATATTGCATAGTTGGAATCTATTGGAAAATGTTTGGCTTTATATACCTAGATTATTGGTTGTCTAGATGATTGTGTTTACTCTAGGTGCAAATAACATTAAAAACCTATGCATCTAGCACTGCGAAGATTAGGAGAGATTATTTTATATCAAAACTAAGTCTTGGATCATTGTTGGATTTTTTTTTTATAATTGTATAAAATATGGATATTTGGAAATACAACTAATTAGTTTGAAAGACTTATGTGACCTCTATAAATGTGTTAGGTGATGGAATAGGTTTTGATTGTAAGATCCCCTTATATAATGTCTTAGATTTTGGGACTACTTCTACAAGAATTTCTTTCTATTTAAAGTTTAAACCTTTTTCAAATGCAAAATTAGATTAATGATCAAACTTGTATAATGTTAACTATTCATATTCTTTATAAATTGTATAGGTCTTATTTGTGGAATTCACATGTATATTCAATGTAATTATAATGAATTACTAATATATAGAATAGATTTGGTCACTTATCAAGAGTTTTCAAATAGGATAGGAATTTATATTTTCTTATACTGCCAAGAACATATACGATTTCCTCTATATTTTACTTTGATGAAGGCTACAATTTAGAGGCACAAGGAATATTCTAGATACATTGGATTAAAGAGTAAAGCTTGATAAGTCCATTTTTTTAATTAATTTTTATATTATATTTTCAAGCTATGAAGAAACCAATGTTTGTGACTTTGATCCACTTTCTTTTAGATGTCTGAGAAAATTTATAATACTTTGGTTGAAATAACAAAGAACATGTGATTTACAATTCCTTTTATTCTTTGTGCATCCTTTGTGCCTAGAATGTCTTATTGGAGTTACAATTTTCAGTTTACTATAGAATAAAAATAAGAATCCTAGATTAGAAGATCAATCCCAAAGCTGAAACAAGCCCTAACAAAGAGAAACTATTCCCAGATGAAACTAATGACTATGGGAGAAATGTTTGACATAATTCATTGAGGGAGGTAGTTATATAATGTGTAATCACAAACAATACTAGTAGACTTTGATAGGGTGCTCAATGTGAGGCAAATCATGTAGTGTGTTCTATGGACAAGGTCAAGGGAAGACACAATGGTGCCATAAAACAAGGAAGACTTTTTTGGTAATTTTGAGTTGTATTTTATGGAGAAAGTTATGATCCATCTCATCCAACCCATATTTAATGTCCCAATATAATATAAATATAGAAGTTCTAGTTTAAATTTGCAAGTTCAAGTTGCATTTTGTAAGTTGGAAGTTCATGCACATTGTGAAGCCATATTAATTGAATTTAAGTAAAAATATACCAATAAATCTTACATGTTTCCTTTTCAATACTCCTGATATGTCCCATCAATCATGGAATGTGGTCTTGATCTCATATAATAGTAACTAGAATAATGACCATAATACCAATAAAGAGAACCATAGTAGAATTAAAGAAAACATATCCGGTATTTCTCAATGTCATAATTTTCATTAACAAAGGATTTAATCTCAATGTCAAACTACAAACTTGATCTCTACAAGAGGAATCATGCATATTTGATGCATTCAAGAAGAGAATACTTACACAAAATGAAGTTGAATCATGCTAAACAAGTTGAGTATTGGCCCTTCTAGTTTTATATTTGATAGTTTCCTGACAATGACACATTCATAATGCACTTATGAGAAAAGACCTAGAATGAATGAAAATGATTAAACTAATGAAGGTATGTTAGTTTGACCTTCACTTGGTTTTGAGAATACTTTAATATTCTCTACTTAACAAGGCCAACCATGTGAAGTTGGAAGCTCATCTGGCCTCATCCCCCCTCCCCCTAACATCAATCTAAATTCCCTATTAACATCTAATTACATACTTCATTTGTCCATTTATGAACTATAACATTAAATCAATACAATCACATAACATTCATTAATACTAAACAATAATCAAGAATTCATTAACACACTACAATATTTAGTCTTGGAGATTGTAGGGGAGGCCCTTAGGTATTTCTTGATGGTTGATTTAGCTTCATCCAATATCTATAGGATGACATATGCCCACATCCTTGTGGAGAATAATGTCTCCAAGGGCTTTCCAAAAAAGATAAAGTTGGCTTCTCCAAATGGTTCTTGGATTCAGCTTCTTGATTATGAGGCTATTCCCTTTAGATGTAGAAAATGTCATATGACCAGCCATCTCATTTTGTGATGCTCCTCTGACAAGGCTCATTTGAAGAAATCACCTTCTTAGTGGTTGGGGGTTTCAAATGATAACTATATTGTTTAGAAAGTATCCACAGAGGTAGATGGGTCGGATAGCTCTTCTCATGCTGATTTGGATGAGGATTCTAACTTTATCCCTAGTGATTTGGATGTTGTCCCTTTGATGGTTTTGACTATTGAAACTTTCCTTTTTTTTGACTTTGTTGATTTGATTGTTGTCCCTTTAGTGGATTTGAATCAAAATGTTGATGTTGTCCCTTTTTCTACCACTGACACTATCTTGAACTTTGTTGCTAGTGCTTCTCCTATAGTGGGGGTTTTGTGGGTTAATGGGGGTTGGAAAAAGGCTATTAGGAAGGTGGAGGATGGTTGGACATCTATTAAAGGAAAAAAAGTAAAATCCACCGAACCCTCATTTGATATGTCTTTACTTTCTCAAAACTTAAGACTAAAATGTAAATCTTGATGGTCTATGGTTTCTTGGGCTATTTGCCCTCTTGTAGGGAACTTGGTTGTGTCCCTCTAGTTTTTTAGGTGCTTTTCCATAGTTGTTTTATGTTCCTCATTATTATATTTTTCTTATCCCTTTGTACAAGGTTTCAGGTCTTTTCAAAATCTATTTTTACTTAATCAAAATAATATTCATTAACATGACATAAAATTTAATATTAATATGCAAAATTCATAGATAATTACTTTAAACAATGTTCTTTCATTATCCAACAAGATTTATCAAAGATCATTTTTAAAAAGTCATTTCTTTTTTGTTTTTCCTTAGATTTCTTTAGGAAAAAGCTGATAGGAGCATCAATATCTTCCTCATTCTCCTCCTCTTGTAGTTGTAATGTCAAATTATGATGCTTCCTTCTTCTTTGAGGAGCATGAGGTTGTTGCACTAAAGAGGGGTTGCTGTAGTAACAAGTAAATGGATTAAATTTGGATAATTTATATTACTATTACAAGTATTTCATTAACTAGTAGAACATAACATGCATTTTTCTTTACTAGACAATTCCACATCATGTACATTAACAGTTTGATCGACCACCACCTCAACATGTCGAACACTTCAAACATGCTCCATTTGTTCACCATGATGTTCAACATGCTCTAAAATTCTAAAAAAAAGGTTATTCTTGAAATTGCAATTGAAGATGTTAAATTCTACTAATAATTACATAATTTATTTCCAATAGAAAATTAATACCTCCACCACTGTGATGCACATCATGGCCTTCGTCACACATAGTTTCTGTGATAGGATTTGAAGGTTATAGTGAAATGGATGCACATTGTTATCATTGTTTGATATATAAAATAGAAATAGTCAATTTATGTTGGAAATTAACACCAAACATGAAATTTCTTAGCTATTCAATTTGATTTACTTTTAATTTGACCAATTTACCTATGTCTCATCTAGTGCACCAGATTCTTTAGTATGGATTTCAAATTCTTGCTCTAGGTCACAACTTTATAGCCTTCCTTCAAAGTAATTTTTTTTGTCTTCCTCCATGTGAGGCCTCACCTTGACCTGTCATATCATAGATATTTTTACTTACATTTTGATATTCAAGACTTTGATATTTTGATAGTTATTTGAGACTTAGATGGATAGTGGATTGTTTTATCTATTGATTTTGATATTTCAGTAGTGTGTTACATTTATGATATGCACTAAGAACTTGATATTTTGCATGAAATGATCGAACACACATGGGTGCAATTTTATGGCATATATTAGATTATAATGTGATGTAAAATGTTAATTGGATTATGATGATTTATGATATGTTGATAAATGTTAAATTGATTATGGTGATTTATGATATGCAGATAATTGTTAAATTTATTATGATGGTTTATGATATGCAAATTTGAGATTCTAACATCTTGAATGATTTTATTGAAATTATTAGGAAAGGGAATTTAATTTGAATTATGTTAATATGAATTTTGTAAAATTTGAAATTATGCATTTAAGATATACATTTTATATGACATCCTTAGACTACTGATGCTCGAGTTTAATGTGGAGGAAGTGAAACCATGGAAATTCTTGGGGGAAACAAGTTCGAAACCTTTGTGAACATAGTTTAACTAAAGAAAATCTTTGGAAGATTCAAAAGCCTCATTGTGAAATAATTTTTCTTCATAAATGTGAGTTTTCTTGCATATGGAAATGTTTAATCATAAAGATGCATTAGGGGCATGTCATGGTGATGTGGAATGTGTTTTTATGTGTTACTTGACACTTGTGGACTTTGTGTGTAATTGACATGTCATTTAGGGTTTTGATCATGGTGGAAATTTACCCTAAAACTAATTACCTTGTTAATGAGTAAGTAAACCTACTTGAAAAGGGGTAGGATGGGTCACAATCAAAGGAAATTCGAATTTAGACTTGGCTAGGATTTTGAGGGGTCATTAAGGGTTCCCAAAGTGTCTTTTAGGTGAAAATAAGTTACCCATATGATAGTATATCAAGTTAGGGACCTAAATTTGACCATGTGAGTGCATAGAGAGCCTAGGGGACCCATTTATCCATGCATTATGCCATCAATTCGAAATTGGAGTTGTCACATGTGTTTTCTCCCATGTTCCCACTAATTCAAATATAGAAAATTTAGAGGAGACAAGTTTTTAAGAGGAAGTGGGTATGTGTCTTTGCTAAAATAGTTAGTGAGAAGGCCTTATCAGAGAGTCTTCATCAAATTAGTGGGTTGTTCACCCACTCTCTAAGTTTAGAGATAGTTAGGTTTTGGAGGGAGTTTAAGGGAGCTCTACAACAACTATCATTTCCTTTAGCTTGGAACAAGGTTGGTGATACAAACTATGTTCATTTTACTTCTTTTTAGTATTGCATAATTAAATCTAAAAGTATGGAGTATGAGTCATGGAATCATGCATTGTGTGGTGAATCTTCGTATTAGAGATTTTGGTATTTTGTTGTGATAATGTGGATGTGTACTATGTTCTTGTAAATTTCTTGGTTTTCTTCTTATTTTCTTGCTTTGATTTGAATTTTGAATGTGATCATGGGTGTGAATGCTTCACTCGCCCTTGGAAGGGAAGAGAAGCCTTCGATGAAGGGATTACTTGGGCTCAACATTGTAGTTGAGAAGATTTACCTCATGATGAGGATTTTATCTTTCTTTCATAGAGTATAGGCTTCGTTGAAGCCATATAACTTTGTTGTTTGGGAGATACAAGTGGCTTGTGTGTAAGAAGGAGGAGATTTTTATGATGCCCTTGAGTGGCAAAATACAATTGCAATATGATGTTTATGTTTGGTTATGGCATATCCTCTTTGAAGAGCCCACCTTCACCCAATGTGATAATGATTCCACTAGTGAATCAATGTGTAAACCTTGGAAGGGAGAGTTATGTGTTGTCTTGTATGTTTCTTATGCATTACCAAATGTGGTGTGTGTATATCCCATTTAGATCTTGGTTCCCCTACTCTGTGGGTGGCTTCATAGAAGCCTAGGATGGGAGGTGAGCCTCCATGTTTCCTAGTGTGTGTGTGTTTGTAGGTTTTGTGAAGATGGACTCCTTGAAGATATTAAGGTTTCATCCTTGACAATGTTGAAAAATCAAGTGTGTAGAGAGAGAGCAATTTTCCATGTCATCTCAAATGTGTTGTGATATCAAGACTTCATTGTTATTTCATTGTGATGTAAAAGATATGTGTTTATCATTGTGTATTGCTGAAAATGTGCAAGGAAAGGTTGAGGAATTGTATAGAGTTACTTGCATGGAAATGTTCATTGTAATTTTTCCACATTTTTTGATCGGATGCAATAGGGAGAAAATTATGAAATGAAACCCTCTTTCTTTGATGGTTTATAAATGATTGTTAGAAACATTGCATACTTTTTGTGTACAAGATTATTATGGATATAGTTGATTCAATTTTAAAATATAGGTGATTGATTTGGAAACTTACATGTTATGTAATGGAAAAAAGTTATCCTACCTTGATAGTTCATTTTGTGTGTATGAAAAATTAGATCATTTGGTTTCTAAGTTCTAACTAATTCCTAGGTTGGGTAACATCATTGCATCCTCAAACATATTCACTAAAATACCATAGTAGGATTAGAGGAAAACTGGCTTGAAAATGAATACATAGTTTTAATAAAAATATAAGGAGAAAAGCCTATAGGTGCATATGAAGCCTCTATAAAATGTATGGGAAAAGAAAAATAATTCCCTCCCCTAGATTAGAGACCAATATTTTAATCGAAGAGAATATACAAAGGATCTTGGGGTTGGAGTATTAATAAAATAATACATATACTAATAGTAAGACATAAATAACAATAAAATTTTGAAGCCCCTAAATTGCTTGTAAGAAAAGACCTATATAAATCCCATGACCCTTGGGTCATCATCTTAGAAAACAACATAAAAATATATATGTAAAATAAGGTGTTGTCAAATCAAAAAGATAATAAACCTAGACACTCAATTCTAAAACTAGGAAGTACCCTATGAAAATCCCAACAAAATAATAATGAAATAATTTCTTAAACAAATAAAAACAAAAAGAATCCAAAAAAATCTACCAAAGCCTAGGTGCCTTTAACCAAGGTTGATGAAAAGTTTTTGTTTCAAAAAAAATTTGAAAAAGTAATGATCCCCACCTAGGCACCTAAGGGCTTGAGAATTACTTTCAAAGACATGAAACATGGTGTACATACTAACATAAGTTAGAAGACACCCTCCTTAGTCATTTCCACCCTTGAAAAAATGGGAAATGGTGCCAGCTTGATCCTAGTGCCTGTCATAGTGTGGTCTCCTAGGGGTAGGCGTTAGGGGGAAAAATGGAAGGGAATTTGTCTTGTCATGGGATGTTGGACACTTAGATAAAGTGGGGAGATTATGTTTAAGAGTTCATATTAGAATTAGATTATTGTATAAGGCATATGTCAGTGGTAGTTAGCAAGTGGATTAAGGAAGTTAGATTGGTGATTAGGTGAGATAGGTTAATTTAGCTTGTTATGGGATATTTAATGTCTTCTCATTCATACATGGATTAACAATTATATTTATATTTAGAAATTTTTGTGGAATAGTTGTTAGTACGATTAAGATAAGGTAGGTTACTAGGGAATGTGATTTTAATTAAATGGATAAATAAATTATGAAGGTTAGCAATGATGGACTTAAGTTTTTATGCCTTTTTGTGTCATGTCGTGATAATTCAAAGTTAATTAATTATATTATTTTATTCTTTTCATTTTGGGATATTGGTACTATTGAACAATTAATAAATAATTTAATAATTAACTGAAATAAAATCAAATAATTAATCAATAATTAATCTTAAACCAAAATCAAATAATTAATTAATAATTAATCTTAAATTATAATCAAATAAATAATTAAAAATACCTAATTAGTAATGTATCAATTTGATCAAAGTTGGAAAAGGGTAAGATGTAAGAAGTTCATTAAAGGAGATTATATATGAATTTAAATGGACAAGGTACATAATAAGGTTGCATATATATGTATGTGGTAGAGTGACTAGTAATCAAAACATTAGAATAATTGCAAAACATCTCCGCATTTGCAAATATTTGATCATTGCAACTACATTAATACAAAATTTGTATTTTACTTGTATATACGAAGTGTCTTAATTGGAGTATAGAAGGTGAAAATTTGAAAACAATAACATCATCTAACTTGGTCATTTATGATTTGGAATTTCAACCAATAATAGAATACCTAGGTGGCCTCTTATGGAAAACTTGAAGCCTAGTTTTTTGAATGTAATAAATCTTTTTGCACCAACAAGCCTTATCACCTCCAAGCTCAATTATCAACTAAGTAACTCTCTAACCTCCTTGAGGAAACATGAATTGATTATCTAAATACCTCACTAATCAATAGAACATTCATAACAAGTAAAGATCTATTCATATTGCCTTATTTTAACTTTCAAAAAAAATTTGGTTGTGTTTTACCTTGTTAAATTTAGGGCATGACACTCCGTGGGCTCTACATTGAATTTTGCGCCCTGTATCTTTTACTTAATATCATTGATTTTGCATGTATGATTTGATTAAACAAAATTTTTTGCAACCTTATATATATATATATATAATTGATATGAAATTTCATTGCTTCTACTTACAAGTTGAGAGTGAAATTTCATATAGCCACCGAAGGAAACTTTGTGATGGCCAACCTTTTTTACTCTTGCTTTTGTATCTCTTTATGTGTCTTGTAGGCTATGAAAATTTTTAAATATGTTAGATTATATATTTACAAAGATCACTAATTATTGCATGATTACATTCTACTCAATACTATCATAACATACCTACTTTTATTGTCTTTTGGTTCAATTACTTTACCCTATAGCCTTTTCTCTTTTCCATCTTCCATTATTTCATTCTATTCCATTGGTGGAATCATAGGAGGATGCTCATACTTTGGGTTATCCATTAGAGCCCTTCTTTATTAGTCCCTCACTATCTTTATATTTTTGGATTCTCTTTTGAGAATTAGGGCACTATCAAAAATATTATTTCCAAAGAGTTCCTCTAAAGATTTAATGAGCTGATTTTTTAATTCAAGGCCCTTTTCATTCCACCTTTTTTGAAAAAATAAAATTGTTACCTACATAACTTTAATATAATAAATGGAATAAAATAAAAATATTGTACCAATAATATGAAGCTACATACCTTTTATGTATGGTGTGCCCAAATAGCTTCAATGTTGTCTCAAAAAGAGTATCATAAAAAACATCATTTCCTACAAAAGCATCATGGGATTATCGATCCAAAATGAGTTATGTATAAGTAAACTATAATTACACTATAAATAATAACAATTTTAAAGCACCTCGAAGCTTTGGTACTTTTAATGGAAACATATATTTCTTGTTCAACAAAAATGAAGTAGTACTAGTAACACGGGCTGATCCAAGAGATGGTTGAGCTTTGATAGTACTAGTCTTTGTTCTTGTATCAGTTGCAGATGTATATATTAGTGCACAAAATAGGTCTATAAGTATAAAATTCACCCAAGAAAAAAAATCAATGCATTGTTAGCACATTAAAAAATAGAAAAACAAGGTTTTACCAATTGTGGACAAAGATATCTGCAAGCTCCTTGTTATCAACAATCCAGTTAGCAATATCAGAGTGGTGATCAAAGGAGGTATCCACACTTCATCAAGCTAAAGAATATATTTTTAGCAAAGACATTTGCAATGGATAAAGATCAAATGGGGTACTAGAAACATCCCAAACATGAGTTGAGTCAATAATGCATGAAAAGGTTAAATGAATGGTTAAAGGTTTAAGGATTATTTACATGAAGATTGTGCACTAAAACCCTCACCATGTTGGCCATGTTTCATAGGTGTCAAAAATACATCATATTTTAGATCATGATCCATAAGATAGTATAAAATATAAACATCTATTGGAATTTTATTATTGCATAAGATTAATTACTACTTACCTTCATACAATTGACTCTATGTATCAATTCATCTTTGAGTTCCTCTGTCTTCTTAGTTTTGTTTTGTTCTAGGACAAGGGTAAGAATTTATTTACTATATTTATTTATCATTTGAGTAGCTATGAAGTCAAGGTCAGTGCTACATGCGATGTCATCTAAATATATCACCTCAATTTCAAATCACATTTGATTTGCTATCATTTTTGCTTTTCCCTATCAATAGGTATCAAGTTGAGACATCAATGTCAGTAAAATTCTATCAAAATAACTCCAAAGCCATAAAGAAAACAACATAATAATATGACATTTTTTTCTATATAATTTTTACAATTACACTAATTAAGGTTTACCTTTTCTGAAGAAGGTATGTGAGGAACATCTTCGCCTGTGCCTTGTGGTGGATCCATGTCACCCTATGACAAAGATAAGTAATTCTTAGCAATCAAAAATGAAATGAAAGTAATATACCTACTAAAAAAATTATTAATAAAATTGTAGATTGTATATTAGAGTCAATATTAATTGGAGGTAATTGGTTTAAATGGTATACTTACCAGTCCCATGATAGTGAGTTATTTTGTATCTACACGATTCAAATTGTAATCTATCAAAAGCTCTTACCTAGCACTTTTTGATTGTATCACACATACAAAAACATGATTTCCCTCACATTCCTTGAATATACAATTCGATCACTTCTTAGTTGACACATGTCGAGAACTATTTAATAAAACCTGCAATATTCCCTGTTGCTTTTGGCCTTCGATCAATATACATAGTGAGCCTTTTACTTTAATTATTTTCTTTGCATTATATATAATTTGCTAACAATGCATACCTACACATACTTTTTTTATATTCCACAATCCGAATCAAATTATTTTAATTGTAACAAAGTCCTACAAACTCCATCAATTCAAGAACTTTATTATAACTAACCTTAATGCCATCCATGGAAAATAAGCCCAAACCATGTAATGAAGATGGAGCTATGTGATTATATCCTTTTGTTAATAGAAAAATCTGTGTCAACTTGAGGTAGTTCCTTGGGTACCCATTCTTTCTGAAGATGTGTGTATATTAAGGGAACCTTCTTGTCTCCTTTGGTCTCATTATCATTAGAACATGACTCCCCCTTAGCAAGGAAAAATTGCATTCATTTATTGAATTTTCTTCTAATCTTTTGACCTCTAGTTGATCTCCCTATTTTAGACCTACTAGATGTCTCACTTTTGTCTTCTATTCCCGCATTTTCCTCATTAGAGGAAGATAGATCATACAAATACCTATTTGGTGATACCTACAATCCATCAAATTAGAGACATAGTAGGATCTATATATTTTTTGACTAAAGAGAAGGCAACCAAATAATAAATTTAATGTCTAACTAAAGTTGATGTGGACAGTAAAAAGAAGACACACAAATAATAAATTGTATCTATAGGGTCTATTGAATTATACATGTTGATCTATGTCATTGTACATGATCCTACTCAAAGGCATTAAATTTATTGTACATGTAAATTGTTTATCTTAAGTAAGCCAAAAATTACATGATATGTATGCTATAAATTACATAGAAGACAAAAATTACATGATGCATTCATCAAAATCATTATATATTTTTTAATTCCTTACCTCTACTTTATGTGTGGTAGCTATGCAAAATTATTGTATATACTTCATGACATTATAGTTCAATACATAATAACTTAATTATAAAAACATAAAAGTCAAACAAATTTCTATGAATAAATCAATACATCATACGTGACATTGATCATACCTTGACATACATTTCATTGATCATGTTATTGATCATCCTCTTTGAGCATCTTGCATGGGAAAATTATTCAAAAAAAAAAAAAAAAGGAAAAAAAAAAAATTGTGGAGGAGAGAGAAAGTGACGAAAATAAAAGGAAAAATAAGGGAAAAAGGAGAAAAGAGGAATTTCTATTTTCAAGGTGCATAGGTGGCATAAATAGAAAAAAAAGAAAAATAGTTGTCATTCCATTAATCGAGGTGTGTAGGTGAAAATTCTAGAAGGTTTTGGATAAATCATGTATTTAATATTTGTTGGGTGCTTAGTTGTATTTGGGTGGGAATTTAATATTTATTTAAAGGTAGTTGTATTTACCTTTTATCCCACATTGGTTGTGTTTGTAATGTCTTCGGTTAGATGTGCCTATTTAAGCAAGGCTTATTATCATTTGTAATCAAGTTCAAGAAATGGAAGCTCTTCCAATGGAAGTGGGAGAAATAGAAGCTCTTCAAGTGTAAGCTCTTGTAGTGAAGCTCTTCGAATGTAATCTCTTTTAAGGAAGCTTGGGAAGTAGAAGTTCAAGAAATGGAAGCTCTTCTAATGGAAGGTTTGAGAAATAGAAGTTCTTGAATTGTAAGCTCTTCAAATGTAATCTTTTCTAATGCATTTTCAAGTATTAATGGATGCTTTATGAAGCATTTTGTCATCTCTCTATCTCCATCTTGTTGTGATTTTGGTTGTGAGTTGGTACGGGTGGCATGCCTGTCATCACTCTTCATCCATGTCATCATCATGACTATCATCATCATCATTATCACCATCATTGTACTTGTCACCTTGATCATTATCACCATCGTCAGCATCATCACAACCAACACCACCACCATCTTCATCACTATCATAATCATCATCTTCATCACCATTATTATGACCATGATCACCATGACCACCATAGCCTTCATCATCACCATGATCATCATCATCATCATCATCATCACCATCATCATCAACATCACCAAAATTGTCATCATTTTCTTCTTCTTCATCATCACCATTATGTAACAGTCATTCATGATCATCATTTATGTCATCTTTTAATTCTTCAATATCTTCTTCCATCACATTAAAATGTTTTTACCTTCCTCTTGGAGCATGTCTAACAAAAAATGACCAACCCAATTTACATTGAATGCCAAAGTAAAGCACTTGCTCACATTGGCTTGGGGAAATAGGGCTCATCTCCAACTAGCTCAAATGACCTTGTATTAATTGTTGTAAATCCACTATCATGTTCAATAACAGTCCTATCAAGATCATTTTGATTTAGTTATATCATGTACCATTTGATGACAAATAGAACTAATTTGAATGAATTAAAGTCACACTCAAGTATATCATCCTATCTAATCTTAAAATGGAAGCACTTCCATGTTAAGAGCACTTAGCCCTCTGAATAAGTGGTATGGGGTCATGTCAAGAACCTTGAATGGATTTTCTCATGAATTTGGATGTTTTCCCCCTATTCTACTCCTCTTTCTCTAGTTCTAACCTATTTTTGATAAACTTCTTTCTGAATTTGAGGACTTTGGCCTCTGGGTCAAGGATGGCCTTTTGGGTCAAGGTTGACCTTGACCCTGACCTAGGTCAAGGATGAAACCAACCCTAGCCTAAAGTAGGGTCAACCTCATCCCTGACCCCAGGTACCATTTTCAATTTTTGGGAGTTTCATCATCTCAGGCTTTGAAAGTTTTCTTTTCCTACTTTTGAGTTAGCTAGTTTGGATTTTAGAATGGTACACTTTTAAATTTAATTTAATCTAGGTCCATTCCTAGGGGTTGAGGTTAAATGGGATTTAATGTTCCTATGTTAGCCTTCTCTAGTAATTTATCCCCTAGATCTCTATATAAGGAAGCCTTCTCCCCTCATTTTGACATCTATCTTTTTTGGACATCCACTTATTATACAAGAAAAGAACCTAAGAGTGCATCCACTATCTATGAGAAACTACCTATTTTTCAAGATCAACAAATTATTCTATCATTCAATCATTCAATTCTCCATTGAAGATCAAGGATTGAGGAATTCAAGCCTTTGAAGGGATTTGGTTTAAGAATTCAAGATTCATGATTCAAAACCCTAGATCTAGCCATCATGATGGTGCGATCTTCCTTCAAGATCCTTTATTCATCTCAAAAAATCTATTCACACTTCTTTCAAGGTGGATTCTAAGCATACAATCATGGAGATTTTAATTTAAAATTCTTAATGTTATGTACAAGCTTTCATATCAATATACTTGTTTACATTTTGAATACAACTGCATATCTATTGAGTATCATAGCTTAATTATTTGATTTACTTCTACTACTTGCTACCATTCTCTATTTCAATTCTATTATTAAGGTTGATTCCAAACTGGGGTTTGACTAAGGCTAACCCCTTATCCAAACAATAAAACCATTTTCCTTGTAGATATACGTGTGGAATAGCAAATCAAAGAGCAGATTCGAATACCCTTTTCATCGAACTTGTGAGATTCACGAATAGAAATTTTGTCAGAGCAGTACAGGTCCAGGTCAACTTTTTGGGGTACAATTGTGCCCTAGGGTAAGATTGTGCCCCGCTATTAGGGTCAAGGCTGACATCCCTTCAAAAAGACAAAAATTTATGGGTTTTCTCTACCTTGACATTTCCAGTTTGGAACAGGATGTAGATTTTCTAGAAACTACATACAAACATCAGAAAATAGCATTTTCCAAATTCAAGGTGAGTATTTTTCTTTTATATATTTATTTTTTTGGCATATACTCCCCCACAATAGAAATATCACACATAACCCCCCTCTTTCCCCCTATTTTTGATCACTTGATCCATTTCTGCATTTTTATGTTTAATCAATTTGGATCATTCCTTTCGAAAATTAGGGTTAGGAAGAGGGTTTCCTTTTTCTTTCTAGTTATTTTGGTGAACCCAACATGCTCACTCTCTTTTCTTTTATGGAATAGATGCCCTATTATGTTATGTGGTGTTATATGTCATTTCATATTTTTTAGGTCTTTTCTTGCATTAAAATTAGATTTAGTTTATGCTCTTGCATTTTAAATTTTAAAAATACAAAAAAATCTATATATTCCATAAAATATAAAAATGTTTTTTGCATTTTGTTTATTATTAATATTATGAAGATGCTTTGGTGCGTCATTATATTTTTTATTACCCTTCTTTTAGCATCTCTTTACAATAGTTATGATGTTTATGAGAGTATCATTCATTTTATTATGTTCATGATCTTTCATTCTATTCTTGCTTGTGCCTTTGTGAATTTAACCAATACTAGTCTTTCTAGATTTAAAACTTTCATTAAAGATTCATGTGGTAGACTTATTGTTCTTTTGGATTATGCGAAGGATTTGGTAGATGATACACCATCTCCTAATCTTCCCAATATGAATCCTATTATTCCTAATCAAATTCATAATTCTTCATCTCCTAGCCCTAGTTCATCTCATATTTTTCAGGAGGTTCAAGCTATAGTTCAAGATATAGATGTGAAAGATTTCTTTGATTTACGTTTTCCTTCGATACATGATGACATTAAGAGAAAGAGTAAAGATACTTCTTCAAAACCTTTTTCTTTCTTATACAACTTTTTCTCATAAGCATGATAAACAATCATCTCCTGTAGAATATTTATATGATATGTACTACAGGATATACGATGATCACTAAACAAGGTTATAAAGGTTTAATTATTGGAGTTAATGAGCATGGTATTAAGTATCCCATCCATATACCCTCTAAACTAGATTTGTATGATGTTGGTTGTTCAAAATCTCAAATTAAGGAAGGTGATGTTTATCATCATCCTTCTCTTCATAAACATCTCCCTACACCTACGTTAGATAACTTTGATATTCATCAAGAGGTGGCTAAATAGGTGTATGTTGAATTAATGAATTTAAAATAATAATAAAATCTTTAAACCTATACTAAAAGATGCCTTATCCAAGTGCAAATTTCCTTTTTATTATCATAATACACATTTACTTGTTGACTATAGACATTTTAAATTGTATGTTCCTAAATGAGCTACTTTAGGAATTATATCTTATTCTCATGTAGTTTCAGAACACTTCATAATTTTGATATAGGGGATTCCCCTCTTATTGACACAATATAGATCTCTTCTCCTATTATCTCTAGACTAGGGGGCAAGAGGTGTATTCTCATCTAGTCTCTTAGGAACCATTAGGCTTTTAGCATATTTTGTGCCATGAGCTTAATTGGTATTCTTTCTATTCTATCTCTCTATGGCTTTATATTATGTAAGGTTCTTCCTTCTTTCTCTTTATCTAGGGAACTACTTTCCATAGCTTAGTGGTAATTATTTATATTGTAATATTTTTTCTTCATATTGATGGATGTTTTGAGTATTGATAATCTTTTTATATGAGAGGTCATTGTCCTAGGTCATCAACTCTTCTTTATGTTGCAAATTATGATTCTTTAAAAAATCTTACCCTTTCTTTTCTATTAGAGTTGTTTTCCTCATTCCAAAGATTCCTTCCCTCTTCCTTGAAGGGGGCTTGATGATTGAATCTTTGTTCCCATTTGATTTGAAAGATGATATTTTATCTAAAAGAACTCCTTTGTGGTGGGGGTCTGATTGATAAGATCTCTTTCTTTGAGGATCATTTTTCCATAAGTGGCATATCATTTTCATGATTATCTATATTCTTGGTCATAAGGATCAATATCCTTCATTAAGACCATGGTGTACATTTTTTTTAAACAAGATATATCCTTATGTTGAGAAGTAGGTATCCTCTTCCTCTTCCTTATCATGTCTACTAGATAGCCACGATAAGGAGGGGGGAATATAGAGCCTCCCTTGCACTATAGTTTTTATTTTATATGCTAAATCTTGGAAGGTAATGCACATGAGTTGCTAAATCTCAAAGAGACAAATTTTTCAAAAAAATTATATATATGCTAAATCCTTTGAAGGTAATGCACATAAGGTGCTAAATCCTAAAGATACATGCTTTCCTAAATCCTCTGAGGGTAATGCACATAAGTTGCTAAATCCTAAAGAGATATGCACATTTTAAAATTTTTGATATGCTAAATCCTGAGAAGACACACATTTTATATTCAGAGTGATACAAGAAGGTGGATCTATGAATATTCCAGAAGCTATCAAAAGATGTGTTCACAATTGTAAGCATAGGTTAAAGGTGAACTATGAGGTTTGGCCACCTGTTTCACTCTCCATTTCTTTTGGTGATTCATGGTAAGGTGGGCATCTTACTGGGTGAGGTAATCACTTCTTCTTTTCCTTCTTTTTAATTTTCATGCTAGTAGGATTGGATCATTAAGCTATGTTATTTATAGTGTTTCTTTTGTTTTTCTTATGTAATCACTTTTTTTTTTATGATAGCTTTCCAAATATGATATTAGTGTGAGAAATATTTATTAGCAAGTTTTCTTGTGCTACTTGATTTAGGTTTGTTTGTATTAACCCCTTTGTGTTGTTGTTTCACTCTTGTGTGTGTATGTTGAGTTAGAATACCTAGCTTGGGGACTTATGTTCTTAGTTAAGTGTTACTTTATCTTTTCATAAATCCACTTGGATCAATTCTTTCTTCTCTTCCTTTACCAAGAGTTTGCATTGAGTCCATACTCTTGCTAAAGTGGGGGCTTAATGTATTATCTTAAAGGGGAAGCACATCCATGTTAAGAGAATTTAGCCCTCTAAGTAAGTGGTATGGGATCATGTCAAGCACCTTGAATGGGTTTTTTCATGGATCTAGATGTTTTCTCCTATTTTGCTTCTCTTTCTCTATTTCTAGCCTATTTTTGATTAATTGCTCTGAGAAACTAAGGATTTGGCCTCTGACCTTGACCCTAACCTAGGTCAAGGATGACCTTGACCCTGACCATAGGTACCATTTTTAATTTATGAAAGTTTCAAGATCTTGGGCTTCAAAAAGCTTTCTTTTCCCACTTCTGGGTTGGTTGTTCCAAGTTTCGGAATGGTATACTTTTAAATTACATTTAATATAGGTCCATTCCTAGGGGTTAACGTTAAATGGGATTTAATGCTCATATGTCAGTCTTCTCTAGGATTTTGTGCCCTAGATCTCTATATAAGGAAGCCTTCTTCCCCCATTTCAACGTCTACCCTTTTGGAACATCCACTTATTACGCAATCAAAGAACCTAAGAGTGCATCCACTATCTATGAGAAACTACCTACTTTTCAAGATCAAGCAAGCATACTATCATTCAAGCATTCAAGTTCTCCATTGAAGCATTCAAGCCATTGAAGGAATTAGGTTTAAGCATTCAATATTCATCATTTGAAATACTAGATCTAGCCATCATGATGGTGTAATCTTCCTTCAAGATCCTTTGTTCATTTTCATGATCTATTCATACTTCTTTCAAGGTGGATTGTAAGCATACAATCATGGAGGTCTTAATTTAAATTTTTTAATGTTATGTTCAAGCTTTCATAACAATATACCTATTTACATTTTGAATACAATTGCATATCTATTGAGTATCATAGCTTCATTGTTAGATTTACTTCTACTACTTGCTAGCATTCTCTATTTAAATTCTATTATTAAGGTTGATTCTATTGATGTTTTTACACTACCAAGTAGAAAAATACCTAATATCCAGATAGTGAAGAGAAATTTGGTCTAAGGATTAGCTATTTCCAATATTCAACTAAGAGATCTTCAGATCTAGACCCAATTTCAACAAAATCATAAAGATTGTCTACACTTTAGGCTCTACAAAACCAAGGTGGGTGCACTTGAGGGGTAAAAAATTCAAAAATTGATACTATCTTCACACTTTGTTCATTCAATGACATTTTATTATGATACGCATCTCTATAATAGATGTTTGGTCATAATTCTTCTTAGATTTGCAAGTAATTCCAAGTAATAGCACCTAACTAAAACATAGAGACTATATGCAAACAAGGATTGACCAGCTATGATACTCTTCATACATTTAAAGTAAAATTGATTTTGATTTTAAGATTCTTCCCGATACTTATTTATGATCTCTTCATATGCAAACTAAAATATTTGATCAGTGCCTCATCCATTGGGGTTTAGAGTCTACCCAACTACTATGACTCAATTGATTGCATTATAATCAATATTATCAGCAATTTTCCCTAAAACTCATTCTTATGCAAATCTCTCTTATTTCCTAGAGATCCTATCATATCACTAAAGAATTTCCTTAATTCATCAAATTAAAAGAAATAATGAATTGATATACAACCTATCCTAGTTGCATTAAATTGAACAAGCTTTGCTCATACAACCTCAAGATAACCAGTAAATAATAGTGGAGACAAGACTCAGAGAAAATAGCTATGAAGGTGATTCACCTTTGTATTAATTCTCTTTGAAAATTATGTAACATTGAAATAGTACTCAAAACAACTCAAGACTAGAAAATCTAATCCTCCAAAGCTAATTTATCTTCAAACTTGTAGAGAAAATATCTTCAAAGTTGTAGAGAAAATACATCATAAAATTTTGGCATTAGGAAAACTAGACCGAATAAAAGTAGCAAAACTAAAAGTTTTACAATAGTTCAAACCCTTTTTCTCACATTGGACTCTCACTTATATAATGTGAGATGTAACAAGCTTTAGGCCTAGAGAGTACTGATAGTTTTCCTTAAGACATAAAGATATTTACAAAAGTTACTATCATAAAAGACAAAAATTGGTACAAAAAAATTATTTGTATTGTGAAAATTCCTTTTGTGGGGACCACTTCTGATGCACTTCTTTATCGCTAAGGAGTTTATGATTGGCTTTGTCATAGTTGCCATTCCTTGGAGCATGTGGCAATTGGACTTGCTTGAGATGTACCCTATTCTGATGTTTGAAAACTAAGTTTGACTTGTGGTTCTCCATCTAGGTCATCTTGTACCAACAAATTGATAGTTACATTTGATTCTCTTGCTACCAAATCATCAATTTAAACATCTGTATTTGTCTCTGCATTTGGTTGTGTACTTTTGTCTTCTTCTACTTTAACCAAGGTATCAATTGTTTGTAAATCATCTTGCTCCATTTCATCTTCATTGGTTTCACCAAGTTCTAACTGCTTTGCATGCACAAAATCTTCCATCCACTTGTCAAAAAATGTGACATCTAGCCAATGAAAATTTAGAATCTTGTGTTGTTTCTTCATTACATATTCTCCTAGTTTATCTATTTCAATAAACTCTTTTGTTAAAGAATCATAAAAAATTTGTACTTTAAGAACTTCTTCAGGTGTATTTGCCACCATGCATGTCCCTTTTCATTTATGACCTTATTAATCCTAAGGCATAAGAGATCATCCAATTCCTTGGCCCATTCCTCTTTATCTTTTAATTTATCCTTTTTATTTAGGGCATGGAGGAAGAGTTCAAAGTTCCTACTCCTATATTTTGACAGATAGTTTATGATTCTCCTTTGTAATACAATTCTTTTATTATCAAACTTAGAGAGATCATTTGTCAAATCAAAAGTCATTTCTATTTGTTCACAAGATAAAATGATAACTGAAAAACATATAAGAGTGACATCTTTATCCTTATTGTTCCATTTATTGACAATTGGCTTTAGAGCATCCTCATTTCCTTTAATCTCATTCCACATGTTTATTACTTTTTCCAATTGTTGGCCAACCAATTTTGTCTACTAAATACTTAATTTCTTTCCTCAACTTGTCCTCATACTGAATATCTATGTCCACATGAAATGCCCAGATTTTTCTCTTTTCTTCCTCAAAATACTCTGCAATATAATATAAAGGTCTTTGTGGGGTGTCTAGAATTTCTATAAGAGGATTTGATTTAAAAGGCTCAAATAGTGGATGAGGATAAGTAAGTCTAGGTCTACTAGGTAATCTCATCATCTTAGTCTTAAGCTCCATTCTTTTTTGCACTCCTTATTATAAGCATCCAGGACCTTCTCATATTTTTCTTGTAATTCTAAATTTTCCAATTTCTCCTTTCTGGTTGTGGCTAGGGTGAGATTAGCTATTTTAACACTTAATTTTGTAGCCTCCTTAGTTGGAGTATCCTCTACATTTTTATAGTTAAGTTTTTTATCAAATTAGTATCATTAGGTTGGGAGGAAGTAGCTCTAGATCCTCTTCTCATAGACCAAATAACTAATGAAACATGATCTTCACTGAATTTGGCACCTCTCAACTCCTTTAACACCTTTCATCTGCATTTAATTGCTTGTAAATAGTATTAAAAACCATTACATCTACAATGTCCCATTATGGTAGAAGTAAAACCCTGGATGAGTTTATCATTCTTCTCCTTTCTTTAAGGGTTAAGCTTTTAAACTCTTACATCATCTCATCTTTTATTTGGTCCTTTATAGATTCCTCTTCCATTTTAGGATGCACTGCCTTCTTCTTATTGCGCCTTTCTTCAAATAATTCAATATTGGTTCTCCATGAAAATTGATAAAAAGCTCTTGATTTATTAAAGTTGTCATCAGAAAGAAATGTATGACTATCTTGTTCTATAATAGGGTCCAATTCACTCCCTCTATAATCAGTAGTAGTTAGCTCAAGGCTACGCATGGGAGGCTCTTGAAGATGTCCTTCTTCTAGTTCTATTATAGTAATAAAATCTCCCCCTTGGGATCCTAATTGCTCTATTTTCTCCTTAGTGAGTTTTTTATCTCCTACATTTAGTAGGGATTGAGCAGGTGAGTGTTCTTCTATTTGGGGCACCTATTTTTCTTTTATATTTTGCCTCTTGGGCTTTGGCTCTTCAAGCCTCTCTTCCAAAATAGTACTAGTTGATCCAAGTATTCATTTACCCTTGTCAACTATAGGCTCTTTATTCTTAATGAAATTATAGCTAGACCTCCTCTGAATAACCAATGGCCCTAATCCTACTATTGGGGTAAAAGATAACCTTTTCATGACCTCTCAAGCCTTGTTAGGATAAGAATTTATAAAGAATGTCTTCTTTTCATTCATTTCTTCCATTATCTGTGAAAAAGTAATCATTAACTTATTCAACTTATCTGCCTCTATCTTTGCATCCTTTAAAGGCTTATAATCTTTGTCAAAACAATTAATAAATTCTAGAACCCTAGAATAAACTCTCCATTTCTCCTTTTTGATCTCTTGTTCCTAGAGAGATAAGTTATTATATCTTCAAGGAAGTAGGGTTGACATTTTTTAGCATCATTCTTAGCCCTCTATCTAAAGATATCAAAAAATCCTTCACTATCATTGAAATGATCATGAGAGATAGCCATTTTATATTGGTCTAAGAATTTATACAAAAATAACCAACCACATTTTGTGATTATGAATTGATGGGCCACTATACAAGATGGGAAAAAATAACCCCTAGACTGACCAGTTAGTTGTGCTTCCTCCAATCCACCTATCTTCCATAACATTTCAGCTATTCCCACCTTTAGAGGTACTTGGTAGGGAAGTACATGTGGAGTTCCCTAGAATCCATATGCTCTAAATATTGTAGACATAGGGTATGGTATGATATCTACCCAATTATGGGAAACCTTCAGACCAATAGGGTTTATCCATAGGCTTGATAAAATCCAGCAATGGCTTAGGTATCCTAGGATTATCCTTTAACAACAAGCTCCTCAATCTTGATGTGAATTATCTATCAAATCTTACAAAACTAGCCTCCTCTGCATCTCAACTCATATATATGCATGAAAGAAGGTAACACCTTTATAAAATAACATATGCATCAATAAAGAATAGTAGCCAAAGGTTTTCTCAATTTTTTCCTTTGCAATCCCAATTAGACTAGTGTGAATTTCTTCTGCCAGATACGATGCAAAATCAAAAATAATATTCAAACCAAAGGAAGAGATTTGTATCATCATATACATGAACTTTATTGGCATAAACTCTTGTTCAATTTCACCAGAAACCCTAAACAAATTCATGTAGATATCAATGGCCCTAGAATAGAAAAACTACTTCTCAAAAGGCTCTTTAGTTGATGTTGTGACAAAAGTCAAATTACCAATCGTAGCCAAGTGTCCTCTCAATATAACTTGTCTAAT
This sequence comes from Cupressus sempervirens, assembly GCA_028749045.1. Taxonomy (NCBI): domain Eukaryota; kingdom Viridiplantae; phylum Streptophyta; class Pinopsida; order Cupressales; family Cupressaceae; genus Cupressus; species Cupressus sempervirens. The sequence goes on from CM053790.1 coordinate 376,491,525, forward strand.
CTGATCTTTATAGGACAAATACTCCTTCTCCAATCCTTGAAAATCAATGACCTTATGATAGTCTATGGTTGGCTCCATTCCAAAAACTTCTTGAATTTCTTCTATAGTAATTTTCATTAAACACTCCCCATCTATTCTTCTCACCATCCTAGCTACTGGGTCATAATTTAGGGCTATAGCTATGAGAAGGTCTAGATCCATGAAAACCCTAGGGACTACTAACTTACTTAAATAAAAATTCCAAAAATTCTCATGGGGGGTAAACAATTTCCTCTTTGAGAACCATTTCTTGAACAATTGGAGCCATATTTTGGAAGTTATGGCATCCCTAGTCTACTTCCCCTTGTCAAACAAACCATCTGCAATTCAAAGTCTAGGGTTTACAAGAACTATTTTATTAATTTGGGATGATTCATTTGTAGATTCACTTAATTTTTCCAGGAAATGATCATGGATATTTCTATTGGAATATTCTACTTTCTCAGAGAAACCCTTCTTTGGAGGCATATTGGACAATAATGAAGATAAACCCAAATTCTTTGAATTATATGTGGACTAGGATACTTACTTGGCTTTCTGGTTTCTTCTCTGATTGTTGCAATGAATCGCTAATATAGAAAATTTTCACAACTCAACCAGGCAGGAAAATAAGCTCTTCAATAGGTTCTAATTTTAGGACTTTGAAAATACATTTGCATGAAGAAATTCTTGATTCTCTACAATATATTCCTAATTTTATTTTGCACGAGGAGCTTTAATTCTCATTAATGGATCACAAAGAAATAGAGTGGCATCACCTTTCAAATTTGAAAATAGGTCTTTGATTTTTGAAAATTTTGATGATTTAGGAATAAAACATTTTATGACGTGGCTTCAACCTTCCTATTTGGCAGTCAATCCAATTGAATCCTTCCACGTGAGCCTTTTCTTTCATTGTTGGAAACTTACATTAGACCCACTTACACCTCTAGACATGTGTCAAGTTCTTGCTATGTTGCCAAGGGTAAAAATTGAGCAACTCTCGTTGATGACAAAGCAACCATTGTTGCTCAACCTTGCATCAGATGATAGAGCTTTATGATAATTGCATTAGACATAATGTGGGCCTGTGTCATTTCTTTCAGGTCATTATGTCACCAAGGATAAAGTTCTTGCAACTCCCGTTTGTGAAAAAGTGACCATCGTCGATCTCAGGAAAATCTAATAGTGTGGACCAACATTTCATTTCCTTTAACGATAATCCCTTGTGGCATCTAATAGTCTGACATTCTAACAAGCTAACAACCTTTTGATGACATGGAAACTACAGTACCTTTCTCAGGGTTGATCCCACCACATATCCACATGGTGGGTTATTTCTATGTCATCAAGGATAAAAACCTTGTGGCTTCCTCTTGTGAGAAGGTGACCACCATCAATCATGAGATGATCTAACAATGCAAATTTAATGCTAGAAACTTTACCTTTTCTGACTAGATCTTGCTGGTAAGTATTACCTGGTCACTATGTCTCTAGGAGTAAAAAGCTTGCAATTTCTTTTGGTGACAAAGCGACAACCCTTGATCTTAAGGAAAATCAAGGGTTCTCACAATTTAGTCAAATTTTCAAATAAACTTGCAAAATATTAAAGTGAAAGCTTGGGTTAAAAAATTATTTCAGAGACTTAGGAAATATTAGATAATGGTACCCAAGAATAAATAAAAGGAGATTTTAAAAGGCTTTTTTCTACATATTTTTATTTTGAAAAGGTACACTATGTAAACATAATCCATAGGCTTTCTAGGGAAAATTTAATGAAATGAAAATTAGGGCTCTTTTAGGGTTAGCAAAATTAAAAACACAAAAACCCTAATGGTGCAGGGCAACCTAATTCAAGACTATGGTGTAGGGCACCCCAGTCCAAGACAACACCTTTCTTATCCATGGAGTTCAACATATGAAGAAGCTTGCAATAAAGGTTTTAGAATAAAGTAGATTTATTAATAAGCCCATTTGTAATGGCTCAAGGTTCATTTGGTGTTTCTATAAACCATGAACCTTTGAGACCTATAAGAGAAATAAATAGGTTTTAGAATAGTTAATACATCCTAAGAACGGTGAAAATAGTATAGGATAGGTCTTAGGAAGGTCTTAAAAGTCTTAGATAACATTCAATAATCATATTGCAAAATACACTAAAAGTTGCTTAGAACTTGCAAAGCATTTTTTGCAATATTGCTTAAAAGATGTCAAAAGGGAGTTGTAACTATTTTCAACCAATTCAAAGGTAGTTGGTCAGTTAAAAAAGTGTATATAAGCCTAAGACCTCCTTCCCTATACAACAAACTATCTAATGTACGTTTTGTTTCAAAAATCAATAAAATCTCTTATTTTCTGCTTAAATGTGTTGTTTCCTGGGTTTTTCGTGCATTGTACGGACGAAAAATGGTGATTGGCTACTATACAAAATTTCTCCTTTGAGTTAGCTTTCCAATACAATTGGTTTGATCAAATTTAGAGCTGTATAACAAAAGTTACAAGCCTTTTACTGCTGGTAACCTGAAAATCCATGAAAATGGGGGCTTTGTGCAATTTGTACATATAGTTCTTTGTTGTATGGTTAGAATGGCACAAAGCCTGAACCAAATAGTAGATTTAGGAGTTATCTTTTAGATTCAAAAATATTTGAGTTCAGAATTAAAGGGAACAAATGATGCTTCCAAGCCCTAGATTAAATTGCATGGTAGATTTAGTCTAAATTTACTGATGTTTGAATTAGTTTGTGAATCAAAAATAAATTTTTGATCAAATGGGAGTGGATTGGTGATGAAAATATTCCCTTCAAGAGTTCCAAAGACCAATAGTTGGTTTATGTGCCCATTCCATTGGTCTTCCTTTGAAAACCAAGCCAAATAGGGCCCTACTTGCGCTGTGTACCTAGGTTGATCCTTGGAGTGTTGGAATGAACCAAGTTTTGATCTTTTGGTATGTGTTAAGTGTTATCAAATACTTCAAATTCCATTCCAATTTCATTGGTTTGAGGATTTTGTAGTTATAAAATCCTTGGAAAATTGCTAAATTGGCCTAGTAGCCTATTTTATGAGCCTACCGGTAACTCATTATAGCAGATTGATAAGTCAGTTTGGAAGGTTTTTTATGACCCTAGAAGTTGTTAGAACACCTTATAAGTCATCCCCAAACCTTGGCATTTTTTGGAGTCATTTGGATAAACTTGTGATATTGTGGAGCCTAATTGGTTGAAAGAAAATTGTTTGTAGTCTTCCCTGTGACACTTTGCATTAGTTTGGTATCAAAGCCTAGGGTTGGATCTTGTGGAAAGTTTTGTGCCAAGATATCAAAGGGTGAAGAAGGTGAGAGGGAGATCCCTTTGAGGATCACCAATTTGGAGTTGTCTAAACTTGTGAAGGAGCAAATGGCAGAAAGTAGAGCAGTGAGGAAGGAAAATAGGAGTTTGAAGGAGTTGGAAAAGTTAAAAGGCAAAATGATCAAAGGAGATGCCGATGAATCAGAGGAAGAAGAAATTGAAAGGGATCCTTATGAAGAAGAGATTCCAAGGGATCAAAGGCCTCTCTTGCAAGCGTTGGAAAGAGTTGGGGTAAAGGGAGGAGACTTGCCTAATTTCCATGGCAAACTAAATCTTTATGAGTGCATGGACTAGTTGGAGGCATTGGACAACCACTTTGAGTGTGATCAGGTCCCTGCAAGCCAGAGATTCAAGTTGGCAAAGATAAAACTCAAAGGCCCAGCCCTTAGTTGGTGGAACTTCTTGCAAAGTGAAAGAGAAGATTAAAGTAAAGAGCAGATCAGCACATGGAAGAGGATGAAGGTAGAGATCAGGAAGCAATTCATTCCTGAGGACTATGAGGTCCTAATCCATTAGAAATTGCATAATCTCAAGCAAAGATATATGGATGTCAGTACATATACCCAAGAGTTTCATAATCTAACTCTTAGGGAAAAGGTGTATGAGACCAACAAACAGAAGTTGGCAAGGTATATAAATTGCCTAAAATATAGTATCCAAGATGAATTGACCTTGGTTACCATTGAATCAGTCCATCAATGTTTCAATCTAGCTTTGAAGATTGAAGAAAAACACAAGAGAAGAGGAGAATCAAGTAGGGGAAGAGGAAGCAATTTCAGAGGTAGAGGAGGAAGGTTTCAAGGGAGGAACAATTCTTCTAAGGAAGAAGGGAAGAACCAAAACTCTAAAAATGAATCCAACAATAGAGGCACTTTCAGAGGTAGGAGATCTAATAATAGTAGAGGAGGAGGAAATGGTAGAGGAAGGGGAGGCAATGTATTCACTGGAAAATGTTTCACATGTAACAAAATAGGACATCAGTCCTTTAGGTGCCCTCAAAAGCTTGGAGACAATCCTAGGCCAAGGGATAGAAGGGTCTGATTGCTACAAGAGGAAGAAGATGGTCAAAGTATCTCCTCCTACCATTCCACCACTTCAAGGCCTACAGATCTAGAGACTGGTGAATGTTTGATGCTGCAAAGAACACTTTTGAAGGTACCCAATCCTAGTGAACCACCACAAAGGAAGGCCCTATTCCGAACAACTTGCAAGGTCAAAGACAAGTTATGTAAAGTGATTGTAGATTCTAGATCCACAGATAATATAGCATCTAGGGAGATGGTTAAAAAGATAAATTTGCAAAAGCTACCACATCCTTTTCCCTATAAGGCATCTTGGCTTACTAAGGAGAAACAAACTCTTGTTAATGAGCAAGTATGGGAGGAATTCACCATAGGGGAATATGTAGAGAAGATTCTTTGTGATGTCATAGATATGGATGCTTGCAACCTCTTACTAGGGAGACCATGGCAATATGATGTCAAAGCCAAACATGATGGGAAACCAATGTATACACTATAACCAAGGGAGGCATAAACTATACTATGAACCCCTTACCCGATGATAGAAAGGTAGATCATATGGTTGGTAATGTTGCCTTGGTAGGGGAGAAAGAATTCATGAAAACCTTAAGGGAGAAGGACACTCCATGCTTTTCCATAGTAACCAGACCCAAAAAGAAGATTGTAGTAAAACCTCAAGACAAATCTAAGGATGGACAATGGTGGGAGAGTGTTGACCCTAAGGAAGTGAGGAACCTTTTAGAACAATATCATGGGATTATTGTTGATAGCCTTCCAACTTCCTTACCACCTAAGAGAGAGGTTAGCCATTGTATTGATCTTATCCTTGGTGCTACATTTCCTAATAAGGCTACATACAAACTAACCCAAGAGCAAAATGCAGAGATTGCAAGGCAAATTAAAGATTTGTTGTCTAAAGGTTTGATTAGGAAAAGTGTGAGCCCTTGTGTTGTCCCTACTATTCTTGCACCCAAAAAGGAATCCACTTGGAGGCTTTGTACACACTCTAGGACAATCAACAAGATTACTATAAGATATAGGTTCCCACACTAATACATTTGGCATCATTTTGTGATGGCTATGTGTCGCAATTATGACAAAAATGTGTCACCACTGTAATAGTCATAGACGTCGCTATTTTTTAGTCACAAATTATGATGTTTATCCTATACCATTGCAATTGTGATGCCTATCTTTCGTTATGCGGCCACTTTATTGTGATAGCAACCCCATCGCAATTCTTGTGGTTGATGTCACAATTGCAATGGACACCCTAGCTATTGCGACAGTAGTTGGGTGTCACCGCTACAACAACCCTGTCACAATGCTTGTGGTTGACATTGCAATTGTGACAAACACCCTGGCAATTGCAATGGCAGTTGGGCATCGCCACTACAGTAACCCATCACAATGCTTGTGGCTAATTTTGTAATTGCACCGGACACCCTTGCAATTGCGATGGCAGTTGGGCATCATCGCTATAGCAACCCCATTGCAATTCATGTGGTTGACGTCTCAATAGCGATGGAGGCAAAGTAAAACAAAAACAAAAATTGCTGGCTTCCAACTACATCAAACCAAATCAAACCTCCTAAACCCTATGTAACTTCATTTGGTCACATCTTATATTTGATCAGGATGGTGTCTTATTGGTGCTCCTTCCATTATTTCATGATATATTATTATCAGGTCATCCAATTGGTTATAGGATAAAGATGATTCCTAAACAATCGAATCAGCAATACAGTTGATCTACATTGCATTTGGACACTTGGTTTGAGGTTCATCTCATTGATTCCCATTCATCACAGGATCTTTATCTGATTAGACCTCGATAGAAAACAATGAGATTTCTCGAGCCCTAAGCCCAAATCATGCAAGCTTCAATCTCCACATATCATAAAGCCTATATATAGAGTTGAGCATCTCGTAGCTACAAGCTTCACCTGCATCATCTCTTGGATGGTGTGAGAATGCTTAGCTCTATATACAGGCTTTATGATATGTGGAGATTGAAGCCTGCATGATTTGGGCTTGGGGCTCAAGAAATCTCAATGTTTTCTATCAAGGTCTAATCAGATAAAGATCTTGTGATGAATGGGAATCGATGAGATGAACCTCAAATCAAGTGTCCAAATGGAATGTAGATCGAACGTATTGCTAATTCAATTGTTTAGGAATCATCTTTGTCCTATAGCTGATTGGATGGCTTGATAATAATATATCATGAAATAATGGAAGGAGCACCAATAAGACACCATCTTACTCAAATATAAGATGTGACCAAATGAAGTTACGTAGGGTTTAAGAGTTTTGATTTGGTTTGATGTTGGAGGTAGTTGAGAATGATGTAGCTGGAAGCTTCACCTCCCTTGTCTCCTCCCTTTGCCTCACTCCTTCTCAGGCCTTAATATGTCATACTTATGTTGCTTAAATCATTGAGTACTAAAAATTTTGCTAAAATTGATTCCTTACATTTCTCCTTTCAGAAGCTTTCTTATAAAGATAAACTATGATAGAAACAATCTCTTGAACATGCACACACTCTTCCAGCTATGGTGGACTAGGAATGTGCAATATATATTTTGTGCACTACAATATCATGTAGTGAAACCAATTATACAAATATAGAAGTAGTGAAACCATGGAAGAAAAAGCCAGTAAAATTGGGAAGGTTCAATGAAAAAAAATATTATGAAGAAATATTGCAATGATGTGGCATTAGATTGAATACATTGATCTATGTAATTGGATCAAAAATATCTTTGAATATTAATGCCAGTAAAGCAGCATCATAATTTTCTGAGATGTGAGTATTGATCTCATCATTCTTTATTTAATTAATGTTACTTGAATGATTTCAACAAAAACTTATGCAGAATAATAAAGCTACTTTGATTTTTAGTCCATGTCACTCAAGTAGAAGAAAAATAGAACAACTTTCTTTTTTAATATGTATAGCATACTTGAAATGCACCCGTAAAGCCCCATCTCAGTTGATTTTTTGTCAATCTTGGGATTGTAATCACCTAAAAATGGTCATCTAGACTATTAGCCACCTTCTCAGCATTTTGGCTAAATTAATTTAATCATTTACCTAGACCAAATTGCTAATAATCAATTTATTTGATTATAACCTATAGTTTGACTATGCTATCCTAAGTTCATTATTTGATTAAAAGAACATGCCCCCTTTTAATTAAATAAAAGACCCCATTCTTCTAACCCACTTAAAGTGCACACATAAAGTCCTTTTTCTATTTTGCAATTAAAAGAAAAGGCTTTGTGACTTTTGTCTTATATGACAAGTCAACTTATATTCTATTGGTTGACTTGTGTGTGCACATGGATCACTCCTCTTTTCAAATTCCATCGTTGATCATCCACCATCTTCATCTTGATCTCTACCGTCCATACATCTTTAAAAGGGAGAGAGCTTTCCCCCTCAATCAATCCTCATTTGAATATTGTTATGCTGCAGGTTTTCTAACAGGTTTCTTTGGAGCTTTGTGGAGAACTTCTATTTCTTGTCTACATTCTCTCATACCATAGCATCTTAGCTTAGCTTTCATTTTTACATGTAGCTTAATCTCACATAGCTTAATAATGGTATTGTAACACTCTCATACATGTTTTAGCATAGCTACACTTTGCATCTCATTCTAGCTTAATTTTCATTTGCATTGCATTCTTGAGGAACTCCTTGGGACATTTGCATTCTTGCATCTTGTCTTTGGAACCTCCCATTGCATGGTTTACTAGCAAGAAGAGTATCTCTAACGCTCATCTGAGAGCCCTTGAACTTGAAATACACTCTCTTACACTCCATGGATAGGGAGCTCTAAGCCGGCATTCAAGCATTCCGAACTCATGGAATCGTTTGGATAGAAGGGTTTAGAGTGTGACACTTTCGAGTGTACAGGGATGACAATAGATATTACTAGCATAGTAGGCCTGTACTTTGCAATCAACCTAGGGCAAATAAAACATAAATATCGTGTTGAGAATCAGAATGCGTAGATGTCTTATCTCTATATCAAAAAATCAAATTCAAATATAGAACAAACCTTAATTGCATCATGAAATTTATTTGAAAGTTCCAATACTTTATGTTGCCCTTCTGTTGAGACCTTTCTACATTCTTCCTATCAAAAACAAAGCCCAACCATCAAACTATCATGATCATACTTTAAAAATTTACTATTTAGCTTTTGACTTCACATTTTAGAAGTTAAATCACAACAACAAAAAAACAAAAATATGTATTTTGAATTTTATGAACACCCCTGAATCTAGAGGGGCACGCTTGGGAAGTAATTTTTTCCCTATCACCTTAGAACTAAAATAAGAAACTAGTTTGTGTTCAAAAGAAACATTGAGACCATAAACAAACACAATGACAAAATAACACAAAATTCAGATATTATAATTTATTATCATAGTTTGAAATAGCAAAATTTCATAACAACAAATGATTAGGGAGCTCCATGAAAGTTGGCTTACATGTGATTTTTCTAAAATGTAATTTCATATTAGCCCTTTGCAACTTTCACTAAAATAAATACACAAAACATATCGAGATACAACCCAAGCTAACTTCAGTAAATAAACAACAAACAATGTTTAGGAAAGCCATGAACAATAATAGCTCTTTTATGTAAAATTTGCAAGAAACAAATTATATAAAACACCCTACTAGGAAACTATGGTGAAATTTAGAAAAAAAAAATGACAATTCATAACTTTGTTGAATGCTGAGGATACAAATCTAGTTAGGACAGGCTTGAATGGAAGATAGTTGGATCGAAAAGATTAAACATTGAATCCATATTGCAATATCTTGGACTCTCTTGGCACAAGAAACAACTATGCTTAGTGAACTGATAGATGGCACATTCGATATAAAATTCAGAGTATGGGTGGGAAGATTTGGAACTTGGAGGTAAGCTTTGTATCTGACCATGAACTCATGGATACAATTGATTTGAAGCCCAAGAGTTAGATATATTTGTTAGGAAAGCTATCTAATATGATCAAATCCTAATTCCCTTTGCTTAAAATAACCTCTTCCAAGTAGCAGCATATTCAGATAACACAGTCCCAAGACAATGCTGATCAAGGGTTTCCCTAGTTAATTATGATAATCGTATCATTGGTGATAACACAGTCCCAAGATAGTGTTGAGATCCAAGGATGCAATAAAAAAGCTACAAGTTTAGAACTTCATGATAGTTCAAAGTATGAAGCCTTAGATGCATAGGAAAACAGTCTAAACATAGGACAAAATAGAGAAATATTTAGTATCTTATTTAGTTTCACTTTGTTTCAAAAATAGTTTAATATTCTCTACTAAATAGGGCCAACCACGTGAAGGTGGAAGCTCATTTGGCCCCACCCCCCTCCCCCTAACATTACTCTACATTCCTCATTAACATCTAACATTCATTCATTCTTTCAACCATTAATAAAATGTAACATTCAATCAATATCACATGATAACATTCATTAACACATTAGATTTGTTAACATGCAACATTCATCAATATTCTGCATTAACACATAATTCATGAACATTCATTAGCACATAATTAAATTCATTGAGACATTAAATTTAGTCATTATCAATTAAGGTATGTAGATGACAATCATTTCATTTTTCTATGTAACCTTTAATAGGAGCATCAATGTCATCATCAATTCCCCCCTCATCAATTTTTCTATTCTCTATTCTTGATGATCTCAAATTCCTATGCTGTTGCAAAGGGGGGTCCTCTGCAATAACAAATAAAAGAGTTAAATTAAAAATAATTTATTATAATTGTTACAAGTATTTAATTATTTTAAATAACATAATAGTGGTGCTCTTTACCTGATCTGACCACATTATTTTGTCTGGACTCAATGTCAACATGCTCATGAACATCGACCCCTCGATCCTTAGTAGCTGCTATACAAAATGTTACATTAATCCAAACACCAATTGCAATTACATATAAAAAATTTAATAACAAATGTATACCTCCACCACTGGGATGCACATCATGCAAACCTTCAGCATCCACAGATTGTGTAGAAGGATTGTCAGGCTGCATTCCAACATCCTACACATTGTTATCATTGCTTGCTTAAAACAGATATAATCACTTTATATTGGAACTTAACATCAAATAGACTAATTGGTAAAGTATTTAATTTGAAATAAATTTCATTTAGCTTATTTACCTATGGCTCAAATGCATCATTATTAGAACCTTCCACACTAATTTTAGCTCATAGCCATTTAGCCATGGCTATATAGCTTTGTTGGAAGCCAATTCTCTTATCCTCTTCTGTGAGGCATCTCTTGAAATCTGAGCCCTGCATTTTTGCGTGGTATGGTGAATTTTACTTGCAATTTTTCATCAACCAATGGAGGGTAGTTAAAATATCAAAAGGAAATACAAAAGTTGCCAAAACACTTGGTGTCAAGGTTGGGTGTATGAAGCCTTGAATGGTACAAGGGAGAAGTAACTAGTATGCAGCCTTATGTGATGAGTTGGGTCCATGAATTAAAGGAGCATTTGTAATAGTAGATTAGTTCCTTGTTTGAAGGTAATCAAGCCTTGAATTTTCTTGTGGAGAACAGAGGATTGGGGTGATAATTTGAATTGCTTAGCTGTTCCAAGGTGCTAGGAGTTTGTTGGTGCTTCCAAAGTGTGTTACTCTGCATCATATATTGGTGTGGAGGAACACTGAGATCCAAGTTGAGGATCAGGAGCATAGACAAGCTAGTCTATCCTAGCATTTCCCATCACAATATATAAAAAATTTGATACAATTTTTCATTTACTAATACTTACAACCACCAAAGCCAAGCTTGTGTGTCTTGAAAAACCACCAAAGCCGAGCTTGTGTGTCTTGTGCTTTTCTAGTCTTGCCTTTGTTGCCTTTGATGTGTCAGGCAATCTATGAAAAAAGAAAAACCACCAAATCCGAGCTTGTGTGTCTTGTGTTTTTCTAGTCTTGCCTTTGTTGCCTTTGATGTGTTAAGCAATCTATGAAAAGTTTGAAATATGTTAGATAGTATAATATAGAAGTTAATTAGTACATAATTACATTCTCAATAGTATCACATACCTTTTTGTACTCTCTACTGGTGTAATATTATTTTTCTTGTCATCTTTATGCTTTCCATCCAAAATCATAGCCTGCCACTCAGCCTCAAGAACATAGGGTGGACGCTCATACCTGGGGTTACCCGTAAAATTTTTCTATACTGGTCCCTAATATACTTCAAACATAAACCAACTTTTTCAAGGAGCTTATTTCTCTCGAATGCACAAGGTCCAAAAAGTTGGTTCATGCTCTCTATAAGATCATCCTTCAACTTTTTGTCTTGGTTATTCCACCTTTTAAGTTAAAAAAAAATATGTTAGACTCATAAATGAAATGAAGCTACCTTTAATATAGTTCAAGAAATGGATGAAAAGGAAAACTATTCTAGCAATGATATGAAATCAAAATAGTGGTTTGGGGTTTTAGTTAGGATATGATGTTCCACCAAGTATGCAAGGTGGGCCCAAATATTTGCAAACACTCATCACCAAGTTTTTTCCAAAAAACATCATTCCCTACAAAACAATCATGGGATCATTACTTGATGAAGAGTGATCAAAAACTAAATTACTATTATATCACTATAGAATAATAATAACTTTAAAATACCTAGAACTTTGGCTACTTTTAATGGAATGCCTTCATCGTCACTAACGATCAATATGATATCTTTCACCGTTCCAATACTAGGAACATAGGAACATCCAAGAAATGATACTGCAGCTCCTATTGCAAATAGTTTCACAAATTATTATAAGTCTTTGTCACGAAGTATAAAAGAACAAATGATAATTGATGTTTAAAAGTTGTAAAAAAAAACTGTTTGTTGCTATCATAAGATAGTTATGAAGGGCAGTTGGCATCCAAGGAGTCTTTGTTCAATCGGATGAGTCAGTTAGATGGGAAAAAGGCTTGAAAAGAAAGGTCTTTATAAGACACAAGTGTTTTAGTCAAGAAAAGGGGTGTGTGTGTACGAAGAAAAGATATAAATAAAGGAATTTTGCACTTCACTGTCATAGGGACAATTTTCTAATTTGCAAGATTCAGATTGGTAACTCAATAAGGATCTTTCCATTCAAAAGTTACTATTTTTCTTCTTGAAGCAATTTTCATGTTTGGTTAACATTGTGCCAAGGTTTTGTAAGTTATTCTCAAGAAAAACTACTTTTTAGATCACTGTTGTCACAAGAAACGTGACAGTTTGTCACTATTTTGAAGTAATTTGGGAAAATGTGCCTCTCCCACTTTTTGTGATTAAAATGTAACTTGTGGGATAGGTAATAAGGCTTTTAAATATGATGAATTTAACATGATTTATATGTAGGTGATAGTGAACAAAGAAAGGAACGACAGAGTGACTGTTGAACCAAACAATGAAGGTGCATTTGCAAGGCACCAAATGGTGAATATGATGATATGAGGGTTGGAATGACTAAATGCTACTTGAAAACATCTAAGAGGGTTTGTTTAAAAGTGTTTGAGCCATTAGAAAGATTTTATAAGTTGATTTAGGGTCTTTTCTAGGAAGCCCTAGGCTAGAAACCCTTAAAGGGAGGGTTTGATGGAAAAGTATCTAGAAATGCATGGAGGGTTTAAAAAGTTGAGGAATCCTACTATTTATTAGATGCCTTAAGGTTTTGCAAAGGTTTGGGAGGTTGATAATAAGCACACAAGGTAGTTTCTTTGTTAGGAAAGGGCTAATTAGGCCTAATTAATTGTGGAGACAACCATAGAAGGGTTCATCAGTCACAATTTGAAAGGTTGATATTTGTAGGGGTTTAAGAACTCATTAAAGGGTATTTTAATATGTCGAGAAGTTACCATGGTGTTTGAGAAATTTGGAAGAAAAATGCAATTTGCTTGCAAGACAGGGCTAATAGGACAGTCCTACAAAAGGTAGTTTTGAAGATTGGTATAGAGTTGATGTTTGGTAGGGGTTGGAACTCCTTAGTTATGTTGTTTGAAGGTTATTGAGGCATTGGAAGGATCAAGAGAATCTTTGAAGACAGAGATTAGGTGTTGATTGCATGAAGGGTGAATTAGGAGTGTTCCCAATGAAAGGGAAGTTGAAACATGGACAAAGTGAATTGAAAGTTGATTACTACTAAGGAAGATCAAAGCAAGACAACTCCATTTATCATGAAGTAACTCATACACATTAGAAACAGAATCATACTTGATGTAAGTTTATAAGGCTCATCTGAAATATCAACTACATCAAGTGGATTTATTGCCCATTAACCATTCTATGAAATCAAGGACATTATATTAGACAATTATTTCATCAATTAAAGAAATATTTATTCACATCTCAGTGCATGATCAAGCACATGAATATAGTGCAAGGCACCTAACCTAGGAGGTAGGGGAACAAGTAGGGAACAATTACCTAGGAGGCAGGACACCTACTCACTCCATGGAAGGGTGGATTCAAGCAATTTAGGAAGTTTTAACAAGGTGTGGTCCATACTTTAGTAAGTTGGCCCATGTTTGGCAATATTTTGTAATAAAGGCACATGTAAGGCCCATTAGCACTTTGGTGTGGTTATAAACCAAGTGACTCAAATGGGACCAAAAGGCCTTAGAATAGGGTGTTTGAGTCAATATAGGCCTAGAGAAATGACCATACACTTATTAAGTTCATTAGACTTACCGATTTGCAAAAAATGCAAAAATTGCCTAAAAGTTGTTGACAACTTTTAAAATGTTGATCGGTAATTACCAAAAGTTTTTTTTTGTTTGTTTCATGGTTGGAAATGGCTATTTGGTTGTTCCAATGGTCATGTAGGCCTATGAATATGTCAATTGAGGTCTCAGTTGGAAGGAGAGATCAAGTTGTAGCAGATGCTTGGAGAAAATGAATAAAAACCTCTAATTTACTGGTAAAATTGCTATTACAATGGGTTGTACAGTTCTGTATAGTACTTTCATGATTACTCTACAAGTGTATTAGTGGAAAATGTGTGTTCAAAAGGTTTTGGCTTTGATTTGATTCAATTTTCAATTATGGTTTGTGAGTTATTAGCATTTTTGTCCTGAGAGTTCTAAATAGCCCTATTTTCTAGGGCCTTGTACAAATGCAACCCTAACTTGCAAATCCACTAGTGGAAATCTCTAAAACTAAGGGATATGAAATTTAAGGGACATTTCTACATGATTCTAGGAGTTGGAGGCATGGTGAGTAGGGCAAGTATTTTTCCAAGCCGGCCCTAGGTCAAGCAAGACCATGTGCTTGACTAGTTTTTGTTGTTATTGTGGTGGCAGTCATGTTTGGAGGCACTTCTGATTTTTTTGAGTGCTGAAGTTAGATGCATTGAATGTGTATATGATTTCCATACATGATTGGGGTCTTGGGAACCCACCTAGTCCATCCTTCCTTGAAGCCCTAGCCTAACTTGATCAACTAGGCCTAGGTACCAAGAAGCAGTTTGGAGGGTGCTGGAGCAAGATCATCCTAGAAGCTTTTGGGATTCTAGCAAGTGTCTTAAGAGGTTCCTAAAATAGTGGAGAAGTCCCTATTCCATAGAGGGATATTTAGTGAAAATACAAGAAAATGGATTGGAAAGACTACAAGGATTGTAGGCCTAGAAGTGCAAAGGATTGTTGTGGATTTGGTAGATTCCAAACAAACTAAGGATTGTGGTTGGATTGAAGGTCCTGGTTACTATCACCATTGCTTGTGTTAGTGAGTGAAGTTTTTGAAGTGGATTTCCCCATTTGGGTTCAGTAGTTGTGTATACCTGGTGTGGGAAAGGGAACTTATACCAAGTCCTAGATCCAAAAATTGGATTGTGAAAGCCTTCTGAAGCCTAGTAGAAGAAGTGGCTACTAGACTCTGCATCAGAATATAATTGCAATAATATACTACAAGAGAAGATGATCTTCAATATTACAATCTTTCATAACTAAAGATAGCTAATTGAAGTTTGACCTGTAACATAACCTTGTATATCCAAGCTATGAATGGAGTCGATTTCTAATGGTTTGGAATCATAAAATTGTGAAAAAGTTTAAATGTTGACTGACTACCAAAGGCATTACAATCTACATCATAAACACATAACAAAAGAGAGAAAAAGAGGGATTTGTGTACCAGTAGATGGTGCAACAATTGATTCCTATAAGCTATGTGTTGTTGACTCAGTAATCAAAAAGATATTTGTGGTTGTCTTGGATGGAGGTGGCATCATCATAAGATACAATTGATTTGAAGTTGAAGAATAAAATTGTTAGAGCATGCATAAATATAGAATGTGTGGACTAGCATGGACAAGATTGTTAGAGCATTAAAAAAAGGATTGTTTGAGCATGTATTGTCAATGATTATGATCATTCCTATATATATTCAGTGGAAAACACAAGTGGGGAATGGAACATGCAATCTACCTGAACCACCAACAGCACCCTCATCATGGGAATGGGGCTCAAAATCATGCAAAAAACTCTATAAAGACAACGCATCCATATTTTAATTAATGCCATAAAAGAGCATAACATAAAAACCATTATTGAACTCTTGTTATAATTAAAAATTTCATTAATACTTACTTTTAAGCTTTCAGAGGTGTGCAACAATTTAGATCCCCTATCTTTTATTTCCTAAGTAGTAGGCTTTATGGTTGCCAAACGTATAATTTCTCTTCCAATTTTCTTTAGCACCTTTTTAATCGAACCGATCAGGTCATCAGTCTCTACTAAATCAATATAGAAAGGGTTCTCCTTAGGGGGGGGCTGCTGAGGGACTACAGGTTCCTTTCCCTCCCTCTGACCACTAGCCCTTTGTGACAACAAAAGTATTAGTATTATCAAAATTACTCCAAAACAATGAAGAAAACAACATTAAAAAATAACAATTTGCTTCTATCTAGTTTGCACAATTACAATGAGTTTTACCTGCTCATGTGTAGATGAGCTGGGAATATTGCCAGCATCCCATTCGGGCGGTTGCTCCATATTGTGGCCCTGTGTCAAAGATCAAGTATAAAAATGTTAGCCAAAAATTTATTGACTAAATGGTATGTTGGAGTCATTGATTAGAAGTCAGTTTAATAGTATGTACCACCCCCTTGATAATAGCCTTGTTTGTATCAATGCAATTCAAATTGTAATCAATAAGAAGCTCTTCTCCTACACTTATTGATTTTATTGTACAGATGAATACACAATTTCCTTTGCACGCCTCAAATATGCAATTGGGTTGCTTTGTAGTTGACCCAGGTCGTGTACTATTTATAAAACTCGCAATATTCCCTATTGCTTTTGGCCTTCCATCAATGTATATAGCCACCCTTTTACTTTGATTATTGTCTTGCTGTTGTATATAATTTACCGAGAGGGCATACCTACGCATACTTTTTTTATATTGAACAATATGCATCCAACTTTTGTAATCATAACATGGTCCAACATACTCCATCAATTAAGAAAAAATTTTGTAAGACACCTTTATGTCGTCCATAGAAAATAGGCCCAAACCATGTAATGATGATGGTGCTATGTGATATATCCTCTCGTTAACACAAAATTTAGTGTTTATTAGAGGAAGTTCCTTGGGTACACAATGTTTCTGTAGATGTTGGTACCTCAAGGGCACATTGATGTTTCCTTTCATCTCATCATCATAAGAACATGACCCCCTTTGAGAAAGGAAAAATTTCATGCATTTATTGAGTTTCCTTCTAGTCCTTTGACCTCTAGTTAATCTCCCTGTTCTAGATAAACTGCATGTCTCACTTTCCTCTTCTATTCCTAGATTTCCCTCACTCGAGGAAGACACTTCTGACAAATACCTCTTCGTTGGTACTTGCAAATGGGAGAGATCTTAGAAGACATCAATTTTACTATTGATAAGTTTAATAAATAGACTGTCTATAAGGAGTATTGACTTATACCTCTCGATCCATGAGACTGCGCAGGATGCTCCTAAAAGGGGTTTAGTTTCCTGCAAATGTAATTCAATTATCGTGAGCATAATCACATCATAATCATAATCACATCCATCATAAGAATCACATAAAAATTAAAAACATTAAAAGTTACACAATATAATACTTAAATTAGGCTCACATTATAAGCCTACTAGGGAAGTAGGCCTAGTGAAGGGCTAAAACTGGGTTTTTGTATCAGCTGATGAGTTGAGGGCTTATTCATCTTGGGGACATGCTATTTGAAGTTGTTTGATGTGTGTGGAGGTGGAGGAAACACCTAGTTAAGGTGAAGTCAAGTTTGGTGCCTATTGAGGCATTGTGAGCATTTGATAGTTTGTTGATTAGATTTCTTAGATGAATCTATTGGATGGATTGAGGGACATTCATGAGATTATTCCAAAGATGTAGAACCTAAGGTGGAATAAGGATTTGGTGTGCACTCTGATAGATTATGGAGTTGTCTTGGATCAAGGAGAGGGATCTTATGAAGATGCTTGGTTGGTGTTGTGAGAACACTATGGAAGTCCCTCTTGTTATGAATGATTGCAAGTCCACCTAGGGTCTCTGCATCACCTATAGAGGCAAAATTATTAACCAAAAAATTGGGTAAGCACTTATATTATGTTTTCCCTATGAATTGTATTCTAGGTACAACTCCCTTTTATAGATATTTATGAATTCCCTTTTCTAAACTAAACACTTACAAATGCTTTTGACCTAAAAGAAAATAAGGCTCAATACATTCACACATCAATATGTGTTTTAAATAGTTTTATTTAATTAATTTAGATTAGCAGTATTCTATTTGTAGTTGAAACTTGTAGCTTTTAAATAGATAATGAATAAACTATGTAACCATATAAGACAAATATATTTCTATTAAGAAATGAATATTAAATAGATTAAAGATTGATGGCATACCTCTAAATTTCATCATCATCATCCTCGTCGTCATCATCATCATCATCATCATCATCATCATCATCATCATCATCATCCTCGTCGTCATCATCGTCGTCATTGTTGTTTTCGTTATCGTAATCATCAAAATCATCATCATCAACATCAACATCATCTTCATCATCATCATCAATAGTAGCATCATTCTCATCATCTTCTTCTTCTTCTTCTTCATGAAAATTTGTGTTAGGAACATCATCCAATAACTATCGATCATGATCACCATCTACATCATCTTCTACTTCTTCAATATCTTCTTCTTTCATCGCATTATACTTTATTGGCCTTCCTCTCAATTCATGTCTAACAATAAATGACCAACTCAATTTATGTGGAACCTCTGAGTAAAATACCTGCTCACATTGGCATGGAAGAACATAGGGCTCATCCCCAACTGGCTCAAATGACCTTGTATTAACCATTGTAAATCCATTATCATGTTCAATAACAGTTCTATTAGGATCATTTGGATTAAGTTGTAGCCTATACCATTTGACAACGAAGAGTACTAATTTGAAGGAACTAAAGTCACACTCAAGTATATCATCCAAAATGCCATAGTATCAATTTTTAGACTCTCGAGGATGTAAGTCATTTCTAGATGAAATATTAGTCACTTGAAAGACTGTAGTTATTCCTAAATCACAAGTTTTCTTCGTGTCATCCAACACTTTCCCGCAAAATTTTTGACCATTATAGAACATAGCCTTGTGGTGTTTAACCTACAATAATATGTGAAACATGTCAAAATTATTGTATCGTGAGTTGATAAACATACAGGTGATTAATAAATTTGTATGTACTTGGAAATCTCTTAAACCACGTGCTAAATCTATTTCCCTTTGCATAACATTGGAATCTCCATTACGATGAGCTTCTTTAACCAATGAAGATACACCTTCCCATGTTAATGTGTGACCAAAATGTTGACATCGTTCAATCCATACCGTCATCCAATCAAGATTGTTTGCAATATAAAAATGTAGTGCATCCCAATCTTGAGCACATGTACAAAAAAAAAAAAGACAACTTACAACTAATTTATTTTGAAAATTAAGAAATAATTTATTACAATAACATCTTATAATTTATTACCTCTCACTTTCCTCAATGTAACTTTTCCCATCAAGTACTCCCCTTCTAATTTTTTAAAAGGCTCGAGATCCCAAATGCGATCTATATGGATATTTGATGCAAACTTAGGAAGATATTTATTAATGTACACCATAGTCTAGTATACCATATATCCCTCTACCATAGAACCCTCAGGATGTGCTCTTTGTCAAACCAAAGCCTTCAAAGATTTTAGGTGCCTCTCAACCATCCACATTGACCTAGTGTGTACAGGTCCACACAATTCAATCTCCTCAACTAAGTGTATGAGGTAGTGTTCCTATGCATTGAAAAATGTTGGAGGTAGACACTTTTGTATTTCACACAATAAATGAGGAATTCCTCTCTTCCAATAGTTTATATCTTCTTTATGGATTTCTTTAGATGACAACCACCTACATTAAGAGATTCAAGTCACAAAAAATATATAGATATGAGACTTTACAAAATAATATACAATAGATTACATAGCAAGAAAAATAAATCGTGAATATAATAAATATATACAAAAAATTGAACAAATATTATTGCTTACCTCATGTATTTTCCAAGATTGTATATCACTTATTTGATGTTATTGTTGAAGTGCTCTGGGAGAGATAGAGGAAGCACGTACTATAGTAATTATAAACCAATCATTTCATTATTTTCTAACATAACATAACAAATAGTACACAGAGTTTATGAATATATTATAAATATAGAAGAACATAACTTACCTTGATGAAAGTATGCCAATCACACGTTTTGAGCCGTGGCCCAAATTCACTTTTTTTTGATATGAGATTGTTTATATTCATAGCAAATCTTGTGGGAAATCAAATTTTTCATATGACTTCTTTTATGGCATCATTTTGCTGCTCTGTTAATAACCAAGGAAGAGAACTTATATTAATCTGATCTCTATTTCTATTTGACTGAATGAAATTCTTCAATGCTTGATTGGATTCATGAATGTCATTACAAATTTTGACAATTTTTTCTTTGTCACGCCTTCCATCCAATATTTTCCACAATGTCTCTGTTATATTCTTTCCAATATGCATAGTATCAAACAAATGCACAATTTGTAAGTGCTTGTAGTAGGGCAACCTACTAAATTTTCTGGGATAGCTTTTTAGTCCCTTTAGAAGGTTGTTAGTACTGCCTTGATGACCTTCACAATCATCAATTACACAATTAGTAAACAAAAATCACAATAGAAATATATAAATTACAAATATAAACCATTATGTGGAATGACATTACCTCGACGATTAATTCTATTATATTCCAACTTCCATAGGTGAGGTGTCATTCTTCATGGCTTTGATGTAGTCTCTTCTTTCCCATTGGAAAGATGTTTTTTCGTACTTCGATACTTATGATTCCTATGGAGGAAGTGTCTACACTCATCAAACACCTACTTTCCTAAACTTTTTGAATGACGAGATTTCATCTTTGGACCACAAATTGGACATGCAAATTTTCCCTTTGTTTGAAAACCTACAAGATAATGATATAATTGGATTATTAAATATGTTGATTTTTATAATTAGAATTATCGTGCACAACTTGAATTCACTATAACATACCACAAAAATGTGTTAGCTCTGGGGCATCATGTATTGTCCATGCAAGTATTGCATGGAATTGAAATTGTCTTTGTCCTATTGGTCTAGACACGTCATACATAGTGACATCGTTCCATAACTCCACCAACTCATCGATAAGAGGCTCAATATATACAGTCATATCTTTTAATTTATATTTACCTACTTGAATGAATAGTAACATTACATAATTATTGTGACCATTTTACTACAAGATTTGTAAGTACATGTAAATTAATAACTATCAAATGATAAGATACCTAGAACAATCATTGCCAACATAATGTGCTCCCTCTTTATTGACATCCACAGAGGAATGTTATTGTTGATAACAAAAATAGGCCACACCGAGTAAAGAGATCTCATCTCTCCAAATGGATTGACACCGTCCACTGCTAATGAAAGCCTGAGATTACGAAGTTCTTCTTTGAAGTGTTGCCACTTTTCCTCTATGTGCATAAATGCCAAAAGGGATTCAAATAATGTCATCTCGACTTTTATTGCGTGCATGATAATCCATAAATTGAGCCAAGCTACTACACCTGAATAATTATCGCATCTGTGGAATAATGGGGATGTAACGAAGAACCTTTTGAGGCACCTTTTTGTTTAGTCAATTTATTTGATATCTACTCATAAGACATATAGGGCATTGTGTTGAAAATTCATGTTCTTTATAATATATAATATGATCATTGGGACAAGCATGTATTGCTTCATACTCCATTCCAATATCTTTCATAACAGTAGATAATTCTCGATATGAACTAGGTAGAATATTTGATGGTGGTAACACAAACTCTCTTATCAATCTACAACAAAAAATATAAGTTCTTAATATAAAATATATTAGTGGTACATTATTTACCCTTTGTTAACTATAAAGACATATATGACATACCTTAACATATGTGACATTGATATGTTGGATAAACCATTCATAACCTTCAAGTTCAACAATAACAATACACTAGACAGAAGAGTTGTTTGGGATTCTTTGTATAGGGGCTCATATGCCTTCTCAAGTAGAGGTAAATTGAGGCTATCATCATCATCATGATCAGATACGCTTGGACTAAATGTGTCATGGATCAATGTATTTATACCATCATCTTCAATTGTGTTTTCTAGTGCGTGATTTTCATCTTCCATGGGATCATTATCTTCACCTTGGATATTCGCACCTCCATGTTCCTCCACTTTGAAAACCATATTCTTTAGATTATTGTGGTTCATATCATGTACTTCCCTGGCGAGATCAACCTATATAAAATTGATTAACATAAATAAATCCTTATCATCAACTCATCATCAAGTGATTTCATATGTATATAAATTGTTAAAATGATATAATGAACAACTTACAAGTGGATGATAGTCATGCCCCCCTTCAATGTGACCATTCTCCCTACAATGTCTCTTAACTGTTTTGATTAGCAGTCTTCTACAATTTAAGCCCTTACAAATTTTGCAAGGACAATAACATTTTCCATCACCTTTTCTTTTCAAGTTAGACCACAATCTAGCGATTGTCTCCTTATTTTGTTCTTCACTTATATTAACTAACATGATCGTTCTTCACAAGAAGCAAAAATTGAGCTATGAAAACTTTGGTCTACAACTTTTACAAACTAAGCAAAACTGTCAAAAGTACACAAATCTTCTTAGACCTAGCTAAATACTTTAATATTTTAAAAATACTTTCTTTGACTTTATTCCTAAGACATTTAACCCAATCACCTTTTATAACATTTAGTCAATTGCTCTAGGAAAATTTGTGGATAAGATTATTTGTAAAACTTTGACCAACCACCTAAAGGTCTTATTTCAAGAGACCTTACAGCATTAAGCCACTAAAATCAATTTCAAAACATATAAGCTAAAAGTCTAGTTAAAATATACATTAGATTAAAAAATATATAATTTTCATACCCAAGCGTGCGGCTATGAGTCGTGCAACGGCCTTCTTGCTTAGCTATAGAAGCTCTGCAGCAATCAAATTATACAAGCTACAAGGCCTAACAGCAATTTCAAAACATATAAGCTACAAGGCAAGACATATTACATGACATGGCAAAAGGAACAAAATTTACAACCTTTAGCAAGACATATTAAACAACATCATAGTGCTAGAGAGATCATAATTATATGAGTCAAACATAGTCATGAAAAAGCACATAAATTAGTTATTATATGCAATTAAAAGATATATAGTTAGATAGGGACATCCATAGGGAATATTGAAGAAATGAAATGGTCATCCATAGGGCATATTGAAGAAATGAAATAGTTAGATAGGGACAGCTGGAATTTGTCCTGCCCTCTGAAGAAATGATAGAAAATTTAAATCAAACGTCCACAAACTTGGATCAAAATTCTTAGCAAGCATCTGTAGTTAATATTTCTGATGCACCAATGCCAGAAAAAAGTTCTCAGTAGGCTTGAGGAGTTAACATCACCAATGTTCACCTGGATAATGATTCACAACAGACATTAAAAACTACTGCTTGAGATGTAATTGTTGAAGATAAAAATAAGGCTGATGTAGGAAGCACATCTAGTGAAGTGGTGCAATGGTGCAGGGGCACCCAAGGGACACATGAACCTACAGGGTACACCAGGAGTCATGAAGGAGATCATGAAGGTACCAAGGAAAATCAATGCCTAATGAAGACATGTCAAGTCATTTGATGATGGATTATGGCTATTGAAGCCATCAAAATGTAAGGAATTTCATAAAGTTGTCAAATTGTAATGTATTGCCAATAATAGGCAATGTGATGTAAGGGGTCATTGTGAAGTCATTTGAAGTCCTAGAGTGTCCTAGGAAGCGTTATAGGTTGATGGCAATGAATAATATTGTTTACATAATGTAATAAGGCTCTTACTAGTGTAAAATGCACTAAAAGTGCAAGATCTTGTAAATTTCCAATGTTGGCAACATAAGCCAAATAAGGCTTGAATGGGTTAGTTGATATTATAGGGGTGTGAAGGTTGTTTTAAAAGTCTTTTAGAAGTCCCTAGGAATGAAAAACAAGGTTTTATAAGTCCTCGTCATGAAGGATAACAAAAAAAATAATGAGTGATGTTTAAAAAGTGTTTGTTATTGTCATGTGATAGTTATGAGTCAGTTACATGGAAAAGTCTAGAAAAGTTAGGTCTTTATAAGACACAAGAGTAGTAGTCAAGGGAGTAGTGAATGTATCAAGAAAAGAAATCAAAGTTTGCATCCCAAAAGTGAGTGTAGGGTTATTTGTGAGAAAGCCCTACTTAAAAGCTTGAATTGGAGAAGAATGGTGTGTTGGGTTGTAACCAAGGGTTCCATGGCCCAAAGGATGACAAAATCCTTTGTTTTGCTTCATAAATAAGGACTGTCGAAATTTATAGGGTCAGAGTATATACCCTTGATAGGGTTGATTTGTAAATGGAGGGCTAATTAGGCCTAGAAGCATGTAGGGTCAACCATAGAAATGTACACCAATTAAGGGTTAAAGGATTGAGATTCATAGATTTTCAAGAAATTAGTAAAGGGTATTTAAAAAGGTGAAGAGGTTACTAGGTTGTTTGGGAAGTTTGAGAGTAAAGTACAAATTACTTGTAGGACAGGGCTAATCGGGCAAGCCTATTGAAGGCAGTTTTGAAGATTGAGATAGAACTGATGCTTGGTAGGGGTTGGAACTCCTTAGTTATGTTTTTTGATGGTTATTGAGGCATTATGAGGATCAAGGGAATCCTTGAATATAGAAATCAAGAGTTGGTTGGATGAAGGGTGAATTAGGAGTGTTCCCGAGGAGAGGGAAGCTGAACAAAGGCAAGTTGAATTGACAAGTTAGAATTTTAAATAAAGGCAAGGTGAATTGGCAAATTTAAATAAACCTTAATTCCTGGATCTGATTAGTTAGAATTTTTATTTCATGAAAGCCTCTTATACCATTGTAATCACTTCAACTTTTTTCTTTATTTCAACCAAGTATTTTTATTTTAAAGTTCTAATTTTGCTAATGTTTATATATGAGATTTTTAATTTTGAAATCATTAAAATTGTTTTAAGCTTATTTCATTGGCAAATATAACCATTAAATTTTTATCTTTACTACTTTATCAAATTAAACTGCTATAACTTTAAGGAAAATATAGGTCACTGCTTTGATTTAACTATATTTAGTTGAATGTTGATCTAACTATTTTGATAAATTTTAATATTTAAATTTATGAATCCTCCATATATAAATTGATTTAAAAAATTAAAAACTAAATAATCCAACTTTCATCTAAATAAGATAGAAGTGGAGGGAATGAATTGGCAATTGGCTGTGGTGATTAATCAAAATTTGAGATGTGTAGCTTTTCGGTCTGGCTCAAGGGAATGGAGGAATGGAATAATGTGGCCAACTATCTAGCTAAATGAGTCTCTTACAAGATGGGGCTATGAAATATTGGGGATTGAAATGACATATCTTTGGAGTACTCTAGGATTTTAAAAGATCTAATGAGAGTCTTTATTGGGACTATGGCTTGATTGATTGGATGTTTCTTTTACTGTTTTCTTCAAATTTCAAGTCGAAATTGGTCAATAATATTTTTTTTACCCTTTTCTTTTAAATAAACCATAATTCTTGGATCTAATTATTTAGAAATTTTTGAAATTTTGACTACTATGAAGACCATGGTAACAAAAAGATTGAATTTTAAAAATAGGGTAAAATTTACAAATATTGGTTATATATTTTATATGAACATGGGGAAAATTGTTAAATGAAATGACGTTGGAAGCTCCATATTTTCTTTGATTGAGAAAAAAATCTAGTAGTCATGTGGATAGAAGTCCTTGTACAATGAATCCCAAGGAATGGACTTGGAAATCAGATTCACCAACACAAGCAAAACAATGCATTTCTTCCCAAAAGAGCATTAGAAATGAATCACGATATTACACCAAAATTTAGAGCTCATATGGAATTCAATGTTGAATTAAAGATTCTTTCCCATCTATTTCAAGGATCCAATTCCTCTAGCTGAATACTACTCTTGATAGGCACATATTCCTCAAATAATCTTAAAGATGAAGAGAAATTGTAGATTTATCAATGCTTTGATAATGCGTGATATAAAATTGTTTGCACAAGTAACATTAAACAAATAGCTACCACAGACACCACAAAAATTATTCAATAAATCCTCTTGAGACATGGTACTCCACGAACAACCTTCTTGTCAAAATTGCTATTAACAACATTCTTGTCAAAATCACTATTAATACTTGCAACAATCACAAAATATTGGAACACCATGAAAAAAAAAATGAAACTCTTCTCGTAATCAAATCCTAATGTTCTAAACAGAAGCCACCCCATGCTTATCTCTAACAAAGAAATCACATTAACTAGGTGCCACAAAGTATTGATATAAACAATAACTTTGAACGTACATAAAAAAACAAAAAAATGCTCTACAAGGCACTTTTCAAAAAATAAATAAATTGAAGATGTTCTAATGAATGAAAATGAAAGGCATTAATTAATAAGATTGAATATACCTCTATTCAACCAAAGAACAAGAGGACTTTCTGATGGATCCCTCATGGCTTCGAAGAACCAGTAAAATAGGGCCTTCCTTTCATTAATGCTCACATAAACAGCATACTGAGAAAAACCTATGGGGGGTTGACCTAGGAGGCTTTCCACTCTGTCTACTTCTTTAACGGCTCCATTGCTCCCCTTCACCAACAAAACCAAAGCCAACTCAACTCAGAATGTGAATAGGAGTCTGAAAATGGCCTCGCCTCAAACTTGCCCTAAATCATCCATCCATCTGACATTGTGTCTGGTAGCGGAAAATAAGACAATGGCAAGCCAAATGAGGTAATGTTGTATAAAAAATTACCCAAACGAGCAACATTTTCTTTTCTTTTTTTCTTATATCCTATTAGCATCGCAATTGCGACATCATCGGGCTATAATTTTAAAAAAAAAAAAAAAAAAACCAAAAACACATTACATTTGCCTGTCGTTGCAAATTGACCCCTAATGTATTAGTGCCAATGCCAAGGATGGAAGATCTTTTGGATTGTCTAGGTGGAGCCAACTACTTCTCCAAGGTGGATTTGAAAAGTGGGTATCACCAAATCAGAATAAGAGAGGGGGATGAATGGAAAACAACTTTCAAAACCATGGAAGGGCTCTATGAATGACTTGTTATGCCATTTGGGCTATCAAATGCACCTATTACCTTTATGAGGCTCATGAATGAGGTCCTCAAGCCCTTTTTGAACAAATTTGTTGTTGTCTATCTTGATGACATCCTAATCTTTAGCAAGGACAAGGAAGAACACCTAAGGCATATAGATCAAGTTCTAAGGAGATTGCATGAAGAAGGGCTTAAGATAAACTTGGAGAAATGTACTTTCCTGAGGGAAGAACTTTATTCTTGGGTTTTTTCATCTCCAAAGGCTACCTTAAAATGGACCCCTCCAAAATAGAAGCCATTCTCAACTAGCCACCCCCTAAAAACCCATCAAAGTTTAAAAGCTTTCATGGACTTTGCAACTTTTATAGGAAATTTGTTAAGGATTTTAGTGGGATTTGTGCACCCATGATAGATACCATAAAAGGGGGAAGGAAATGCCATTTTGTATGGACTGATGAAGCAGTAAAGGCATTTGAAACACTTAAACAAAGGATAGCCCAAGCACCTATTTTAAGGTTTCTTGATTTTAATAAGATATTCACACTAGAATCTGATGCCAGCACCAAAGCTATAGGTGGAGTCTTAAGTCAAGAAGGCAGGCCAGTGGCCTTTTTCAGTGAGAAACTAAATGATGCAAAAAAAAAAATATTCAATTTATGATTTAGAACTATATGCAATGGTGCAATCATTAAAAAGGTGGAGGCATTACTTACTTCCAAAAGAATTTATTGTATTCACTGACAATCAGGCTTTAAGTTTTTTGAACAAGCAGGATAAACTCAGTCAAAGGCACATTAAATGGAAGGAATTTATGCAAGCCTATACCTTTTCAATCAAACACAAAAAGGGTATAGTCAACAAGGTTGTTGATGCTTTAAGTAGAAGGAACCTCATGGTGCAAAGCATAGAACTTGAAAGTGTGGGAATCTCTATCATGAAGGACATGTATGCTGTAGATGAAGATTTCAAAGAAATATACAAGATATGTCAAGAAATGGGAGATAAATATCATACTGATTTTGTAGAGTATCTCATTCAAGATGATTTATTATTTAAAGGTGGGCAGCTTTGTGTACCAAGGGGATCTTGTAGAGAGAATATAATCAAAGAGAAGCATTGTGGGAGTATGTTTGGACATTTTGGCTTAGATAAGACCCTAGAACAAGTGAAGATGTTCTACTACTAGCCTAAAATGCAGTCAAAGGTTAGAAAATATGTTGATTGTTGTTTGATTTGCCAAAAAGCTAAGGGACACACTTCTAATGTAGGGTTGTATACTCCTTTACCTATACCATGTAAACCTTGGGATTCTATAAGCATGGACTTTGTCTTAGGATTGCTAAGAACTAAATCAGGGCATGATAGCATCTTTGTAGTTGTTGATAGGTTCTCGAAAATGGCACACTTTATACCTTGTAGAACCACCCATGATGCATCCCATATAGCAGGTCTATTCTTTAAGGAAGTAGTTAGATTGCATGACCTACCTATGTCCATCATATTAGATAGAGACCCTAAATTCCTTGGGCACTTTTGGAGAACATTATGGAAGAAATTAGGGACAAATTTGAACTTTTCATCAGCCTATCACCCCCAATCTGATGGGAAAACAAAGGTTATCAATAGATCCTTAGGCAACTTGTTGAGATGCCTAACCCAGCAACATGGAGGATCATGGGACACAATTTTACCTCAAGCAAAATATTCATACAATGATTCAGTTAATAGGAGTATAGGTTTGACCCCTTTCCAAATTGTATATGGAAATCACCCAAGAGGTATCCTAGAATTGAGAAATATCATGGATATGGAGAGACCAAGTGCGCAAGCACAAGATTTTACACAAATTATGAAAGATGTACAGCAGTAGGTAAAGGATAGGTTGCAAATGTTAGCAACAAGATACAAGGAACAAGTAGATAAAAGAAGGAGAGATCTTCATTTCAAAGTGGGTGACTTAGTAATGATACACCTTAAAAAGGAGAGGCTACCAAAAGGGCAATATACTAAATTGTTCATGAAGAAAGCAGGGCCATTCAAAATACTCAAGAAATGTGGGAATAATGCCTACAAAATTGATCTTCCAGTAGACATAGGCCTTTCTCCCATCTTTAATATCTCTGATCTGTATGCATATAAACCACCCATCGATGTTTGTGATGCAGGAAAAGGTTATAACAGCAACACTGATGTTTCTTCATTACCACATGTCACTAAACCATAGATTGAGAGCATTTTGGACAAGAAAGTCACAAAGAAAAAAAGGAGAGGAACCTACAACTCCTACCTAATAAAATGGAAAGATAGACCTAACGAAGATGCAACTTGGATGACCCAAGCAGAGATTGAGAAGGCAAGATATCAGTTTGATACAATACCAACTCATGGGACTGAGTTTTTCAAAGAGGGGTAGTATGGTGCAGGGAAACCTAGTCCAAGACAACACCTTTCTTATCCATGGATTTCAACATATGAAGAATCTTGCAATAAAGGTCTTAGGATAAAGTAGATTTATTAACAAGCCCATTTGTAAAGGCTCAAGGTTCATTTGGTGTTTCTATAAACCATGAACCTTTGAGACCTATAAGAGAAATAAATAGGTTTTAGAATAGTTAATACATCCTAAGAAGGGTAAAAAGAGTATAGGATAGGTCTTAGGAAGGTCTTAAAAGTCTTAGACAACATTCAATATGTGTATTGCAAAATACACTAAAAGTTGCTTAGAACTTGCAAAACAATTTTTGCAATATTGCTTAAAAGTTGTCAAAAGGGAGTTATAATTGTTTTCAACCAATTCAAAAGTAGTTGGTCAGTTAAAAAAGTGTATATAAGCCTAAGATAGTATTTTCCTATAGAACAGACTGTCTAATGTATGTTTTGTTTCAAAAATCAATAAAATTTCTCTTGTTTTCTGCTTAAATGTGTTGTTTCCTTGGTTTTCTGTGCATTGTACAGACTACAAATGGTGATTCGCTGCTATGAAAAGTTTCTCCTTTGAGTTAGCATTTTACTACTGGTAACCTAAAAATCTATAAAAATGGGGGCTTTGTGCAATTTGTACATATAGTTCTTTGCTATATGGTTAGAATGGCACAAAGCCTAACCCAAATAGTAGATTTAGGAGTTATCTTTTAGATTCAAAAAGATTTAAGTGCAGAAACAAAGGGAACAAATGATGCTTGCAAGCCCTAGACTAAATTACATGGTAGATTTAGTCTAAATTTAATGGTGTTTGAATTAGTTTGTGAATCAAAAATAAAGTTTTGATCAAATGGGAGTGGATTGGTGATGAAAATATTCCCTTCAAGAGTTCCAAAGACCTATAGTTGGTTTATGCACCCATTCCATTGGTCTTCCTTTGAAAACCAAGCCAAATAGGTTCCTACTTGGACTATGTACCTAGGTTGATCCTTGGAGTGTTGGAATGAACCAAGTTCTGATCTTTTGGTATGTGTTAAGGGTTATCAAATAATTCAAATTCCATTCCTATTTCATTGATTTGAGGATTTTGTAGTTATAAAATCCTTGAAAAATTGCTAAATTGGCCTAGTAGCCTGTTTTATGAGCCTGTCAATAACTCATTACAGCATATTGATAAGTGAGTTTGGAAGGTTGTTTATGACCCTACAAGTTGTTATAACACCTTATAAGTCTTTCCCAAACCTTGGCATTTGTTTGGAGTCAGTTGGATAAACTTGTGATATTGTGGAGCCAAATTGGTTGAAAGCAAATTGTTTATAGTCTTCCCTGTGACACTCTGCATCACCTAATTTTCACAAAGGGAACTTGGAACATTCACTTAGAGATGTGTTAAGATAAATTTGAACTAAAAACCAGAACAACAGATTCCAAAATGAGGTTTGACGATGGCAAACCCCTCATCCAAACAACAAAACCATTTTTCTTGTAGATATAGGTGTAGAATAGAAAATTAGAGAGTAGATTTGGATACCCTTTTTGTCAAACTTGCAAGACCTGTAAACACAAATTTTTTCAGAGCAATGCAGGTCAAGGTTGGATTTTTGGGGTACAATTGTGCCCCGAGGTAAGATTGTACCCCACTATCAAGGTCAAGGTTGACCTCCCTTCAAAAGACAAAATATTTTTGGGTTTTCTCTATCTCAACATTTCCAGTCTAGAATGACTTGCAAATTTTCTAGAAACTACATATAAACATTAGAAAATAACATTTTCTAGATTCAAGGTGAGTATCTTTATTTTATCTATTTTATGTTTTTGTCACATACTCCCCCACAATAGAAAGATCACACATAACCCCCCTCTTTTCCCCTATTTTTTATCACTTGATCCATTTCTCCATTGAACACCATCTTTTATTTAATCAATTTGGATCATTCCTTTTGAAAATTAGAGTTGGGAAGAGGGTTTCCTTTTTCTTTCTATTCACATCCAAAATGCCATAGTATCTATTTTTAGATTATTGAGGATGTATGTCATTTCTAGATGAAATATTAGTGACCTCGAATACTGTACTTATCCTAGAATCACAAGTTTTCTTCATGTCATCTGAATTTTTTATTAAAAAATTATAGTCATGGTAGTACATAGTTTTGTGGTGTTTGATCTACAATTATTCAAACATGTCAAGATTTGCATTGATCTATGAGTTGATATTAAACTTATTGGTAATGGTTAGTAAACTTATACACACTTGTCTACCTCTTAAACTATATGTTAGATCAAGTACCATTGGCATAACTTTGGGATCTCCATTATGATGATCTATTTTAACCAATGATGTAACACCATCTCATGTTAATGAGCAACCATCTTCTTGAGATTTTTGAATCCATACTATCAGCCAATCAAGATTGTTTGCAATATATAAATGTAGTACATCCCACTCATGACCAACAATAAAGAAAACAAATAGATTGTTTTAAAATAACTTATATTGAAGACTTATAAGAATTAAAAAACTGCAATAATGTCTTATAATTACCTCTCACTTTTCTCAATCTATCTTTCCCCATCAAGTACTCCCCTTTGAATTTTTTAATAGAGTTGGGATTCCAAATACGATCTACATGGATATTTTCTACAAACTTGGAAAGATATTCACCATAAAACCCTTGGGACATGCTCTTTTTTGAACTAAGCCCTTCATAAATTTTAAGTGCCTCTCAACTATTCACATTGACTTAGTTTGTATAGGTCAATACAATTCAACCTCCTCAACTTGATGTATGAGGCAGTGTTCTTGAGCATTGAAAAAGCTCAAGGTAGACACTTTTGCATTTCACATATAAGCTAGGGAATTTTTCTCTTCCAATATTTTATGTCTTTTGTATCAATTTCTTTAGATGATAAGCACTTAAAAGAGATTCAACTTGCAAGAACATATAAACAAGATTTTAGAAAAAAAAATATACAATAAATTACATAAAAAGTAAAGAAAGTCATAAATATAATATCTATACAACAAATCTAAGAAATAACACTTCTAACCTCATGTATTTTTCAAGATCATATATAACTTGTTTAACACTATTGTCAAACTGGTGTGGAAGGGATAGAGGTAGGACGTACTATAATAATTTAAAATTGATCTTTTCAATATATTATAAAATAATACAATAAAAATTACATACAATTTTACAAATATATTGTAAATAGAGAACATGAATTACCTTGACGAAGGTATGTCAATCTTGTGTTTTCAACCTTGGCCCAAAATCACCTTTCTTTGACACAAGACTACTTATATTTGCAGCAAATCTTGTGAAAATTTATGTTTTTTTATGATTGCTCTTAATGCATCACTTTGTTGCTCTGTTAATAACCAAGGAAGGGCACTCCTATTTACGAGGTCTCCATTTCTATTTGATTCAATGAAATTTTTTAGTGCATGATTGGATTCATGAATGTCATTATAAATTTTGGCAATTTTTTCTTTTTCATGTCTTCCATCCAATATTTTCTAGTGTCTCTGTTATATTCTTCCATTATGCATATCATCAAAAAAATGCATAATGGGACATCCTTATAGTATGGACACCTACTAAATTGACTAAGATAACTTTTTATTCCTCTAGGAAGTTGGTCATTGATGCCTTGATGACCTTTACAAGCACCAATTACATTATTACTAAATAAAAGACAATATCAAAATAGAAATTTCAAACAAAAATCATTAGATGGAATGACATTAATTCAACAATTTAGTGTATTATATTCCAACTTCCATAAATGAGGTGTCATTCTTTGTGGCCTTGATATTGTTTCTTCTTTCCTATTAAAGAGATATTTTTCAATAATTTGATACTTATGATTATTGTGGGGAAGGTACCTAAACTCACTGAACCCCTACTTTCCTAAACTTCTTGAATGACGAGATTTCATCTTTGGACCATAAACTGGACATACAAATTTTTTCTTTGTCTGAAGACCTAAAAGATCATTTACAATTTGGATCGTGTACAATTATCATGTGTAACTTAAATACACAACAATAATGTGTAAGTACTATAACATACCAAAAATATGTGACCTTAACAATATAACATACCACAAAAAAGAGTTAGCCTAGGGGCATCATGTATTTTTCACACAAGCATTGCATGGAATTGAAATTTTCTTTGTCCTATTGGTTTAGAGATGTCATGCATAGTGACCCCATTCCATAACTTCAAAAAAAATTCAATAAGAGGCTCAATATATGCATTCATATCTTTAACTTGGTAGTTACCCAGTTGAATGAACATAAATATTAGATAATTATTATGACCATTTTGGTGCCTTATTTATAAATTAATTTAGATAATTATTAAATAAAAAATACCTGGTACAATCATTGACAATATTATGTGACATCTTTATGGACATCCAAGGAGGAATGGTATTCTTAATAACAAAAACAAGCCACACTAAGTAAACAGATCTCATATCTTCAAATTGATTGATACTATCGACTGCCAATGAAAGCTTGAGATTACAAGGTTCTTCTTCGAAGTTTATCCAAGTTTTTTTTAATCTTTAAAAACAAAACCATCTATAGGCATTTGAATAATGTCATCTTGACTTCTATTTCGTGCAAGGTAATCCATAAATTGTGCCAAGCTAGTGCACCTGAAGAATCATTCAAGATGTGGAATAATAGGAATGTACCGAAGAACCTTGTGAGGTGTCTTTTTTTTAATTTGATCTAACCAATATCTACTAATATGACAATCAGGGCATTTTTTTGCAAATTCATATTTTTTATGATATAGAATGTGATCATTGGAGTATGCATGTATTGTCTAATACTTCATTCCACTTTAATTCATAGTAATAGATAAATCTCAATATGAATGAGGTGGAATTTTTTATGGTGGTAACAAAAACTCACCTATCAACCTACAACAACAAATATGATTTGCTAATATAATGAATAGTAATGGTATGCTAATATTAAAGATGAAAAAAATGGCATACCTTAGTATATGTGACATTACTACATTAGATTAACCATTTATAACCTTCAAGTTCACCAACAACACTATAGTGGAGAGAAGAGTTGTTTGGGAGCCTTGGTATGGGGGCTCATATGCCTTCTCAAGTATAGGTATATCAAGACCATCTTCATCATCATTATCAGATGCACTAGTACCATCATCATGATCATCTTGATTAGCTACACCAATACCATCTTCTTTAATCATGTCCTTTGGTACATTATCATCTACACCAATAGCATCATCTATAATTGTGTTTTTTGTTGCAAGATCATCTTCTTCCATGGGAGCATTATCCTTGGCTTGGATATTCACACCTTCGTGCTCCTCTAGTTAGAAATCCACATTCACCAATCAATGAAAATTGTACCCCCCATCAATATGACCATGTTGCCTACAGTGACTCTAAGTTGTTGTGATTAGAATTCTTCGATTCTTTAAGCCCTTACAGTTTTTACAAGGATAATAACATTTATCAACTTTTCTTTTGAATTGAGACCACAATGTAGCAATTGTCTCATTATTTTGTTCTGAGCTCATATTGCTAGGCATGGTCTTTCTTCATATGCAAATATTCAAGCTATAAATATAAAAAATAGAAACATAAAAGTATTAGTAGTATCTTGCATATAATAAAAAATAATAAGTATGAGAACTATGTTATGCTAATGGTTTTTATAAGTTGTGGCATTAACTATTGTAATGCACTCTTTAGTAGCTTCATAGGGATTATATATTATGTATGGATGTGAAAATGGCCTTCTTGCATAGTAATCTTAATGAGGATATTGCTATTTAAAGGCCTAAAGGCTTTTCCTAGGATTGGTAACTTGCTTGCAAACTTTGGAATTCATTTTATGGTCTCAAACAATCCCTTTGGGCTTGGTATGCCAAGATGGACACTTTTATGCTCTATTTAACTTTTTTTCTAGGTCAATAATTTATAGCTAATAACAACAGGGAGATAATTTAAAATTAGATTTCTATGTGGATGAATTGATTCTTATACGCATCCCTCCTTAAATTGTTAAGAGTATTTAGTGAGAATTGATAGAGAAAGTTAATGTAATAGATCTTGTATATTTTTATTACTTCATTGGTCTTCAATTAATATAAGTATTCTTTTAACATGCTTCATAGGTTTAGCATGTTTAATTACAAGCCTATGCAAAAATATTCCAGTCAAGTTTTGTGTTGATCTCCTTAAATTAATGTTGCTTCATAGTGGTAGTTGGTTGGAAATATTTTGTACCATACACATATTTCTTTTGTATCTAACTAGTCTTTAGTTTCTTTCACAGTATATATGAGACTTACTTGAAGGATGATAAATGTATCTTGAGGTACATTGAGTGGACTTCTCATCTTGGCATTCATTTTTCACCAAGAGATTCTCAACTTTTTGGCTTCATTATTAAAATGGGTCAATGATGCTAGTAATCATGAATCTACCTCTATCATTTTTTCTTAGTTTTGGTTATATTAAATGGCTTACAAGAAGTAACTTTTTTCATGCTCATTTTGTTAACTCACCATTAAAACCTCAATCAAGCCTATGATGTCATTAAATTTTTATTATGTTTAGTTAGCTCAAAGGAATCTATAAGAAACATCCTTTATTTTTTCATTCTACGGTCTAGATTATGTTGAAAGTACTTGATTGTACTACTATATTGTATAGAGATATGTAATTCCTTTCTCCTACCTGTTTATAAACTTTTTTCTTTGTTCAATATAATGAATTGTATAATTTCTTATTTTCCATATTTGCACCAAAAGTAACTACTTTTCTCTCATTGTTGGGTATTGGAAATTGTAGGGTTTGAGACAACTCAGTATGCATGTTGTGGGTAAGGGAGATTCAATGGCATAGGCACATGCAATCCTATTTCTCTAGTGTATCCAATCAAAAATGTGTATATTTGGTGAGGTGACTATCATCCCATGAAAAGAGACAATAGAATCATAAAAAATCATTTATTCAATGGAGGGGCCTCTAATATGCATTTTTTCAACCTTAGAACCATGCTTAATATGGACATCTAATTTTGTTTTACCAAACTTTCTCTTACTATCATTGAATAATCCTATTTACTTTCTTTATTGATTGAATAAAGCTATAGTTGTTTGTTCTTCTTATTATTATTACGTATGTTTCTTGTAGTAATTGTTAGTTTGTTCCTATTATATTTTCCTACAAAATTGTACAAATACCTTATGGTAATGTTTCTCACAGGGGTGACCATCATTTGCCCAATTTATAGGGGTGTCTCTATTAACTAATTATGATTGGTGTGCTTGCTTTTCATATTGTATAAAATTACATATAAATTCATGGCATTGTTTGTTTTTCCCACGTGAATTGATCAAATGTGTTAGTGATCATGTAGATCAACATAGTCAAAATCTTTATACTATTAAAAACTAATGGCATAAAATGTAGACCAGCATATTTAGAAGCTTTAGACTTTATTTTAAAAAGAAGTTGACAATTTAAAAATATCTAATTCACCCTTATGACTAATTGGTAGTCATGTGTGCTCAACATAAATGATTTATGGAGGAGTTGCAAGGGGAAGTTAAAAATTAACATTCATAGCCAAGAGACAATATAAAAATACAAGTTTTCATTTATTTCCCATCTACATAAATTCATGGTCAATATGGAAAATGTTTAATACTTCAAAAAAATCTGCCAGAAACCTCCAAAAGATGCACACTCTCTAACTCTCATGTGAGTGAAATTGCATCAAAGCTTGAAGTACCTATCATCATTATTTTATAAGCATGCACAAATACAATTTATACCCATCCAATTAGCAGGCCACATACTAGAATCATCTCAAGGGGGAAGTTTGTATAGATCAATGGAAAATGTTATGGAATGACGAGCAATCCATTTGGTCCATGTAATCCAAAAAAATGGGAACAAGTGTTGATCATTGCATACAACAGGAAGCAAGAAAAATAATACTTATATTTGAAAATCTAGCATGGACTTGAACTAATGA
Organism: Cupressus sempervirens; assembly: GCA_028749045.1. Lineage (NCBI taxonomy): Eukaryota > Viridiplantae > Streptophyta > Pinopsida > Cupressales > Cupressaceae > Cupressus > Cupressus sempervirens. The sequence continues at coordinate 376,529,252 of CM053790.1, forward strand.
TTAAGGCATTCACTTAAGAAGATAGTTTTTTAGTTAAAATATTGAAAGTGTGTTACAAACCCTAGAGCACAGATCCTTGCATGAAGGAAATAATTTGAAGAGAATAAGAATCCCTAGTGTGAAACTATGCCAGCAAGAAGAGAGTTTGTGAATGGGCTCTATATGCACATTTGGGTGCTAAGTTAAAGTGATGAAAGAACCTTTCCTAGAAGGAAATTCATGATGAATAAGGGAGAAAGAGTCTACCAAGTTGAGAAACATAAAGCCCTCCAATGATCTTATGTACATTTTAAAAAAACAACAAAGTGTTTTTTGCAGTCTCACGTGTACCTTACAAGGGAAACTATTTTCATTTTCTCTAATCCAATAGTCTATGCATTTTGGAAAGCATGGCCCAATTGTGGTATTACCTTTCTTTTGGAAGTTGTGCTATGGAAAATATTTGGTTTCTTAATCTAGAGGGGTAGAGGTTCAAGTAATGATGACTGGTCATAGGCGTAGAGGGGCCAAATAAAGAAAAGTCAATGCAGCCATAATCATTCATACATAAACAAAACCTTGAAAAAAATGTAACAAAGTAACTTACCTTGAAAGAGATCAAAAGAAATCGGTGCACATAGTTAAATAAATCCCTACTCATGCCCACAGCAATCCACCCAAGTGAAAATAAATTGTTAAGTTTCACCCACATCAAAGTAAATTTTATTTCTTTTAATTTGTTTATATCCCCTGTTCATTGAAATTTTGACAATAAATTTTAAGTTTTGTCAAAATTTCTACTTTTTTGGGATCAAAATCAAAAAAATATGAATTTAAAAATCCAAAATGGACTTTGGTCAAAAATAGTGGTAAAATGTACAAGTGTTGGACATGATGTCTAATTTCAAGTATACACCTTTTAAGCTAGGTAATTTGATATCTAATGAATTGTATAATAAGATTGATGAAAGGTGGCACTTTGCATTAAAAACTGAAAGGTAGATAAGAGAAGGCATTGAAAATCATATGGAAGAAGGTCTATGGACTAATGATTGATGATGAAAAGAATAATGAGGGAGAGAAAGTTGAGGTTGAGCTTGTTGAGTTGGATAATATAGAACATTTCAATGATGACATTGTTCTACAAGGTGAAGAACAAATTGAAACAATCAAAATTAAAGATTAACTAGAGGGAAGTCCAACTAAAGATGTGATAAATGAGGAAAATGTGAAGATTGAATCAAAGAAGAAGAGTGTTATCCTTACTAAGCTAGAGAAGGAGGAAGCTACATTATCATAGTTAGCACATGAAATTTTTTTGAACCCAAACACTATGTTAGAACAAGCAAAGGGTTATTCTAAGATTAACACACAGGTGAGCACTTAGTAGGTAGACTCAACACCTATTATTCCAACTATTTCTATTGTTTCATTAAGTCCAAATGATAGTCAAGGAGAAGTAAGTGCTCTTGCAGACAAGCAATAGATTATATTGGCTAATGAAGGAGAAAACACACAAGTTCTAGAATAGATAGATGATGCCAAAGAGGGAAATGGTAATGTTTGTACAGAGGGTAAGAAGAATGAGAAGAGTAAAGAAGACATAGAAGAAAAATTAGCTACTAGTAATAGACCAAGTACCTCAAGACCTCTGCAAGATGGTGAAAAGGAGGTTGGACAGAAGATTTCAACTAGTGAGCTAAAAATTACTGACAAAAAGGAGAAGACACGTAATTTGATACAACTAGAAAGAAAACTAGAGGAGACCAAATTAGTTGAGGAGTCTAAGAAGGTTGAGGAGCCAAAAGAAGGAATTCAAAGGCCAAGTCTAGAAGTTATAATACAAGAACATCAAACTATGTCAAGCTCTAGCACACCAGATTCAAAAGGGAAGAGATTGAAGAAGAAGGTGAGGTAGTCATCAAAAGCCATGAATAGTAAACCTATTACTCTTGATGAAGTGTAGTGCTTGCCCTCATTCACATTTTTCTAGATACATTATTGCTATCATGGCCGAACTCTGTTAGACTAGTTATATGTTGATGGTTAGTAGCATTGTTTTGAGACTATTAGATATTGTGCTATGGATTCAGTTGATATATGATGAGATTATTTAGACTCTACATTTCATGTATGCATGATGATTATTACATTATTCTCAGTATTGATGATGATTAGTTAGATGGTTTATTATCACATGTGTTTCTTATGGATACTTACCCCATACTTGCATATGTATGGTGTGCCTGTTTGTTTCTTATGTATGGCATTTTTGATGTGGTTAAGGAAGGGAGTCGTAGTCACCTGCTAGTCAGGATCTACATGATGCACCACTTCCTGCCATTGCCTATATATATAGTATGTACATGCATGGATTTTATGCAAGTTGCAGGTACTGGGTATCGACTCTCCTAAATTGCCAGGATGAGCATACCCTATCGCACTATCTCAATGGTAAGAGAGGGGAGATAAATTCTCAAGTCTGAATCCTAAACCCTTAAACAATAAACCCTTAAACCATTTGTCCTAGTGAGGTAGTAAAAGTATCTGAGATATTTTACCTTTCGAATGTGTCAGATGGCATAATTCATGATTTTAACCCCTTAGACTGATTTTGTGTGGATTGTTCTATAATGGGTTTTCATATTTTATTTTGGAAGTCTATGGTGAATTTTCTATTAATTAAGTCTTAAATTAAAATATTTAATTAATAATTTAATTATTTTGGGAAAAATTAATATAATGTCATGATCTTTAGATATTTTGATTTTAATTAATTAAATGGGAATTAAATTGAGAAAAAGAATTAAATAAAAGAAATTAAAATTAATAATAATAATATCAATAAAAGAATTAAAATAAAAGTTATAAGTCTACCTGGGAGTAAGTGCCTCCCTTGATTGCACATATGTCTACAACACAGGAGTTAGTGCACAAATTAAGCACATGGTGTCTACAACCTTGTGACTCATCTAGAAGATTGGAAAAAGCTCGTGCTTAGTTATCAATGCTTATCTCATCTTCTGGTTGTTTCTAGAGATATTATAGGTGCTTCCTGAGAGCTCTTTATATTTAGGCACTCTTAGAAGCTCAGGGAGAGGGTGCTTGGGTGGATTTGCAAACATTGGAGAAGGAAGGAACTTGCTCTGAAGATTCTAAGGAGAAGTGATTTAGCATCAATGTCTAGGTAGACACATGTAATTTTGCATATGTTATTTTCACTTCTTGCACTTCCTGTCTTCTTCATGTCTTCTGATTGTGTTCTGAGGATTCCATTTGTAAATGATTTAGCCATATTTAGTCTTGCTATGAGTATTTAATTTTTTGTATGAGGAAACTGCACCATGCGTAGATCTGGGTAATTTAATGGACTACATTTAAATAATGTGGGAATAGATAGTTAAAATATGTTAGATTGTATTTCTTCATCCGAATAATTTTTGTGCACAATATTCAGAACTATGCCTGAGAATATATATACACACACACACACACACACACACACACACACATATACATATACACACATATGTATTTATTTATTTATTTATTTAGTTCTAAAATTTTACCATATTGGCGATATTAAAATGGGTCATATCTGAAAACATTTTTGTTGAAATCATTTACATTGAAAAATGTTTATATTGAAAATGTTATGGAAATTGCTTATTAAAAAAAAAAAAATTAAAAACATATGTAATGGGAGGGTGGGGGTTTCACCCCACCCAATCCATTCCTTTATATCACCGGCTATGGTCTACTGATGCATTCGTACCTGCAACTGCGGTTGCAGGGCCGACTACGGCAGCAACCGTCAGTGCACGGCCCTAGGGATGCACAGGTGTATAAAGTTTATGATATATGAAATTGGTTTTTTTTTAATATTCGATTCTCATAATTATTAGTATTAAATATTAATAAATTTTAAATATTTAATATTATGTATTTTATTATTAATAATTATTAATTATTATATTTATTAATTATTACATATTAATAATTTATAATTATTAATTGTAATATAATATGTTAATCATATTTTATTTAAGTATTAAGATATCAAATAAAGATGTAGTTATAATTAAAAACATTGAAATAAATTAGAATTAATTTAAGAGATATGGGAGGATGGTTTATAAATGATTGAGATTATAAATTAGTTATTTGAAAGTGATAAACGGTTTTTTTTTAAATAAAAAAAGATAATTCTTCCTAGAGTGATTTGGAGGGAATTGATCTATTAAAAAGGGAAACGTTTATTAGTATAGTGATTAATAAAAACATTCTTGACACACTTTAGAAAATTGTTTAAAAGAGTTATGGGGAGGGTTAATATTTGATCTATCAAACAAATACATGGGGGAGATGAATAATATTTCTTCACTTGATAGTTAACCCTGAAATGGAAAAATTGAAACCTCATACTTAATTCAACTATGAGATTTTTACAAACCAAAACATGTTCTTACATCTTGTGTTTTCTCTATGCTATCTATTTTGGGATTTTGGGTTGACTAGTTTGTTGACCAGTTATAGGACGTCTACTAGAGGCTCAGGGGTTATGATTTTGATGTTATGATGATGTCTTTGATCTTGATCTTTTAGACCCAACCATGGTTATGATCTAGCATGCTCTATGGTGTGTGTGGTTTACTGATTGATATTGTTTTTAGTCTTCTTGTGTAAGTTGTAACATATGTAACCACTTATGAGTATCGATCAGTTGTATTTGGATTACTTTCTAGTCACCTTGATGGGATTGAATTGTTTATCTGATCTTGATGATGTCATGTTGTTACATGTTTGACTCAACCATTTTGGAGTCTTCGATCAGTATTATTTTTTGGATATGCCTTTTTGGTTGCTTGTTGAGAACCAATGGATATTGTGATTATCAGTGATACCTTCAATTGCCAATAGAGAACTCTTGTGGTCATGATTATCTATGGATGCTTTTCAGTTGCTCATGGAGATTTGATGTTCTTATTGTGGATTATCTTTTGGTATTTTTCTAGTTGCTTGTATAGGATTATGGTGATTTTTTGCTTTATGATTCCATGAGCTTAGGGTAGGTTATCTACTTGTAGTGTCAAGAAGTGGCTTGCAATGGGGGTCGGGGCCCTAAGAGGCTACCAAGGTAACTCATTATAAGTTGTTTGATAAGTGAAAACATTACACCTAATACTAACTTAAATGAACCTAATAAGATAATTGTGTGTTCTCGCCCATGCCTCGAGTGCTAGTACAGACTAGGATGGGAGTAGAGAGAATGCTTGGTTGCAACCTTGCATTCTATAGTATGCCTCGTCAATATGAGAGGATACTAGTGGCTACATAGGGATCACTAGGGGATCAGGGTCTATTGAGAGACTACCAGGGTAACTCTAGCATGATCCGTGCAATGATACTTTCTCGTTTGCATAGTAGGTTTCCTACATGTCTTTGCTATGCCTCTAGGATTAGATGTCGATTTGTGATTGGAACCTTTGAGTTAGTATACTTTTAGGATTCCTGGACTTAGAAAGTATTTGTTCTATGTAATTTTTTATCTTGTGTTATGTGATTTGATATCCTGTTTGGGACTTGAGACTATCTCCTCAACATGGTGGGAGTGGACCATTTAGGTTCCACGTGGTTGGGTGGTAGTGCTTTTTCACTCTTACCATTTGAGATCTATCTGAGACACCATGGCTGATGCATTCTTTGTTGGCATCTATCTTCATTTTGTTCATGGATTATGATGGTGGACACATATCCTTATATTGATGATTAGCATATGTTGGATGATGTTATCTTATGCTTTATTTTGCATGATTCGGTTTCTTATGCTTATGTTGTAGTATGTTAGATTTCTTTCTACATATGATATAGTATGTTTTAGGAGTGACATTCCTACTATGATAATACCAATGATCTCTTTGATAACTTGGGATGTTATGCACGAAGGGATGGCTAGGGCCCACGATGGTCTAATGATGCTATGTATGGTTGGGAGGAACTATGCACTTAGTTAGTTATGTTTGTGATATATGGATATATTTTATGATGGATGTTTATATCTTTTATGATGATGTATCATGTATGACATGTGGCTTCATTTACTTTATTGCACTTGCATCATGGATTAAAATAGGATGATGTAATTTATTTAGCGCATGTATATTCTTTTAAGCCTTTCATACCCTGTGACATGTACAGTGGATGATTGAGCATTCTAAAATGTAATTTACTAAAGGACATTCAAAACAAAAATATATTGTTTAAGAACATTGAACTTTTCATTTTATTTCATGTGGATGTGGTATTAGATGGAATTAATATTAGTTAATTTAACAGTGATTCAACGTTAAGGGATCCTTAAGGAATGTAACCTATTATGTATGTTTATGTATACTTTCAGTTGAATGTTGTTGTTGCTTCCACTATTGTGTGCATGATGTAAATGGTTTAACTTTCATGTATAATAATAATAAAATGCTACCAAACTTAGTGAAACTTTAGGTTAATTCTTTGGATCCCTTGGTGGGGCATTACATGAAGAGATTGTGATTCCTAATTGGAAAACATATAAATTGAGTGTTGAGCAGATGAGAACACTAAGTGATTTGTTGGATAGGAAGGCCAAGCAAGAGGAGATGAGAAAAGAGAATTAACAAAGGCAAGTATTATATGATATCAAAGATATATTTCTTGATATTATTCTTGTAGATGATTTAGATGAAAAGAATTCCATAATTGAACAATTGATCAAGATAGTTGAGAAATTAAATGATTCTAATATAGATACACAAGAGAAGCTCGTGTAGTGGTTAGAAAGAAAATTTAAGAACAAGGTATTCAAGAAAGTTGTGACTAAAATTATAATTAAGAAGGTTAAACTCTCCACTCTTGTTAAATATTTGGAGAAATTAGTAAATAATTTGAACACATTGCTTCTAAGATATGTAATGTTTTGACATTTATCAGAGAAACAAGGAAGAAGATGGATAAGCTTGATGTTGATCTACAGAAGTGCAATCAATATCTGAACATGGATCCTAGTTTCAGTTTAATATATTTTTCAAAGATTAGATTTTTAAAATCTAAGAAAATAAAATTATTGCATGAGGATCCTATGCATAAACAAAAAGTGTCCATAGCAAATAATATGGTGGATCTTACAGCCAGATTGGAGATTGAGAGATAGGTTCTTAAGAAACTTGATGATAATTGGGATAAAACTACGACTATTATGATCAAATTAAACCACCCATTTTTAATGTGTTTGGTATTATCACCAAGCTATATTGATTGTCACTACTTGGCATAAGTGACAAAGACAAGGGAGAAATTTATATATGCTATGAGTATAAAGGGGGAGTATCTGTAAAGATTTTGAAATGGAGTAATAAGGAGAAAGAGTTGAACAAAAAGATTATGGAAAATATTTTACAAAATACAAGTTATAGTATACTATGTGATGACCAAGCTATAGATATGGAGCACACCCTAAGGGGGAGTAAAAATAATTATGATTGATTTTGACCATGATAAATATTTTAGCCACTAATGCCAAAGGGGGACATTTTTGGTCCCCTAAAGACATTCTTAGTATTGTCTATTAGTGCAAAACACTTAGTCATTCACAAGCTAGAGTTGGTTGGTCAACAAAGCGACCGAGCTATAATAAAGGTCAAGCTAAAATGCAAGTCAAGCTACATAAAGTAGAAGTATACAAGTTCAATATGCACTGACATAGACATAGTTGTTGAGCACATTAGTACTTGTCGAGCGATTATTTTTTGTCATAATATCTAGAGGGTAACACATCATATAACCCAAGAAAATTCTATGCCAAGGGATAGCATGAAGAAACAAGCACAACTAAGCATCCAAAAGGCATATTTGCTAAGTTACACAATTTGAGTACGTAAGTGTTTGGATTGGTGCAAATTCTATTTAAACCATTTTTTTTGGGCATGAATTGTGTTTCTAAGTTTGAGGAGCTAATCAAAGAGGTAATTACACCTATTATTATGCATAATTAATCCCTATGCAGGATGATGGTCCAATCATAAAATTAGAAAGGTCAAGAGGCAAAAGGAATGATTGTAAAACAGTGATTGCAGTTTAGAATCTTCATAAGATAGCTATAAAAGAAGGGTCTCAAGAAAGAATTTTTTGTCACAAGTTAGAGGAATGTGTGTATTTGAAGTTGAAGGAGAATCAACAAGTTGTGAAGTGAGGAAATTGAGAAGTGTAGTGAGTAGATATTGCAAATTAGTCACATTGAGGTGATTACAATTTGGATAGAGAGGATATGTTATCATTATTTTAGTGAAAATTGAATGATCAAGGTATTGTTACATTCTAACAAGTATATCAGGTGGATCTCTTAACTTAGTGGTCCTAATAGGCACAGTGTAAACCTCTTAACAAAGTACTCACTTAATTGTGATGTTAAAATCATTTTTTTTATGTAGACTTAATAGTATTATTAGCTTATAGCAAAGTAGAATTGATCAAATTATGGCCCTAATAGGAACTTTTTTACTGTAGTAGTAAAGATTCATGTGGGTGTCATCCCTATCATAGCTATAAGTTCACCTTGGAGGGTTTCTACATTACCAAATATTTTTCATGCATTGATTACTTATTTATGTTTTTATTCATCTTATTAGATGTTAAATTTGAAGTTATATGATGATGTATGGTTAAGGTTAAGGTTGAGTTGTGTGATGAATTAAGTTTAAATAAGGTTTATGTTTGAAATGGTAAAAATTTTGGGGATTTCAATTCACCCCCTTCCCCCTCTAAGCATCTCACTTTGCCATTATATTTCCAATAGTATTCATCTATTCATAAAAAAATCACAATTAAACATAATCATTTCTTTATCAATCAAGGCAACACTTCTTATTTATTTCAATTAAGCTCACTATTTATGTATAGGCTAGGTCATCTGGGGATTGGACAAGAAGACCACATTAAAGCTTGAGTAGAGCCTTGATCCTTTTGCCAAGACTTCTTTGATCTTTCAATGGGTCATTTCCATCTATCACCATGCCTAGGTTCTACTCCATACCAAAGCATAGGCTAGGTCATCTAGGGATTGGATAATGAGACCTCATTAAAGCTTTGGTAGAACCTTGATCCTTTTTCTAAGGCTTCTTTGATCATTCAATGGCTATTTTCTATCTTGTTGGTGCACAAAATTTGATGCAAGAGCATCCTAGGTTTCCTTGTAATCCTACACTTTTGTTCATTCTTCCAGTTGCTACCGAGTTCTAGTTATTGCCAAGAACCAATTTTCAATTGTTCTTGAGTTCTTAGTGGGTGTCGAGCATTTAGTCAATGTCAAGTTTCCTAGTTGTTGTCGAGTTCACAATTTTTTTTTTAGTGTTCTTTGGTTGTTGAGTCTGTGTGGTTGCCAAGTGATCTTTGGTTGTGGAGTGATCTTTGGTTATCAAGTGATCTTTAGTTACCAAGTTCATGTGGTTGTTGAGTGATCATGTGGATGCTAACTATCAATATTTCATGGAGCCTTTGTTTGCCAAGTTGTCTGTGTCTACTTCTAGTTTGGGCCAACTTTGCATGAATTTAGTTTTGTTGTTAGTAGTTAATATTTGATGTGAGCCAACTTGTGGCTATGCATGAATTTAATGTAAGATATAATTTTTTGATAGGTTGACCTATGGTCGCACAAGTATTTAAGAAGGTCTAGGACTGAGGTTTAAGGGGCTAGAATGGAGAATAGGAGGGAAGAATGTGAAGTAGGATCATCGAGGATTATAATTGAATTTTTATTGGTTGTAACCCAAAAGGCCTTAAAAATGGTCATGTATGTTGATTTTTTGATGAATCAATGAAAGTTTTTTCTCTTCTTTCTCCTTTGGTTGCTATTCTTTGTGTTATGTTTTCGATGTATTAACTCTTCCATGGTGCTTTGGATAGTTAGGTGTGCCTTTGGTCATAATTATTCTCTCTTACTATGTCAGGTGGTATCAGAGCTTGAGGTTCATCCTTGTGGTGATTGGATTGTGTAGAACCCTGAGTGAATTGAGTTGTAGGGTTGTGGATATATGGATTTGACCTGTAACTTGTAGAGGGTTATGATCTTGTAGGAACCTAATTTGTAAAGATGGCTCAAGGTAGAAGAAATGTTGATAATGCAATATTGGATACATTGAGATAAATTGTAGCTAGATTAGATGATGTAGAGATAGCCTAGAGGAGAGGAGCACATCTTGATGATGAAGTAGTAGCATCAAACCCTAATCCAAAACCTGAAGCAGATCAAGATGAAGCAATGTTTTTGAGAGTTTTGTCTAGGTGACTTTCAAAGCCTGTTATAGAAGTAGTTCCTTATGATGGAAAATTGGATACCAATGTTGTGTTAGATTGGATCTCTAAAAGGGAGAAGTTATTTGAGTATGAAAACACTCCTAATAATCGAAAAGTGAAGATTGTAGTTACAAGGTTAAAAGGACATGCCTCACTGTGGTGGGAGCATTTGCAAATTGACAGACAAAGGAGAGGAAAGAAAAAGATCATAACTTAGGTGAAGATGGTGAACAAAGTGAAGAACAAATTCCTTCTTGTTAATTACCAAGTTAGCTTGTTGAGAAAGATGTTAAATTTGAGGCAAAGAGACATGAGTGTAAAAGATTATACTGAGGAATTCTATAAATTGGACATCAGATCTGTACATGTGAATGATGATGTTGAGAAAACTACAAAGTACATAAATGGATTGAGATCTAGAATCCAAGATGAAATAAGTTTCTTGAAGTTGGAAAGTGTGGAGGAAGTATACCAATATGCCTTGAAAGCTGAGGAGATCATGACAAAGAAGCATGAACAAAGACAAAGAGGTAGAGATGGTAGATTCTAAAGAGGCAGAGGTAGATCCTATGGAGAACATAGAAGATCTAACAATTTTGTGCAAGATAAGGTCAAATCTGAATGGAAGAATGATGATGAAGGCAAGACCAAGTGGGAAGGTGTTGATTCTTACCAAGGAGGTACTAGTTCTTACTGAGGAAGAGGTAATTCTTATTCTAGAGATGGATTTTGTGGTAAATTTTTTAGATGTGGTAAAGAAGGGCATACATCCTTTGAATGTAGATCTTCTGAAAGTGGGCAAGGTAATAGAAGTGTTGTAATTCAAGGAGATGCTGAGGATTCACCAAGTGGGCTTAAGGCTGGAGAAAATTTGATGGTGAGAAGAACCTTATGTAATATGGGCTGTTATGAGAAACCTATTTTAAGAAGAAGTCTTTTCAACACCAGCTGTAAGATGGTTGAAAAATGTTGCAAAGTGATCATTGATAGTGGAAGTTCTATAAATTTGGCATCAAAAGAGCTAGTTACAAAGTTGCAATTGTAGAGGCTAAAGCATCCTAAACCCTATTGTGTTTCATGGATCAAAGATGAGCATAAGATATTGGTAAGTGAACAATGTGTTCTGAATGTCAAGATTGGACATTACTTTGATGAAGTTCTATGTGATATTATGCATATGGATTGTTGCCATATTATGTTCGGTAGACTTTGGCAATATGATAGATATGTTATACATGATGGAATATTGGATCAACATACTCTTTGGGTGAATGGGAAGAAACAAATATTGTTGCCTTTGATTGAAATTCCAAATGAGGTTGATTGTACTACAATAAAATTTTGCATAGTTAGTACAAAGAATTTTGAAAAGGAAGTGAAAAACAATCAAGTTTTTTTTGCTATACTTCCTAGAGGACCGAGTTTGGGTAGTAATGGCCGAGTGACAATAGAAGTTCATAATGACCAAGTAACAATAGATAGTGGTAGTTGAGTACCAAAAGAAATTGTTGAATTATAGAATGAGTATAAGGATATTGTTGCAAAGGATATTCCTAATGGTTTACTACCAATGAGAAGTATAAATCATTGTATGGATATGATTCCTGGAGCTAGTTTTCCAAATAAAGCACCATATAGATTGGTACCTACATAGAATGAAGTACTTAATAGACAAGTGTATGAGTTGTTGGAGAAACATTTGATTAGAGAAATTTTGATTCTATGCGTTGTACCTACTATATTAGCACCTTCAAAAATGAGAATGGAGAATGTGTACTAATTCTAGAGCCATTAACAAGATCATAGTCAAATAGAGGTTTCCTATGCCAATGATGGATGATATAATGGATTGTTTAAGTGGAGAAAAGTATTTTACCAAGATTGATTTGAAGAGTGGCTATCATCAGATCAAAATTAGAGAAGGTGATGAATGGAAGAAAGCAAGACAAAAGATGGTTTGTATGAATGGTTAGTTATGTTTTCCTGTTTGACTAATGCAACTAGTACTTTCATCAGGTTGATGAATGAAGTTTTGAAAATATTCTTGGGTAAGTTTGTCATTATTTATTTGGATGAAATTCTAATATTTAGTAAGACTAAGGAAGAACATCTTGAGCATGTTAGACAAGTATTGCAGAGGTTAAAAGGGAGAAGTTGATGATTAATTTGAAGAAGTGTTCTTTCATGCAACTGGAGATTGTGTATTTAGGATTTGTGATTTTAGGTAATGGCTTGAAGATGGATGTTAAGAAGGTAAAAGCAATTTTGGAGTGGCCTACACATGAGAATGTGGGTGATGAGGTAAGATCATTTCATGGTTTGGCTAGTTTCGATAGAGAGTTCATAATAAATTTTAGTTTTGTTTGTAATGCTATGACTGAGACAATGAGAGGAGATAAAAAGGAATTCAAGTGGACACATGGAGCTGTTAAGAGTTTTGAGACTTTGTGAAAAAAGGTTGTTGAGTTACCTATATTGGCATTTCCTGATTTCAAAAAAGTATTTCAAGTTGAATGTGATGCAAGTGGTAGTGCAATAGTAGTTGTATTGAGTCAAGAAGGTAAACCTATTGCTTTCTTTAGCGAAAATTTGAATGATGCTAAAAGGAAGTATTTTGTGTATGATCAAGAGTTTAATGCTATTGTTCAATCCTTGAAGAAGTGGATAAATTATTTGATTCCTAAGGATTTTGTGTTAAATAGTGATCATAAATCTTTACAGTACTTGTGAAGTCAACATAAATTGAACTAGAGACATATGAAGTGGGTTGAGTATTTGAAAAGTTTTACATTTGTTATCAAGAATAAGAGTGGAGTTACTAATAGAGTTATTGATGCATTGAGTAAAAGACATTCTTTATTGATTGAGATGAAGGTTGAAGTTCTTGGTTTTGATGAAATGAAAGAGTTGTATGATACTGACCCTGACTTTTCTGAGGCATAGAGAGAGTGCAGAGCACCAAATCTAATAGATCACACAAGTATGATGAATATTTCATTAAAGAAGGTATGGTGTTCAAAGGTATTTAGTTGTGTATTCCTCAAAGTTCTATGAGAGTTAACTTGATCAAGGAAAAGCATAGTGGTGGATTGGCTGGACATTTTGGAATTGATAAGCCATTGAGTTTGCTAAAAGAGAAGTACTATTGGCCACAAATGTATAAGGATGTTCAAAAATTTGTGAAGAGTTGTGGAGTTTGTCAAGTTGCAAAAGGAATAAGTTAGAATACTATTTTTTATACACTTACTATTGTTCCTAAGAAACCTTGGAGTGACATTAGTATGGACTTTATTCTTGGATTGCCTAAAACAATAAAGGGGTATGATTCTATATTTTTTCTTTTGGATAGATTTTCTAAAATGGCTCATTTCATACCATGTAAAAAGGCATTAGATGTTGAGCATGTTGCTGAAATTTTCTTCAAAGAGATTGTGAGATTGCATGGATTACCAAAAAGTATTATTTTTGACAGAGATAGTAAGTTTGTTGGTTATTTTTGGAAGACTTTGCAGAAGAAAATGGGTACTAAATTAAGGCTTGGTTCTACATTCCATCCACAGACAAATGGACTGACAAAGGTTGTGAGTAGAAGCTTGGGTAATTTGTTGAGATGCTTAGTTGGAGATAAGCTAAGTAATTGGGATATGGTATTGGCACAAGCTGAGTTTGCATATAATAATCATGTGAATAGGAGTACTGGGAAAACACCTTTTCAAATTATTACAGGAATATAGCCTAGAGGAGTAGCAGATTTGAGGGATGTTGCTGGTGAAGAAAAGAGAAATATTGTAGGAGAAGAATTTTCTAATTTTATGGAGTCTCTGCATAAGGAAATAAAGTTGAGGTTGGAACAAAGTAATCAGAAGTATAAAGAGAATGTTGATAAGTCTAGAAGAAATCATGTTTTTCAAGTTGGTGATGAGCTGATGGTTAATCTAAAGAAAGGAAGATTTCTTATTGGAACATATAGTAAGCTGAAGATGAAGAAGTTTGGACCTTGTAAGATCTTGAACAAGTTTGACAGTGTTAATGCTTATGAAGTTGAGTTACCTAATGACATGGATATATCTCCTATATTTAATGTTGTTGATTTATATAAATATCATAAGTTTGGTGATGAATTTGTTGTATCAGATGATTATCCTAAGAAGTAGATTGAAGAAGTTGAAAAGGTATTAGATCAAAGAGTTGGTAAGAGCAGAAGAGGAAAAGATTACTATGAGTATTTCATGAAGTGGAAGAATAGACCATTTGAAGATGTTACATGGATTTCTCAATCTAAGTTGGACCCATCTTGGGTTGTGATACTTGCATGATTTAGGAGAATCATTTCTCTAACCTTGGTTTTCTAATGTAGGAGCATCATGGGTTTCCTTGTAATCCTACACTTTTGTTCATTCTGTCAGTTGCTATTGAGTTCCAGTTATTGTCGAGCACTAGTTTTTAATTGTTGTTGAGTTCTTAGTGGGTGTCAAGTGTTTAGTAGATGCTAAGCTTCCTAATTGATGTCAAGTTCATAGTTTCTACCAAGTGTACTTTGGTTTTCGGTTCTATGTGGTTTCCAAGTAATTTTTGGTTGTTGAGTCATCTTTGGTTGCTAAGTTCATGTGCTTGTCAAGTGATCATGTGGATGTCAAGTGTCAATATTTTATGAAGCCTTTGTTTTTTGAGTTGTCTATCTATAGTTCTAGTTTGGGTTGACTTTGTACGAATTTAATTTCATTATTAGTAGTTAATATTTGATGTGAGATGACTTGCAGCTATGCATGCATTTAATGTGAGATTTAATTTTGTGATAGGCCGACCTATGGCCACATGAGTATTTAAGAAGGTCTAGAATTGAGGTTTAAGAGGGATAAAATGGATAATGGGAAGGAAGAATGTAAAGTGGGATCATCAAGGATTGTAATTGAATTTTTATATGGTTGTAACCCAAAAGGCCTTACAGTTGGGCATGTATGTTGATTATTTGATGAATCAATGAAAGTGTTTTGTCTTCTTCCTCCTTTGGTTGTTGTTCTTTGTATTATTTTTCTGCTATGTTAACTCTTACATGGTGGTTTGGATAGTTGGGTGTACCTTTGGCCCTAGTTATTCTCTCTTCCTGCATAAAAATTATTGGTTGAATTCCTATGAGCTTCCCTACTTGATGTTGGGAAATTGAACACAATTTTGTTCAATGAAGAAGGATAAATCTTTGTGTGTTCAACCTCCACACTCTAGGCTTTGCAAGACCTAGGTGGTTGTACCTATGCTAGAGGTGGCTAATAGTTAAAAGTGTAGACTTAATGATACTCTTGAGTTGGAAAAGATTCTCAATAAGAAATATAGGTGCTTTGAAAGACTTTAAAGAGAAAGAAATTATTATGAAGAAATCTATGCAATATTGATGGATTGAACCTCACTAGCCTAGAACCATGCATATACTCCTACAAGAAACATACAATGACCAATCCTTAGTCCTTTTGGGAAAATAGAGTCAATTCTCAATCAATATTATTATTTGAACCCTTATAGATAATGTGCACCCCATAAACCAATGGATAGAAGGAGAGATAAATGCAATCCCATGCCTAGATGAATTTAACCCCAACTTAAGGACACCAATGTAGAACAGTTTCATGCACTATTTCCATTCATTGATACAGTAGTATTAATATAAGACTATAGTGAAAAACATGAGACAATTAATACATCATAAGCCAAAAGAGATTTAAAGGAATTATCATTATTTCTATTTCTTTATAAGTAAATATAGAAGAGGAGTTCAAATTCAAGAGCCATCCAGTAAATACACAAAGATAAAAGTATTGTTTCATACTAAAAAATTGTGAAGCATTCTCTTCAATATTGTTGTTCTTGTTTTTTTAGTTTCAAAATGGTATTCTAATAAACATGGGTCTTGGTACCTTTTTCTTACAAAATGAAAAGGTGTGAACAAGCTATAGACCTCTACATAACTATAACTAATCACTTAATCATGCAAAACAAAACATGCTTAACCATTAGCAAGCTTCTTAGGCTTCTTCTTCTGTAGAAATAGTCACATCCTCAACTTCCTTAGGCACCTTCATATACACTTCAATCCATTTGTCTATCTAGGAAAGAGTGAGCCATGTGAAATTAGAAACCATTAGGGTGAAGGCCTGTAAATTACTCTACCTCTTTCCTTAAAATATTTTGACCTCATTGAAAATTTTGAAAAACTTATTCTCCATGCCAATCAACTTGTTAAATAATCTATGAAATGTTTCATCTGAAAGGTTTTTTCATCTTTGTATTCTATTATTACCAAATGTGGAAACATGTGTAATTCATGTATCCATGTGATAGTAGAAACCATCATGATGAAAGCCTATAGATCACTCCACCTCTTTTCTTGGGATATTTTTACCTCATTGATAAATTTAACAAATGTATTCTCCATCACAATCAACTTGTTAAGTCATCTTTGAAAAGTATTTGTATACTAAGAAAGTGCACTCCTCCAAACCGTTCTATCCAAGATATCCCATGAATTGGAACACTCAAATGTTGGCTTAGAGATCCCTATCCATGGAGTGCAAGGGGCATTAAAAAGGTATGAAAAGAGATCTTAAATGAGTCTTAGAGATGCAACCCTTGCTAGTAAACCATGCAATGGGAAGTTCCTTAGACAAGAACAAGAATGTAAGTGTCCAAAGGAGTTCTCAAGCATGTAATGCAAGAAACGATCTAATCTAGAATGAAATTCACAATGCAACTATATTAACAATATGATAGTGTTACCAAAATATACTAATTATCTAGGTGAACTAAGCTATTGCAAAAGGAAGCTAAACTACTTGCAAATGAATCTAAGTTAATATGAGAAGGGTGATGAGAGAATTTAAACAAGAAGTAGCAAGCTCTCAAGAAAACCTATTGAGAAACTTGTAGCATAACAATACTCAAAAATAGGATCCTTTGAGAAAGAGAGGGCTCTCTCTTTTAAAGGTAGATGGATGGTTGAGATCAAGATCAAGAAGTTGATAATCAAGGGTGGGGGTTGACTTTTGATGCAAGGAGGGCATAGAATAACTAGGGCCAAAGCTACACCTAGCAATCCAAACCAAACTTATAGAGTTAACCTAATAGAAGCAAACACACAAAGAGAATAGATCCATAGAGCGAGAGAGACAGAACAATTCTTTTATTAATTCATCAAATGATCAGCATACATGCCCAATTGTAAGGCCTTCTAGGTTACGGCCAGATACAAAATACATTCAAAATCTAAGATCTAGCCTTATATTTGCACTTCCAAACATAGATGTAGCAAAGTTTCCAACTTTCACATTCTACTCTAGACTCCCTCAAATCTACCGTAACTCTAAGCCTAAACACTCAATTTATACTTTCCAAAATGGCTTACATATCATTCTAGAACATTACATAATAGAAAGGTCAACCCAACAATGGTTTGGACACATCCCAAGAAAATATCTTATAAATGTTGCAATCAAAATAAATCTCGCAAGTTGGGTCACACCAAAAACGTAGAAAACATGTCCAAAATGTTGATACTAGACATAAACAGGAAAATTGGACACATGAAGAGTCACTCGGCATACACTAGGTAACTCGACACATGAAGGATAGCTCAACACACACCGTGGAACTTGGTACACACTGCAAAGTGAGATGGGATAACACACAAACTTGAGTGTTAACATGATGTGGGATAACCTCAGCTCAACTTAAACTACAAAATGACTGGCACTCGGCAATTGATGCAACATGGGAATGATTGAAACTCCATAATGATTGGCAAAATGAACACAAATAAGTAGGATAACACATCAACCTAGGATGCTCCTACATTAGACAACTAGTGTAGAAAGAAATTGATTCTCCTAAATCATGCAAGTGTCACAACCTAAGCTAAATCCAACTCAGATTGAGAAATCCATGTAGCATCTTCAACTGATCTATTTTTTCACTTCACCAAATATTCATAGTATTCTTTTTCTCTTGTGCTTTTACCAACTCTTTAATCCAATATTTTTTCAACCTCTTCAATCTACTTGTTAGAATAATCATCAATTACAGCAACTTCATCATCTAACTCATGATACTTATATAGACCAGCAACATTGAATATAGGATATATATCCATGTCATCAGGTAACTCAACTTCATAATCATTTCCACTATCAAACTTCTTCAAGATCTTACAAGGTCCAAACTTCTTCATCTTCAACTTATTGTATTTCCCAACAAGAAATCTACCTTTCTTCAAATGCACCATCACCTCATCACCAACCTTAAAAATATGATTTCTTCTAGACTTATCAGTGTTCTCCTTGTACTTTTGATTACTTTGTTCTAACTTCAGCTTCACTTCCTTATGCAAAGACTCCATAAAATCAAAAAATTCTTCTGCTGCAACACTTCTCTTCTCTTTACTAGCAACATCCCTTAAATTTGATACTCCTCTAGGCTTCATTCTAGTAACAATCTCAGAAGGTGTCTTTCCTATACTTCTATTCATAGAATTATTATATGTGAACTCAGCTTGTGCCAATACCATCTCCCAATTATGTGTTTCATCTCCAACTAAGCATCTTAGCAAATTACCCAAGCTTCTATTCACAACCTCTATCTATCCTTCAGTTTTTGGATGGAATGTAGAACTAAATTTCAGCTTAGTACCCATCTTCTTCCACAAAGTCTTCCAAAAATAACCAACAAACTTATTGTCTCTGTCAGAAATAATACTTCTTGGTAATCCATGCAATCTAACAATCTCTTTGAAGAAAAGCTTAGCAACATGCTCAGCATCTGATTTCTTCTTACGTGGTATAAAATGAGTCATTTTAGAAAATCTATCCACAAAAAAAAATATAGAATCATAACTCTTTGTTGTTTTAGACAATCCAAGAAAAAAATCCATACTAATGTCACTCCAAGGTTTCTTATGAATAAAAATAGGTATATACAATCTAGTATTTTGACTTACTCCTTTTCAACTTCACAAACTCCACAACTCTTCACAAAATTATGAATATCCTTATACATTTGTGACCAATAATACTTTTCTTTTAGCAAACTCAATGTCTTATCAATTTCAAAAGACCATCTAATCCACTACTATGCTTTTCCTTAATCAAATTCAACCTTGTAGAACTTCTAGGGATACACAACTAAATGCCTTTAAACTTTGAACAACATACCTTCTTGAATGAAATATTCATCATACTTACTAATGTGATCTATCATATTTGGTGCTCTGTACTCTCTCCATGCCTCAAAAAATTAGGATCAGCATCATACAACTCTTTCATTTCATCAAAACCAAGAACTTCAACCTTCATTTCAATCAACAAAGAATGTCTTCTACTCAATGCATCAACAATTCTATTAGTAACTCCACTCTTATGCTTAATCACAAATATAAAAATTTGCAAATACTCAACCAACTTCATATTTCTTTGATTCAATTTATGTTGACTTCCCAAGTATTGTAGAGCTTTATGATCAATATACAACACAAACTCCTTAGAAATAAAATAATGTCACGACTTCTTCAATGCTTGAACAATAGCATAAAACTCTTGATCATACACAGAATACTTCCTCTTAGCATCATTCAACTTCTCACTAAAGAAAGCAATAGGTTTACCTTCTTGAATTAATATAGCTCCTATTGCACTACCACTTGCATCACATTCAACTTGAAATACCCTATTGAAATCAAGCAAAGCCAATATAAGTAACTTAGCAACCTTTTTTTCAAAGTCTCAAAACTCTTATCAGCTCCACCTGTCCACTTGAATCCCTTTTTATCTCCTCTCATTGTCTCAGTCATAGCACTACAAATAGCAATAAAATTATTTATAAACTTTTTTAAAAAACTAGCCAAACCATAAAATGATCTTACCTCACCCACATTCTTAGGTGTAGACCATTCCAAAATTTCTTTAACCTTCTCTGAATCCATTCTCAAACCATCAACTAAAATAACAAATCCCAAATATACAATCACTTTTTGCATAAAAGAACACTTTTTCAGATTAACCATCAACTTTTCCTCTTTCAATCTCTACAATACTTCCCTAACATGTTCAAAATGTTCTTCCTTATTCTTACTAAATATCAAAATATCGTCCAAATAAACAATCACAAACTTACCCAAAAATCTTTTCAAAACTTCATTCATCAACCTCATGAAAGTACTAGGTGTATTAGTCAAACCAAAAGGCGTAACCAACAACTAGTCATACAAACCATCTTTTGCCTTGAAATTAGTCTTCCATTCATCACCTTCTTTGATTTTGATTTGGTGATAGCCACTCTTCAAATCAATCTTGGTAAAATACTTTGTTCCACTTAAACAGTCCATTATGTCATCCATCCTTAGCATAGGAAACCTATATTTCACTTTGATCTTGTTAATAGCTTTGGAATAAGTACACATTCTCCATTTCCCATTCTTTTTAAGTGCTAATACAATAGCTACAACACATGGACTCAAACTTTATCTAATTAATCCCTTCTCTAGCAATTCATGCACTTTTCTGTTAAGTTCTTCATTCTTTGTAGATGTCAATCTATATGGTGATTTGTTTAGCAAATTAGCTCCAGGAATCAGATCCATACAATGACTTATACTTCTCACTAGCAGTAAACCATCAGGAATATCCTTAGCAACAATATCCTTATACTCATTCATCAATTCTATAATTTATTCTAGTACTCAGCAACCACTATCTATTGTTACTCGATCATTACCAACTTTTTCTATCACTCGATCATTACTACCCAAACTCAGTCCTCTAGGAATTATGTAAAAATAGACTTGATTCTTTGTCACTTCTCTTTCAAATTGCTTTCCATTAACCATGCAAATTGTTATTGCAATACAATTAACCTCATCTGACTTTCAATCAAAGGCATCAATATTTTCTTCTTCCCATTTACCCAAAGAGTATATTGATTCAATCTTCCATCATGTACAGCATATCTATCATATTGTTAAGGTCTAACCAACAAAATATGACAACAATCCATAGGCATAATATCACACAATACTTTATCAAAGTAATGTCCAATTTTGAGCTTCATAATGCATTGCTCACTTACCAATATCTTATGCTCATCTTTGATCCATGAAACATGATAGGGTTTGGGATACTTTAGCCTCTATAACTACAACTTTGTAACTAGCTCTTTTGATGCCAAATCTATTTAAACTCCACTATCAATGATCACCTTGCAACATTTTTCAACCATCTTGCATCTGGTCTTGAAAAGACATCTTCTAAGGATAGGTTCCCCATCACTTCCCTTATTACATAAGGTTCTTCTCACCATTAGATTTTCTCCAGCCTCAGGTCCACTTAATGAGCTCTCATGTCTCCTTGAATCATAAAATTTCTATTACCTTTCCCACTTTCAGAGGATCTACATTCAAAAGTGTTGGAATTACAATGGGAAAGAGTAAACTTCTAAGAGGGGGGGTGATCAGTAGTTTAAACTTGGACCCATTAAACTTTCACCATTCATGCTTTAATAAGTAAGTTGAAACAACATGTAAAGAAAATGTATGTAAAACATATAACCATGTAAGCATTCACACACATAACACCAGATATGATTACCCATAAACCGTCCAAGTGAGAAGGTAAAACTGGGTTAGGAATGACACCCAAAAGTCTTCACTACTACAATAATAAGTAGTTTAAACTTGGACCCATTAAAATTTTACCATTCATGCTTTAATAAGTAAGTTGAAACATGTAAAGAAAATGTATCTAAAACATATAACCATGTAAGCATTCACACACATAACACCAGATATGATTACCCATAAACCCTCCAAGTGAGAAGGTAAAATTGGGCTAGGAATGACACCCACAAATCTTCACTACTATAGTAATAAAGTGTATCCAATGAAGGTTACAATGTTTTGACCATGAATCATGATCTACCCTATGAAAGATCTTCCCTGTTAAAGGCTTACAAAGACTATTAGGTCTCACCTTGTTAGAGGATTTCAACACCCTATTAGAAGTGTTCCTTGTTAGAGGACTTCAACTTACAACTAAGCATGCTCCCTATAAAAGGATTTCATGTAACCTATTAAGACTACTTTGTTAAGAGATTTAATTGAAATCACCTATTAAAATGTCTCAACATAGATCCTACGGTTGGCACTTGCTTGCCTGATAATAGATCACCTCTATACAATGTCTAATTGATCCTTCATGATCAAATGTCTCAATGTTGTATCCTTTTCTCTATCCTTAGTTCTTCTCTAACTGATTCTACAATTCACTCTCACTTCTAGTAAGTCACATTGAATGCTCTGCAAACTATCTTGTTTACTTCTTAAATTCCTTCCACATTTGCTCTCCTCTACTCATTCATCATCATAAAGATTTTAGGGCTTTTTCCTCCTTAAGAAGACTTAGGTGGCTTAGTGTTAGGTATGAATCTACAGATGAGATTCATCCATTTTGTCACTTAAACCTTCCCTTTTTTTGATTGGTTGTGTGTAATTGCATAGGGAATCCAAATATAGATTTGTTCTTATCTCCATAATATCAAAATATAATCTTAAGTTAGCTCAAAAAGGGTTTACATACTTATTTGTGCCATTACAAACAAATACGTCAAAATTGTGTCACTCGGCATTTGAAGTCTCTGATGCTCAACATGCATTGTTTAGTATACTATGACTCGTAACTTGCATCACTCAGCATCCATTGTCTACTCAGCTCTTGAATCACTTGGCATGTTCTATCTATTCGGCACTTGAGTGACTCAGCACTCATTGCAACTTAGCATGGTCTAATATTTACATGTTATGCTTGCCATGTATTACTAGTTTAGAATGAACTAAGTAAATGGCTTAAGTATGTTGACACTCACTTGTCAAAACAAATTTGAAATCAACAATCTCCCTCTTTGACATGAGTGTCAAAAATACTTGACTATACAATATTATCCTTAATCTCTCAACCATAACATATCCATGATTCGGATTATATGCGAATTTGTGTCACTCGGCATTTGAAGTCTCTAATGCTCAACATGCATTGTTTAGTATACTATGACTCATAACTTGCATTACTCAACATCCATTGTCTACTTAGCTCTTGAATCACTCGGCATGTTCTATCTACTCGGCACTTGAGTGACTCAGCACTCATTGCAACTTAGCATGGTCTAATATTTACATGTTGTGCTTGGCATGTATTACTAGTTCAGCATAAACTAAGTAAATGGCTTAAGTATGTTGACACTCACTTGTCAAAACAAATTTCAGATCAACAATCTCCCTCTTTGACATGAGTATCAAAAATACTTGAATATACAATATTATCATTAATCTCTCAACCATAACATATCCATGATTCGGATTATATGCACAACTTTAAAATTTCAAAATTTTGCACTAACTTGTATACCTCAAAATTTTATAACTCCCCCTAAGTTAATGTGTCTGATCTATATCTAAAAATTTTTCTTCCTTTGACTTCAATGTGCTACATTGATACTCTATCATCTAATTATGCTCTCTCTTAGCTAATATTTGTCCCTAATTGCTTGGTTTCTCTCAAAAATGTATATCATCCCAATGATATAACTTTGCTACTATGCTCCCCCTTTCTTATTTATTTCTCTTTTGTTCATACATCTCCTCTATTTTTTATCTCCCTTATATTCTCTATCATCTCCATATTCTCTATCTCCCCCTTTTATCTTCATCTCCCCTCTTTTGACACTTATGTTAAATGACTTATACACTTACAGTGTCTTTGTCTTAAAAAAAAAATTATGGACATCCATTATTATCCTTAGAGTTGCATCCCTATTATCACATGCAGCATCTAATGATTTAATTTTCATTGCAAGCTCAATAGAAAGGTGTACTAGACCATCTAAAGTAGAAAGATTGGGCAATTTCTTCAATAGAGGCTTAGCATAGCCTAGCTCCTTGTGCAATATCTCCACGTGTGGGGTGAGAGATGTCTGTATGCATGTCAATTTTGCTCTTATGCTAGCCTCATCTATTGTCAATATAGCTAATTGACTTTGTGTATGAAGTAGTGTTCTGAAATGCTTCTCACTTTGAGTTGGATTTGATTGTAGCCTTACACCTAATGCAAATATTTTTCTCTCCAAACTCATAATGTGACTTTTAGTCTCTTGGGTGAAGAGTGTAGGATTGCATAGCTTTGTGTATAGTGATAATATATTCTCAAGTACCTTCTTCACATCCTCAACCTTTGTTTCCAATGCAACTTGTTGTAGTGCTATCTCATTCAATATTTTCTCATTTACCTTGCCTTGAAACTTCTTTTTAGACCATTCTAAGAGTTTTACATTTGTATCAAGGTCTTATTTAGTGACCTTTTTGAACTATATCAGTCATTTGTTCTATGAGTGGCTTGGCCTCTTCAAGAGTTGGCAGGCTAAATGCATCTTTAAAAATATCCTTTATATCCTGAAGTGCTTACTTCTACCTATGTTCTCCCCTAAGCATTTATTGATGCTTTTTCCTTTCTAAGGCTTGTTGTAAAATACCTATTTGCTCCAATGTCATAGTATCATAGTCATACTTTGGAATAGCAATTTCTTTATCAAGGCTTGTGTCTCCATAATGAATTACCTTTTCAACCTTTGATGAGTTGGGGCTTAGCATTGAGATTTGCAATGGAATGGCTTATGTGCTTGGCCTTTGTAGAGTTTGTATAGAAGGAGTGGCAAACATTGGTAAGGCTACCAATGCTTGGATGGACACTTGGTCCTTCACCTTTGGTGTGAGTTTACTCTCTTTAGGCTTTCCCTGGTCTATCACTATGACTTTGTTAGCACCTATTTCCTATGTTATAGGTATAGATGAATCTATCTTGTTTCCTATTGTTGATCTATAGTACTATCTTTCTCTACTTCCTTCTTCTCAATTGTATCAATTTTAATACTTGTATCAACCTTGGTGAATGTGTCTAATATTGTTTGAACTAAAGGTTGTACATGAGTAATTGAAGGGATGATTGAAGGTGGTTCTTGTGGATTCATCTTTTCTGTTGTGACATCAGTCATTGCCTTCTACAATTCCTCTACACTAACCAAAATAGGATTGATGTTCAAATCTTCAAATATTCTACAGTAAGTCGATTGATGTTCTGAGTTGATGCATCAAAAACATCCTTAATAGTTATAATTTCAATGGCTTTGGTTGTTTCATGGGGAGGATTGATGCTCAGCACTTATGTGTCCTAAATATTCTATTCATCTTGTTGTTTCTCAGATATTACCTTATCATCATTTTGGTTCTTTGTCTCTTCCCCAACTGTATTAGCTTTATCATCATCCTCCTTATCATCATCCTTATCATCATGTTTGCCCCCTGAAGGGTTAGCTTCTCCTTGTTTCATAGTGGTCAACCCAAAAATAATTTTTCATATTTGAGTTGATTTCTTGACCACATCTTCAATGTTATTTTGTAAAATGTTGAAGGCTCTATATTTAGGTGTGAACCTAACTACATATTTCTTAACAACCTTAGCATTTTGTCCCTTTGTCAATTCTGGCATCACTTGGTCTACTATTGTTTCCTTGATTTGTCTTTCCACATTTAGATAATAATGTCATTTTTGTTGAACAATATCATATAGGCCATTTGGTATTGAGTTGGAAAATTCTAGTGGAGTGTTCTTAAACTTTGACATCGTGACATGCAATCCTCTTCCACTTGGTTTTTCTCTTCTTTCCCCAATTTATCAAAATCAATATGTCTAAAACCAAATAAATCAGCATTACTTTTTACATTTTCACACAAGTTCTCATGATTCGAGAGAGAATTATGAATTACCACCTTGAATTTATTGTTGTCATCTAATTATGTCTTCTCGTCATCAAAATCTGGTTGAGCCACATATTTCTTTCTCTATCTTTTTTACTACTATCCACCTTGCTCCATTTTCTTTGACTTTTCCTTGGCCTTTTGATTATTTACACATGTGTTGGCTCTAGTAGTAGGTGAGTGGGCTTGGCTTGGCTAGGTTTGACAATCTTCTTTTCCTTTGTCGCAAGCTGTACCTTAGCCTTCCTTTTCTTTGACTTGGTAGTAGTAGGTGCTTCCTTGGATTCTTCTCGCTTAGCACCTAAAGTCTCCTCTTCTTCCTTATCTTCTCCCATGCCTTGAGTTAGAGCTAGAGGTTCTTGTGCTTGTGTTTTTTCTTCCTCTTCATCCTCTTCTTCTTCTTCCTCTTCCTCCTTGGCAGCATCTCCAAATTTGACTTTCAATTTCTTTACCAACTTGTCATTTTTCTTGTTTGTGGAGGTAGTCTTTAATTCCATGGCTATCTTTGATTTCACCATCTCATAGTTTCCAAAAACTTTAGCAGTCTTACCTATTTCCTTTGCCAATAGAGTTGTGATGGCTATTGAGGCTTCATCAACATTTATCTCATACCCTAAGGGTCTCAACCATCTTACCCTTGGTGTGGTAGCTTGTACAAATGTGAAGTTAGCATCAACAAGAAAACATACATCATTATAATGTTTCTCCAATAAGGAAACTGGTATCATCATCCTTTCCTTCATTGACTTCTTGAAATCTTCAAAGTAACTTGTCATTATAGATTCAAAGTTTTATCCTAGTTGTTCAATGTACTCATTAATCTGCATTGCAATTGACCTATTTATCTTCCATCCTATTGTACCAAATTAGGGAAATGTGTTATGTACATAAAAGAATATACAAACTAAAATCGAGCCAAATTTGCACTATGCACTCTTTGTTTTCCTGATTGCTCCAAGGTTCTCCATCAGTTGTTGCAATTGTATCTTTGCTAGATCATATGTATGATCTTTCTTTACAATTTTGTAACCAACATCCACAGCTATGCAAGGTACACTATTCAATCTACTATATTGATAAAATTTGTGTGAGATTACCCTTATAGCAAAGTTTAACAATGGATTAGTAATTGTATCTATTGTCATGCCTCTCTTATTCTATTTTTCTCTAATGTTCCTTTTAATTACTTCCTTTGAATCACTCCTGAGTGTCTTTGGCCAATCTAGGTTTGGGTAGCCAATCACCCTATGGATAACTCTCTTGGATATTTTGATGGGTCCTCCCTCTAGCCATAAAGAACCATCATGAATTTAGCTCAGTACAATACAAATCCACTCTATTTTGAATACATTAGGAAAATTTAGGGCTCCTGTTAAACCATTTCTCTCTATGATTTTGTATTCCTCTTTCAAAACACCATTTTCACACAATCTATTGTATGCATCGCTTATTTCCATGTCTCTAATGCTATCAATTTTTTAGTTATATAATCTCCTCACATCTTGCACCATTATTACATTTTGCGAGATCATGGATAATGCACTAGAAGTGTCTTGTTTATAGGCTATGTTAGGAATGGCTTTAAACATAGGCTATTTAACTTCATCACTAACAAGATGAACATTTTAAAAAAATTTCCCTTCAACATTTTTGGAACTAGATACCATCTTGCCAAACTAGGGTTTCTAAAAATAAATGTTACCTTGTGAAATTTGGTGAACTAGCATGAAATCACTACTAGAATCTCTGCAAAAGCTTTGAATGGATTTTTGAATTGCCTTTTTCTCTACTCACTCACTCTCAAATTTTAAATGATGAAGAATGAGAAAAATTTGATCGTATACCCTTTGAAAACCTTACATTTAATGATGAGTGCTTACACAATTGTAAGCTTGGCATCAACCAATTTTGGGTTGATTCGGCATCCATTGATATTTCCATTACTCAATAGCTACTATGAGCTTGGCATCCACTAGCCAAACTACTAGCTCAACATCTTCTTACATTCCACTCAACATACATAAGAAATATTTCATACACGGCAACAATATGAAAAACTTAAAGATTTCTCTTGGATTTCTAACATCTTGCATCTTTATTCATGCTAATTTAGTCTTTTTAATACTATATCCTTTTGGAACTGATGCATAATATAACCTTTAAATATCAGTCCCAGATACCTCTTATTTTCCTAGTTTGATGAGGTGTGATCACTTGACCCATTGGGTGAAGTGATTCCATCATCATTTGATGTGTTTCAAACACCTTTCTTTTTCCATGTTTTGTTCATCACATCTTTGATGTGTTCAATATCTACCTTGACTTTACCTTTATCGAATTTGTAACTTGGTGTCTTTAATCTAGTTGTACAGTATTTACTGATGTGACCAATCTTCAAATAGCTAAAACATGTAGTTTGACTTAACTATCTTTTGCAATTATCACTAAAGTGTGTCCTTATACAATTCTCAGGAACATTGATAGGCCAACACTAGGGCAACTAACAATAAAGAATTAATGATTTATAATGAATTTTAGCTAGTCTATACATGTCATTCCAAGAGCGTAAGCTTGCAAAAGGCATTCGAGCAATATGCTACCAAGGGATGATAGTTGTGAGATGAGGGTTTATGAATGCAACTAAAACACTCAAAACTAAATCTATAGGAAATCAAAATGATTGCAGTAATAGGAACTGTCACTTCTTGATGCTACAAATATTAGAAACAAAACTATCTTCCTAAAATAAAAATAATAATGACAATAATCTATAGATAAAATATTAATGAAATCATTTCTATATTATATTCTAATTACTATACTGATCTAAAACTCACTAATTGATACAAACACAAAAAAATATGATGTGATGGTAATTTGAGCAAGAAATATGAATTCATACAAAATATAATAACACATTGTGTTTCACCATGGAGCGGTCCCTTACCCTAGCTTGCACAATGGACAAAAAAAACATTATTTCTATGTTGTTCTAATTATCTAGAGCATCCTTTTATTCATGAAATATAATGGTAGCGTCCTCCTTTATATTAGTCTGCATTTTTATAAGATTGTACAGCCTACATTCTATCTCTTTCTACTTATATATGTAGCTCTAATAGTTATACAACCATTTGGGTGATATAAACCATACAGATAATAGTTGCTATGTAAGAAAAATACCAATCTTATGGCAGGAATAGGTAATGTATTTTAACCATTTCTAGCAAGCAACATTGTCCTCAACCAAAATGATTTGCAAATAATATAGACTAGAAATGGTTTGGAGTTTAGTGGTTCTTATTTTCACATGAGACTATACAATCTCATCTTCTTAGCAACTGCTTGATTGGATTCTTTGCTGTCCACATAAGAATTCAGCTGAGATATTTCTTTTGTTTTTATACATCCATTATATACTATTCATGGCAGAAAAATAGGTTCATGGTTGACCATGTTTATTTCCATTTGTTGGCATGTAATTCATCATGGATGTTCTCTCAATGTATGAAATCTATGATGGAGATGATAATGCTTTTTCAAGTTGATAAATATGCATTTCAACAGGGTTCATTTGGAAGAGGTAAAGCCACCGTGAAAGCCACAATAATGTTTTTAAATAATAACATGAATAAGTTGTAACCCAACATTATCCATAATAATTGATGTCTCAGATGTTACAGGAAGATTTTATCAAGGAGGCAATAGGAAGATCTGTAGGCGACAAGAAGATCTACTCACATATGAACATACTAGTATAAGAAATCAATAATGAATTCTCCAGAATTTAATCCCAAAACATTATTGAATACTACTTATTTATATTAAACTAAATGCAATGTTATAATGGTAAAATGGAATGAAATGGGATAGAAATGGAATAGGGAAGTAAGTAGGAAAGTGTGTGAGATGGATTAAAATATGGTATTAAATGGACTATAAATGGCTCTCATCAAACATGTCCATATTATTGACAATAATGACAGCTATATCTTGTATTATAATTCCAATTGTAGGAGTTCCCATTGCTTCTTACATTTGTTGTCTTGTTTGATGACCACATGGATTTGGATCTGCATTCAAAAGCTCTATGTCCATACTTCTGACAATTGTGGCAATATCCTTCAAATCTTTGTGTGTTCATGGTCTTGGTTCTACATTCATGTGCCTGATGACCTTGCTTGTTGCACTTATGATAATGAGTCATGTTCTTAGGCTTTACATTCTAATTTTTAGTTTTGCTCCTACACATTTTAGCAATATGTTCTTTCTTACCACAATTATGACAAGTAGATTTGGAGTTCTTGCCTTTGATGTTTCTATCTTCTGTGACCTTGGATGATTATGCTTCTTCAGTTCTTGTGTAACCTAGTCCTGATGTATCATTGTTGGATCTAGGAGATCTCAATAGTTGCCCAAAGTATTTTATGGCTTCATTTGGCTTGTTGAAACTTTTAGCAAATTATTTTTCTCTCTTTAGTTCACTCTACAATCATTCATTCTGCAACATCAATGTACTTATATCAATGTCCTTGACATACAATTCATAGTTGGCATTCATCATTTGACTTAGATTATCCAATTGCATGTTGGAAATCTTGGTTAACTCAATTGACTTCTCTTCCAATCTATTGGCCAGAATTCTTTTGTCTTCTTCAATCATGGCTTTGTCTTCCATAGCCTTTTTCTTTTGTTATGTCACCTCACATAGTATTATAGCTTGTGATTCTTGCTCTAGCTTGAGATTTCTAATTTCCTTAGCTTGGATTCTATTCTTTTCCACTAGATCTACAAATGTTGCATCAAATTCATTGGAATCACCATCTACAAATAGCTTGGTAGTGTCTATCTCTTTGTATAGTGTGTCATTCTCCACCATAGAAACTACTTTCCTTCTCTTTAAGGATTTATTTAGTTCCTCTCTTGCCTCATTTAGTTGATGTAGTATGAGATATATTTCAATCTCCTAGTTCTAAAGAGTTTTTTCCAACTTGTAGACTTCAATTTCAATATCTTTCCTCAAAACTGCAAAGATTCTCTTTTAGAGAACAAGACTATGATACCAATTGTTAGAATTACAAGGGGAAAGAGTAAACTTCTAAGGGGGGTGAATCAGTAGTTTAAACTTGGATCCATAGAAATTTTATGATTCATGCTTAATAAGTAAGTTGAAACAATATGTAAAGCATATGCATCTAAAACATATAACCATGTAAGTGTTCACACACATAACACTAGATATGATTACCTAGAAACCCTCCAAGTGAGAAGGTAAAACTGAGGTGGTGATGACACCCATAAATCTTCACTACTATAGTAATAAAGTGTATCCAATAAAGGTTACAATGTTTTGACCATGAAATATGATCTACCCTATGAAAGCTTTGCCTTGTTAAAGGCTTACAAAGACTGTTAGGTCTCACCTTGTTAGAGGATTTCAACACCCTATTAGAAGTGTGCCTTGTTAGAGGACTTCAACTTACAATGAAGTAAGCACCTTGTTAAAAGATTTTATATAGCTTTTTAGGACTACTCTATGAAGAGATTTAACTAAAATCACTTGTTAGCATAGATCCTATGGTTGGCACTTGCTTTCCTGGTAACATATCACCTCTAAACAATGTCTAATTGATCCTTCATGATCAGATGTCTCAATGTTGTGTCCTTTTTTCTATCCTCTATTATTCTCTAACTACTTCTATAATTCACTCTCACTTCCAAGTCACCTTGAATGCTCTACAAACTATCTTGTTTGTTTCTTTAATTCCTTCCACATTCACTTTCCTCTATCCATTCATCATCTTTAAGAGTTTAGGGCTTTGTCCTCCTTATGAAAACTTTGATGGCTTAGGGTTAGGTATGAATCTATAGCTAAGATTCATCCATTTTGCCACTTAAACCCTCCCTTTCTCTGATTGTTTGCATGTAATTGCATAGGGAATCCAAATATAAATTTTTCCTTATCTCCATAATATCAAAATATGATCTTAAGTCAGCTCAAAAATGATTTACATAGTTTTTTGTACCATTACAAAGAAATATGTCAAAACTATGTCACTCAATATATGAAGTCTCTAATGCTTGATTATGCATTGTTTTGTATATTGTAACTCGACACCTGCATCACTTGGCATCCACTATTTACTCAGCTCTTGAATCACTTGGCATGGTCTATCTGCTTGGCACTTGAGTGACTCGGAACTCATTGCAACTTAGTATGGTCTAATATTTACATGTTGTACTTAGCATGTATTACTAGTTTGGCATGAACTAAGTAAATGGCTTAAAAGTGTTGATACTCACTTATCAAAACCAATCTGAGATCAACAAAAAGATCTATGCCATTCTTTACCACATTTGAAACAATTACCACAAAAACCACCTCTAGAATAAGAATTACCTCTTCCTTGGTAAAAACTAGTACCTCCTTAGTATAAACCACTACCTTTTCACTCGGTCTTGTCTCTTTCATCATTCTTCCATTTAGATTTACCTTTATCTTGCACAAAACTGTCAGATCTACCACCTTCACAATAAGATCTACCTTTGCCTCT
Organism: Cupressus sempervirens; assembly: GCA_028749045.1. Lineage (NCBI taxonomy): Eukaryota > Viridiplantae > Streptophyta > Pinopsida > Cupressales > Cupressaceae > Cupressus > Cupressus sempervirens. The sequence continues at coordinate 376,561,943 of CM053790.1, forward strand.
TTGGAATATACCACCTCCACCTCTTTGTCTTTGTTCATGCTTCTTTGTCAAGATCTCCTCAGTTTTCAAGGAATATTGATATGCTTCTTCCACACTTTCCAATTTCACAAAACTTATCTCATTTTGAATTCCATATCTCAATCCATTTATGTATCTTGCAATTTTCTTAACATCATCATCCACATGGCCAAATCTGATGTCCAATCTATAGAGTTCCTTAGTATACTCTTGCACAATCATGTCTTTTTGTCTCAAATTGTGCATCTTTCTCAACAAGCTAACTTGGTAATCAGTAGGAAGGAATTTTTTCTTTACCTTGTTCACCATTTTTAGCCATGTTCTGATCTTCTCCTTTCCTCTCCTTTCTCTATCAATTTGCAAATGCAAGCACCATAGTGAAGCATGACCTTTTAGCCTAGTAACTATAATCTTCACCTTCCTATTATCAGGAGTGTTTTCATACTAAAAGAACTTCTCCATATCAAAGATCCAATCCAACACAGCATTATTGTCCAACTTTCCATCATAAGGAACAACTTCTATAGTAGGCTTCGAATGTGCACTATACAATACTCTTAGCAATCTTTCCTCATCTTGTCTTCTTCAAGTTTTGGATTAGGGTTTGGTTCTACCACTTCATCATCACTCACATCCTCAAGATGCACTCCTCCCCTCTAGGATATCTCCATAGTATCTAATCTAGCTATAATTTGTCTCAATGTATCTAACATTGAATTATTGGTATTTCCTCTTCCATCAACCATCTTTACAAATCAGGTTCGTGCAAGATTGTAACCCTCTGCAAGTTATAAGTCAAATCTAAAAATCTACACCCCTACAACCAAATCTAATTCAAGGTTCTACATGATCTAAGGTCCTGGTACAATTGCCTCAAACTTTGGTGATGTTCTTGCATACTCAAGAACAACTGAGCTTTGATACCACCTAACGCAAGGAGGGCATAGAATAACTAGGGCCAAAGGCATACCTAGCAATCCAAATAGACCTTGTAGAGTTAACATAATGGAATCAAACATGAAAAAGAATAGCACCCCAGAGCGAGAAAATTTCTCTTATTTATTCATCAAATGAATAGCATAAATGCCCAACTATAAGGCCTAATGGGTTACGGCCAAATTGGTGCAAGAGCACCCTTTCAAGGGCCCCCACCAAAATATTTTAGTTGTGTTGAACTTCTCATATGAAGTATGTAATTACAATAAGATGTAAAGATCTCATTAGTATGTGTAGGTCCTAGAAGTTCTAGTTTAGTTGGTTATTCCTGTAAGTGGCACAATACCTCCATGAGTACATAAGAAGTTCATTGGTCTGTTAGAAGCCTAGGAATAGATTTTTGGTTTGATTTTAAGCACATTTGTACTTTAGGAGGACCTATAATGGTCATTTGCAATCTATGAGCAAAATTTTCTCAAGCAACAAAAAGTTGCTAGCAACTTTTCTTGTTTTTTGGTTTTCTAACTTACCTTTTCAAAAGTTGCTTAGCAACTTTTCTTGTTTTTGTTTTTCTAACTTACCTAAGTGGCTAAAAGCCCTAACCAAATAAAAATACCAATGGGAAGGTTATGAAAGTCATGAAAAATACTAAATGAAGGGTTGGTGAATGTCATTCTATGGCTAAAGTACAGAATAGCAGACTGTATGCAGCAATTTTAGAGGAACACTCACTTTCATGACTGATTTCTTGTGAATAGACCAGAGTTTTGTGCAGATTTTTAATTCATTATTTTTTTAAGAGTGTCTTAGTCTTCATTTGTGTGTAATAGTTTAGATTGTTGTAGTTCTGGTAGTGTTTTATAAAATTCTTTTCCAATTGTACAATGTGTTGCTAGTTTTGGCATACCATGTAAATTAGGGGTTGTATCTTTAGTTTCCACCATCGGAAATCCATGGAACCTTGGAATCTTGAATTGCAAACCTCATGTTGTTTGTACAAAAGTGCAGGGCCCTTGGATGCATGTGTAGCTTTTTTTTGAGCTTGCCCTAGGAAAATATAGCAATATCTGGCTAGGATAGGACAGTAGTAAAATAGCTCTAAAATGCAGAGGAGTAGGTTTTAAGCTAGGCCCTTTGGAAGGACTCAAGAGGGACTCAAGTAATTTAAGCTATGGAAGGTGGTGAAAAAGTGGGGATAGCAGTGAACCCTCAAAACCCTTAAAAACCCTTAATTTTGGCATAATTGTTGTACAGCTTTTTGGTGGCTCAAGGCCCTAAAAATATTTTAGGGTTGGTCATTGGTATCAATTTTTATTATTACCAAATTTTTTGAAACCTTAAGGAAAATTAGGTAAAAGTCCTATAAATCCATAAGGAGGCCTAATTGGGGCTCCTCTAGTAGCCCTATTTACGAAGGAAGTCCTCAATCAAGTAAGAACCCAACTTAGCTATCACTTTGATCATGTGGAATAGGTTATAAAACCTCTAAAAAACTCCTCACAATCACCATTAAAACTTGCAAAGGTGTGAAACCCTAAATGATCCTTATAAGGCTTTATGAAGTTGGTTGGTAGAGAATAAACTTACAATGCTAATGAGTTTAAATTCTTGACTTGGTGGGTAGGTTTGGGTAGGTCAGGGGATCCTTAAGTGTGAAGGAATCTTAGAGACAATTAGAGGTGTCAGAAGCACACTTAGATCCAATTGAGGATCGAGAGCATAGACTAGCTAGTCTATCCCAAGCTTCCCCATCATAGATACAAAATACATTCAAGATCTAAGATCTAGTTTCAAATTCACCCTTCCAAAAAAATATGCAACAAAGTTTCCAAATTTTGGGTTCTACTCTAGACTCCCTCAAATCTACCCTAACTCGAAGCCTAAACACTCTATTTATACTTGCCAAAATGGCTTACAAATCATTATAGAACATTACATAATAGAAATACTGACCCAAAAATGATTTGGACACATCCCAAGAAGATCTTATAAATTTTGCGATCGAAATAAATCCCACAAGTTAGCTTGCACCAAAAATATAGAAAACACATCCAAAATGCTAATATTATACATAAATAGGAAAACTCGGTACATGAAGAGTCACTTAGCATAAACTAAATAACTTGGCACATGAAGGATAACCTGGCACACATTGTGGAACTCTCAACACACATTGTAGAGAAAGATGAGATAACACACAAACCCAAGTATTAACATGATGTGGGATAACCTCAACTCGACTTAAACTGCACAATGATTGGCATTCGACAATTGTTGCAACTCAGCAATGACTGAAACTCAACAACAACTAGAAAAATAAACACAAATGAGTAGGATAAAACATCAACAGCATCAACTTTTGACATGATCCATGTATAAGAGCAAGTCAACCAATGAAAAGGAGTTTTCACTTTTCATATGAGACAAAAGCCTTTTCTTTTAATTTGTAAATAGAAAAAGGACTTTATGTATGCACATTGAGTGGGTTAGAAGAATAGGGTCTTTTATTTAATTAAAAGAGGGATAGGTTATTTTAATCAAATGTGGACTTAGGATAATATAGTTAAACTATAGATTAAAACTAAATTAATTGATTTTTAGCAATTTGGCCTAGGTAAATGATTAAATAATTTAGCCAACATGCTAAGAAGCAGGCTAATAGTCCAGATGACCATTTTTAAGTGATTACATTTGACCCTCTTTGACTAATGTATGATCAATATGGGAATACATGATGTCAAATAATATAGAAGCCAAGTAGGCACCAATAGATAGAGAGATTTGATTCTAAAGAATGAAATGTAGAATGAGATAGTGATTCCTAAATGCGCAACCTGGTACTAAAAGTACTAAACACTATGAGAGAGATGATATTAGAACTCAAAAAGAGTACTAACATCAAGAAAAGAAAATAGATCAAGAGAAAATGAAAGAATCAAGCTTATTCTCCTAAGAAATAGATAGTTATAGCAAGAAAGTGATGATAGAGTGTTTCTACCCCCTCGAGATTGAAATTAAAATGAGGTAAAGGGAATGTAGAAATTAGAGAGATATGAAAAAATCAATATATAGCAAAGTCCATGGTGATGCATAAGTGATTAGAATCAAAGAGTGACCCCATAAGGAAAAGATAGAATGCCCCAATTTAACTAGAGTTTGACCAAGAAGTATAAAGCCTAAAAATTAGGTCAAATCAAGTAGAAAGATGATTTAGAAGAATTAGAGTGAAGTAAAGTAAGTAAGTGTAGAAGTGGTGAAGACATGGTGAAATGAAGATGCGTCAGTGAAGATTCAAAGATTAGAGCTCAAAAGGACAGCTAACTACATAGAAGAAGGTAGAATTTTGAAATACGACTTTGACTATCAAGATGAACTCAGATTTTGATTTCAATCCCAAAAATGGATCTAGGATGTCAAAATTAGCCTAGGATGCAATTTTCACAAAATTTTGAGTTCTAGAAATGAGCCAAAATGAAGTCGAAGGACAATATAAGGGGTCCAAGGGTCATTTTCAATTCATTTGTCTTTTGTGATTTTGGAGAGCTCTTGAGTGACTTGGAGAGAGATCATGGCACTTGTTGGCATTCTAACCCACAAACATTGTTTTGAGTGTAGCCAGTTGCACAACTAGTCACTTGAATACGAGGCTCCGATAAGTTTTCAAAAATTATATGGCTTTTTGAGAAGTAAACATGGTTTTAATAGGTTTTTAGGGATTTTGAAAAAAATATCACATGATACTTTAAAAGTATGGCATAGATACTTTGAGAAGTATTTCATGATACTTCTATCACACAAAATGTATCACATGCTTTAGAAAGTTATATCATATAAACCCTACCCAAATATTGCATGACATAGTGCAAACTATAGCACAAATAGAATATATCACCTGAGTAGTATAAAAAGTATCATGTGATACTTAATCAGCAAAAAATATTGCCTACATACTATAAAAAGTGTCGCATGAGTTTTTTTTGAGATTTTTTGAATGTTTGGTGTTAAATTTTTGCATGTGTGAGCATTTTTTTTGTCATTTTGATTTATTGATGATGTTATTGATCTATGCATAGCTAATACTAATGTTATCAACGTTTGTTTGACTTGATTTTGCATATTGTCTTTCTTGCCATTTTGATCAAAGCCCCCAAGGTGATGAGGTTGTGGATCCTTCATCATCTTGAGGGTGATGAGAAGTCCACCATAGCGAGTATGGGATTGAGGTGGTTGACACATATGCCCCATATACAGGAGAGCCATGGGTTGTTGATTTCTTTAGCTAAGTGATGGCACAACAACTGGGGAGGCCACCATCACTTTGGAGGATGTATATTGAATCCTTCATGTACCATGTCATAGAGATCCTATGAGAATGATCATTAGGTTTTGATATTTTCAAGTTTTTGTTTATCCATATGAGGTGTACTGATGTAATTTTTTTTTCATGTCACATGTAAATTAGAATCAAACCCTGATAGAGGGGAGGTTAGCAATACAATAGCTATTTCAAGATGTGCCCATACTAGATCAATACCTCAACTAGGAGAGGTTGATAGATGAGTATGGAAACTAGTATCCATTACCCTATCTTCTTTGTTCATTGGTTTCCCAGGCTTTCATCATTGATAGGGGCCAAATTAGCTTCCCTCTAATTGGGGTCAATTGGTTGTAGACTTGATTGAGCAACCCCAGAGGATGGCATGGGTACCTACTATCCTTGATGACATGTATCATGAGCTCCATGAGATAGCATACTGAGAGTGGTAGACTTAGGCATGTGGTATAGTGTTGGCCTAGATATGGGCATGGGAACATATCAGAATCATATAGCCATGAGTGTAGCCACGAGAGTGTATTAAGCCCTTCATATTTAGATATGTAAGGTTCATCCCTCAAATTCATAGCAGGGATGTGACATACTACCAATGCTTACTTGATAAGCTTACCTCTTTTTTTTGGCATCCATATCATCAGTGTCACAGATGGTCAAACACATGGGAGTTGGAGTACATGAAATATAATTAGCCACTGGTTGGGAGGCACTCAGATATTGTAGAGCAATTTTTGATCAGCTAAGTATGGTGTCAATTTTCTCAGAGATAGGTGATCTTGATGGAGACCACCACCTATGCATAGTTCTATGAGGAGGAGGCATTGGTATGGTTGCCTATGTTGGATTATTAGACCACCTTGAGAGACATGGTAGCATTAATGCAAGAGCCTTGGGATTATTACTTAGGGTTGGGATATGCGGAGGCAAATCCATCATATTTATATAAGATGCAAAGGCATCCCTTCCTAAGATTTACATGACTAGATGCACCACCAATCATAGTAAGATAGGGGAAGATAGTGGTGATGGTAGGGGAGGCAGAGGCAGGGGTGGTAGGCAAATGAAGGTTGCAAGTAGTTCCTAAGAAATTGGGGTGAGATGGATGTGGGCCTAGGCCATGAGAAAAGAGAAGAGCAAGGAGGAGGAGGAGGAGGAGAAGGAGAAGTGTCCATTAAGATGCAAGAGGGTGGAGAGAGTGGAGCCACAATAGGAGAATCTTGTTAGGAGAGATGCAAAGGATGATTGGGATGCTAGGATTCTGACCTTGGAGGCAAAGTTATAGGGGTTCAGGACAACCATAGTGGTTAGAGACCAAAAGCTAGTGGATACCTAAGAAAAGGTATATAGGTGAGAGAGATCTCTAAGGGATGATTTAGTAGAGGCCCAGCAAGAGATGGAGCAACAAACAACTAGGGCATCCTACTACCATAGGGTTTACATCATTGTTGTTCCTATAGATAGACATGTACCTATGTACTCAAAGAGGGTTGGTAGGTCAAATCAACCCCCACTAAGGCCACTAGTGGCTCCTCCTTAAGAATAACCTTCTCATGAGGGAGGAAGCTAGTCTTAGGTATAGGTTGATGTCCTTATGGCATTTTTTTGTACCATATGTATTTTGAGAAACTTGTCTAGATTTTGGATTGTATGTGTACTATGACATGTTTGATATATATGAGATACTAGATTTGATCGATGTATTTTTGTACTTTTCTCATTTTTTTCTCATGTGATGATTGGGTATTTTAGCCTTTGAGTTTACATTTCCATGTTATGTTTTAGTTTTTTCTCATGTTTATGTATGCTAAGTTTTATGTTTGTGTTTATATGCTCCTGGATATGTTCAGATCTCATGTTTGTGATGTAGGCTTATGTTTTGAAAATGAGATAATTAGATAGATTAGATGTGATGATTTATATTAACTCCTTGTGATGATAGGATAGCAAAGAGGTGACATGAAAGATCAAGAAAATGAAAATATATGATTGAGAAGAAAGTTAAGAAAATATGAAAACAAATAGTTGATGTGCCTATGAAATATTAAGAGAGAGCTCTCCACATATGAAAAATGCAAGACTAAGATAGAATATACCTATGATGCAAACTAGTATGTGAAATGGTTTACTTGCAATGGACGCAAAAAATTTAGACTCTAATTTCATCATTGAGCATTATTGGGGACATTGGAAGATCATACAATCATCACTAGTATAACTATAAGCATATGAATATGATCTATGTCAAATAGAAATGTGGAAATCAAACTTAAGAATCAAAGACATGTAGGTCAATATGACTAATGTAGTTAGATTCCCTAGGTCTTGTATAGAAATATTACACCTGTATCAAGGTATAAGCGCCAGGATAACCCTTGAGTGCGATCTTGCAAAATAAGTCTAGGATGATACATTGGGCTTAAAGTTTCAAGTAGGAAAAGCATGAATACTCTAAATACCTTAGGATAACAAAGTATATCCATAAGAAAAAAGCATGTAAAACATGCCCCATGCCCCCAGTCTTCTAGTCTAGGCCTTGAAAGACTATTAGGGAGGGAACACTCAAAAAAAAAATTGGTATAGATAGCACACAAAGAAGATACAGTTCATCATTGCTTAGATAGTTTAATGTTTAAGTGTGTGTGTAAGTCAATGGTCATTTCTTCAAGACTTTAATCTGGTAGTGAGAAATATCATAGCATCCTAGACTATAGAAGGTATCTGAAAAGTGTTGGGAAATACTTGATGTCAAGGGGGGAGTGTTGAGAAACATTGTTTTGCATGACTTGCCAAAGAAACCCTACCACAAAAGAAGACCTCAATAAGCTAAGTAGTTATGCCCCCTACGTGAGGACAAAAGACAATTCTAGGCTAGGGAATGTGTTGTGAAATGAATGAGACTGATAGACATTGGTGCAAGGGTCTCAAGTAGCACCCGTTTCCAGGTTTTCACTTCTTGGCATATTTTTTTAGGACTTTTTCCAATTTTACTTTTTTGTATTTTTTGAATTTTTTGATTTTTTTGGTGATACATCAAAGCGCCTCTTTCTAGGTTTTCACTAAGATTATCTTTTTTTATGAAATTTTCTAATTTTCAAAAAAAAATTAGGATCAATAGATATATAGATAGCTTAGTTTTGAGCCTTCAATATAGAATTTCTTTAGATGTAGAATGTTGATAGGCTCAGCAAGTTGTTCCCCTTCAAAAGTAGAAAGTTGATAGGCACCAAATCCAAATGATGTTTTGACAATATAAGTACCCATATAGTTAGGTTCAAATTTCCCTTTTCTATCCCTGTGTTTTTTATTTTTGGGGTTTTCTCAAAGCACAAGCTCAACCACTTGGAACTCACAAGGATGAACCTTTTTATTGTAGGTAGTAGATATATTTTTTTCATAAGCCCTCATATGATTGAAAGAAGCCTTTGGTGCTCATTGAGGGTTTCTAGCTCTTGTATCCTCATAGCCCTATGGTCTTCATCAATTATCAACCCATGTAGGGAGACTCATAGTGAAGGAATCTTGACTTCTAAGTGTAAGATAGCCTTGGAACCATGGACTAATGAAAAAGGTGTAGCCCTTGTAGGAGTACATATAGTGGTCCTATAAGTAGATAGTGTCAGCTTGATTTGTAAGTGCCAATCTCTACCTAATTTGTGGAAAGTTTGATGTAGGATTTTGACAAATATCTTATTAGAGGCCTTAGATTGGTCATTCCCTTGGGGATAGTATATTGAGAACTAGTGTTGTTTGACCTTGAATTTCTTACAAAGTTGTTTTGGGTCCTTATTTTTGAATTTTCCTCCATTATTAGTAACAATGGAGGATGGGATGCCATAGAGACAAATAATGTCGTTGAGAATGAACAAGGCAACATGCTTTCCTATAGCAGTAGATAAAGATGCATCTTCAACCCATTTTTTGAAATATCTGGTCATTGTAATGATGAATTTGTGGCCATTGGATGAACTTGGATGAATCTTCCCTACCAAATCAAAGGCCCACTGCTAGAAAGGCTGATTGTAATAGATGGTATAATCTCACGTCCAGGAGCATGAATCAAGTTACCATGGAGCTGAATTTTTTTACAAAATTTTGCATATCAAATAGTGTCAACATACGTGGTTGGCCAATAGCAGCCTACCCTCAATATTTTTTGAGAAAGTACAAGGCCATTGGAGTGTACCCCACAAATATCATCATGTACTTTGGCTAATTCCTTTTTGGACTCTTCTAGGACTCTTCTAGTTCTAGACACCTAAGAAATGTTCCATCTAGACCCTTCCTATACAAGTCGCTAGAGACCAAGGAGTAGTGTGAGGCATTGTGAAGGAGTTGGCATTTTTGGTTTCATGTGAGATTTTCGGGAATGATATGATCATGTACGTAGGAGAAAATGGTGGAGTGACATGAGGAGTCATGATTAACAACAGTGCAGATCACACAATTATCGGAGGATTCATATGCGGAGTGATGTAATTCTTCTATGAGATACTCAAAACATGATTCATGTTCTTGTAACTAAAGAATTGATAATAGAGTGGCCATAGCATCTGTAGCCTTATTTTTCACTCTAGGAATTTGTTGAAATGTCTCAAATGTCAAGTAGTTCTATAGAGCATCAATCAATTTCTTGTAGGGTACCAGCTTTTCATCTTTGGTTTGATAATCATTATTAACTTTGTTAATAACAAGTTGAGAGTCTCCATAGATGTGTATCTCTATGATGCTCCATTCTAAAGCCATTTTAATCTCATTTGTTAAAGCCTCATATTCTTCTATATTTTTAGTGCATGGGAATAAGAGTTTTTGTAAGTCTTTAGGATTGTGTAACCATGAGGTGTGATTAATAGGATGCTTGCGCCAGACCCATTATGGGTGTGAGAACCATCAAAGAACATCTTCTAGGTCCTTTCAATGATATACATGATGGAAGCATCAAGAAATTTAATCTACATAAAAGTTGTATCTTGCAATGGAAAATTGGCAAGTTGATCAGCTATGGCTTGCCCTTTGATAGCTTTGTGTTTGACATACTAAATGTCAAATTCAGAGAGAATTTTCATCTATTTAGCTAGACGTCCAGTAAGCGTAGGTTTACTCAATAGATATTTGAGGGGATCAATTTATACAATGAGATGTACTGTGTGAACCAACATATAGTGCCTAAGTTTTTGGGAGGCAAATACCATTGCAAGGAAATCCTTCTCGATGTTTTAATAGTTCATCTCATAAGCCACCAACATGTGACTAATGTAGTAAATAGTACGCTCTTTTCCAGTTTCATCAATTTGTGCTAATAGTGCTCCTAGGGAAGAATCTATAACTAAGATATATAGTATCAAAGGTTTTCATGGTATGGGTGGCATCAATACTAGAGGTTTGGCCAAATACCCTTTGTTTGATATTAGCTTTGTTGGTAGTCTTCGTTCTAGATACATGTGGAGCCTTTATGAAATTTCTTATTGAAGGATTGAGCTTTATCACCCAATTGAGATATGAACCTCCTAATAGATTGCAAACTTCTTAATTGACTGATGTTCCTAGGAGGAGGCACTTTCATAAGGCTTGCACCTTTTCTGGATCAACTTCAATTCCTTTTTCTGATATGATATAGCCTAACAATTTGCCTAATGTGACACCAAATGAACATATTTTGGGAGTTAACCTAAGCTAAAATTGTTCCATGTAGTCCAATATCAAAATAAGGTCATCAAGATGTGTTTCTAGATTTGGCCAATTTGTCATCAACATAGTCTTCCATATTTTAGTGCATCATATCGTGGAAGATGGTGGTCATGGCTCATTGATAGGTAGCTCCTACATTCTTTAACCTAAAGAGCATGAAATTCTAACAAAAGGTACCCCATGCACATGTAATGGTTGTTTTTCCTAATATCTAGGGGAATTTTGATTTTATTGTAACCTGAGAAGCCATCCCTTTAATATTTTTCATAACCCACGGTCATACCCACTATCATGCCTATGTTAGGTAGTGGAAAATCATCCTCAGGGAATGCTTTGTTTAAGTCTCTAAAATTGGTGCACACTTAAATGGATTTATCCTACTTTGACATAGGCACAATGTTGGAGATCCACTCTACATAATCAATAGCTCTAATGAAGTCTAAACTTAAGAGTTTTTCTAGTTCTACCTTAACCAAGAGAGCCACATGTGGATGCATTTTTCTCAACTTCTGCTTGATACATTTGGCACCAGGATAGATAGAAAAATGATGCATGATTAAATAGGTGTAAAGACTAGTCATATTTGAATAGGTCCACATGAGTTTGATCTATTTTCTTGGAAAAACTTAGTGAAGTTCTCCTTTTCTTCCACTGATAGAGATTGAGCCACATGAATGATTTTGGGAGACTATTTTGTACCCAAGTTAATAGGTTTTGTAGGTTTGATGAGAATTGAAGATCTATCTTGAAAATAACTTGGTAAACTACCAAGTACCTCATCTTCAAGTGCCTTGAAGAGGTTTTCACCTTTAGATATGTCTTTATTTTTACATTTTTGGGGTTCAAAAACTGCCACAAATTGGTTTTTTCCATCTAAATGCTCTCTTTTTTTTCTCTATTTTGTGACTAAGGTACTTGATATCTAATTCTATCATGTTAACCATGGGTTCGCTGGTGGAAGATATCATAGGTTCAATGGCATTAAGGTAGCAAGTGATCTCATAGTCAATCCAAAAAGATGGTAATTCTAGTCTTTGGTGTTGAGCAAACCAGTCTATGAGATCAGGGTGGGTTAATGAGAGGGATGTGGAAGCTTCAAGGTTATTGATATGAAAGGATTCATCTCTAGTGACATGAGAGGTCAAGCCTCTAGTGAAAGTTCCAAAGGAATCCAAATCAAGAATAGGCCTAGAGGCACTAGCATGATTCACTAGAGCAGATTGCAAACCAAACTCATCAAACCCTAGACTAGACTTGTCAACTATGTTTGGTTGGTAGCATAGGCATGGATGGCATCCACTCCTAATTAACAAGATGCATTTGAGAGACTTTCCAATTCATATTCATTAGAATATGTACTCTGATTCTTAGTGATCAAGTGAGCAATGTTCTCTCTTATCATTCCTCTATTTGGATCTTCATGGTTAGATTCATCTAATTGGTGTTGTCTAGAGGTGGAAGACTTGGCATCATTAGAGGTAACCATATGTTCTTCTCCCCAAAGTAGGGAAGTGTGAGGCATGAAATCTTCATCATGTAGAGTAGTAGAAACAAAAGTTGGGTCATCATCCTCTGATTCACTAAACATGGGGGTCCTTCTATTGAACCTTCGTAATTCATCTTCTAGTCCAAAGCTTAGGCCATTAGTATCCCTATTTTTGCAACCCTTAGTATGACTTAAGGATTCTGCAAGAGCTTTCTTATCACCAATTCAGGACCCTTGGCCCTGATAGCTCATATTTTTTAGAAATTTGTAGCCTTTTCCATAGGGCTTGGGAGAAATAGGAGTAGTGACTATAACTTTCTCTACATCTTCATCTTCCCTATAAATCCAATCTCTTATAGCTTGCTCTTCTTTTTATGCTTCTAAGGGAATAGAGGATTGAACAAAAGTGCCAAAAATGGTCATAGCAGAAGTCAAGGGCTTCAATTTTTTAGAAGGTTTCCTGTAAGACCAAGGAGAAACTAGTAGAGCAGCAATGGAGTTCAAAGTGTACTCTCTCATATCTAGGCTCGTCATTTTCAATTTTTTTTCACTCTTCTAGGGATGGTCTAAGCTCATGGGAAGAGTGATTGTGAGGGACTAGTGTTTTAGCACTAAACAATGTGTTAATAGACATTGAATTGCCTCTAGGAATGATTATTTTGGTACCATTAAAGGGAAAATTAATAAATTGACAGTATGTAGATGGTACTTCTTGCAAGGTCTTCCTAGCAACAAATTATATGCCAGTGGGATATCTCAAACTTGGAAGAACACATCCTTTTCAATAGGACCAACATGGATTGGTAGCACAATAAGACCTTTAGAAGGTTTTTCAACCTCATTATAGGCTTTGATGGTGATCTTCTATCTAGGGTCAATAGAGAATTTGGACATGCCTAGATATTGAATAACATTGAAAGAGATTATGTTTAACCCTACACCATCATCTATCAAGACTCAGTGGAAGTGAGTACAGAAGATTTGGACTTCTATGTGTAGGGATAGATTATGGGGATGACTAAGTGACTTGTCATCTTCTTCAAAAAATGTAATGTAATGGGGTGAATATAGGTGATTCACCATAGCTTGGAAGCACTCATTGTCAAAATCTATGGGAACACTAGCTACACGAAGAATTTTTTAGAGAATTTCCATGTGCAAATGAGATAGTTCTCACAACTCAAAGATTGAAATTTGTGTCAAAGTTTTTTGCAACTGACTAACAAGGTCATAGCTAGATATAGTTGGGGTAGCTACTTGTTTGGATGATGAGGCATTATTAGGATCATTTACAACTTTAATGACAACTTTAGATTCCCCCTAGTGACAACATTAAGTGTCTCACCATGTGAAGAGAAAGGTTCTGCCACTCTAAGAACTACCTTAGGCTGAGTGTCCCTATGATGTTGAGTGATGCACATTTTGAGGATTATCTTAGGTCTTTCATCATCTATATCATAATTGGGCTCCTTATAAAACTTAGGACCCATCATGAAAATATGTCCAACAAGTTTGAGCATGTTTATGACTTTGTTAGCATCAGTGTAGGCATAGTTGGTCTTTGCGTCATGGTTTTTCTTGTTAGCCTTGGATGATTCCCCTTTTTCATACTTAGGTAATGGTTTTTTGATGACTCTGTGATTAGAATTTTTGACTAAGCCATCTGTTACAACTCAGATTCCATCGATGAGGTATTGAATAACATATTTGAGTGTAAAATAATGTTTAGTGTTATGTCCTTTTCTCCTATGATAATTCTTGAAACGATCTTTCGTCCACCAAGTAGGTTTGATGGGTGGGTCATAGGGGCAGGAGTTGTTTGGAAGTGTGACAAGTTTATTTGCAAGCAAGGTCTTCAAGAACACTTCATAAGATTCTACCATAGGTGTGTAAACACGATGTGGCTTTGAATTTTTTTTAGTTTTATCAAATATTTGAGACTTTGAATTCTCTTTTTTTTTTTAGCATAAATGGAATTGGAAAGGTTAAAGATTCACTCCTTGGTCTTAGGAGTATCCACTACTCCATCATTGATAATGTATTTGTTCTTATTCCAAGGCTTGTTTTTATCTTTACCATTCGCATTGCCATTTTGTCTTTATTCAAGACAGTGTCATCTTTTCTAATAGAAACATCCTCAATGTGGTATGTGCTTTCAACCATGGCATTGAAGGTTGTGAACATTTGTTTTCTAAGATCAAAGTAGAGCTCAGGTGCAAGTGTATTGACAAAAATGTCAATCTTTTCAGTCTCAGGAATCTATTGAGTGTACCTAGAGTGTAAAGATCTGCATTGCTAGAGGTATGTTGCGAAGATTTCACTTTGTTTTTGTTTAATGTTGCACAAATCTAGCATAGTAATAGGATGTTGAATGTTATAAGAATATTGTTGGATGAAGCATTGTGCATGTTTGTCAAACATCTTGAGAGGGGGTGATAGTTTCATGAACCGTTCCATGGCTTGGCCCATCGAGCTCCTAGGAAATAACCTCATGAGGTAAGTGTCTTCATGAACGAAGTCCATAACAATAGCATAGAATTTCCTTACATGGTCATGAGGATAACTATTTCCATCATATTTATCATATTTGGGAACCTCTATATTCCTAGGAAATGGCACCACGTAAAGACTCCTATTGAAAGGAAGACCACATATTGATTCAACAAATGAGGTCTTAGGTTTCTCCTTGGAAACTTGTAGTTGTGCGATTTTATTTTTGAGTTCTTGCAATTTTATTTTTGAGTTCAAGATCTCAGCTTCAGTGGGTTCTCATTTTTGGATTATTATTTGTACATCAAAATCCTAAGGGAGTTTCCATCCCTTAGTTGTCATGTATTAAAAATATTGGTCCCCATTTTGTTCCAAGGCTTTGAGAATTAGCCTTTGGATGACCTCATCTTGTTGAAATCTCATAAGGTCTTCACTAATGATTTCATCATTGGTCTCACTTTCATGATGTGATTGTGAGTGTCTAGGTGGTGAAGGACATGCTCTTGCATTTACTCTAGAAGTTCTAGGAGGTGTATTGTTTCCATCATTGCAACCAAGAGGGATGTTATCAAAGGGATTGCTATGGTAGCCATGCCTATTTTCATCATTATGTGCATAAGCATCAGACTTAGCTTGATGATAAGCTCTTTCTCTAGTTTCCATGTGTATGGCATGTTTAAGTCTCTCATTTTCTTGGGCTTATTCTTATAAGTGGTGTTTCCTCTCCTTGGGATGCATGGTGAGTGACACATTGTCTTCAACCCTAGGTGTATCAAAGGATGTATCAAATAGATTCTCAAAGCTATAGAGCAGGTTATTCCAAGTATTGGCCACTTGTAGCTTATTAGAGATGGGATCCTCCATAGAAGGTTGTCCATAAGGGCACCTAGTTAGAGTTTCCAATTGTTCAAAGGTGAAAGAAGGATGACTACCTTTACCGACATGGAATCTAGTTATGACCAGCATGTAAGGGTATGTCTTTGTTTAATAGGATGAGAAAAGTGTTTCATAGTTGAAGCTTGTAGGGTCAAGAACGATCACTTGTCAAAGATAAAAAATAAGTAAGTGGCCTTTCAAGAGTGATCAAGAATTTATAGCACCAATGGTTGAAGCCAAGAGAGTGGGCAAGAAGCTCGATAGCAAGTAGTTGGGATACAAAGGTAACCAAATTTTAACAACTAACCATTAGTGACATTTTTAGCTTACATTTGATATACTAGACCCATCTTTTCAAATTAGTACAATAGCTAACATGAAGATTTTTTACCCTAAATCAATTAAGATGCAAAACTGACTCTTTTTTACAAGCAGCAGAAACTGGGTGATACTTCTCAAAGAACCAGGTGATATTAGAATAGAAAAATGTATCATACAATATACTTCACAATAGTTCAGTTATACTTTTATTCCAAACAATATTTTCCCTCAGGAGTGTGATAGCATTCACTACACTCAGGTGATAGATTTTATAATAGGTAGGCGATACATTTTCAATATGAAATATTGTACAAAATTTCTCAAGAGTTTGTGTGATAAAGGGCCAATAAATTGTGAAAAGGGCAATTTTGAGTGCTATAAAACTTATGTTCAAGGTTGATTGTTGAATCTTTTCAGACTAGAAGGTGATGCAGACAATATAGGACCTCATTTTTCATCAGAGAATAACATGGTTTGTAAATAGTAAGGGTGATTTGCATGTCTCTAATAATCAGACAAGGGACAAAGAAATCTTGCCAACATGCAATTGTGATATCAAAGAAAATTAATACCAATTCTTATGAGATTTTTGATTTGCAAGAACATTTGCAAGGGTTGAGAACATTCAAAAACAAATGCCAAGAAAGATCTACCTAAGAGTCATGTTCATTACACTAAATGTCCCTTCTCCTCACACTAAGTGGTTACCCACAAGAGATATTGGCTTTTTCATGGAGATGCAATTAGCATAACCAAGGGGACACAAATGATAATTGTAAAATCTTAGGTTGATCTAGCTAATCCACTAGGATTCATCCTTGTACTAAGATGTTGAGTGAAAAATAAGGTAGTTTCTAACCTAGGGTGTTTAGATTGGGCTTCCATTCATGATACCCCTCTTGCACCCAATTATAGGACACCTTGCCTTGTGGAAAGTAATGGACCTTGTGGTCACAAGAGTATTGTTACCATTTTTTGCCTTCTGCCAAAAGTTTGAATTTGAATGCTTAACCCCACCCAATGGCTACTTCCCATCTTTTATATTATTTAAATGGCCTAGAAATATCAAAAAAATAAAATGATAAAACCTTATGGTGTTTTCTTACTTCCTAAATATGTTTTTGTTGGCCTACACTTTCTATGTTGTTAGATCTCGCATAGATCTACGATGGGCACTTTCCCACATTTTGAAAATGCACTACTTTTATGTAATGTGAGGAAGCCCCTTTGCGACACATGAACTGATGGATCCTTTCATTTTGTGTGGGCCGCAGAAGGGAAGAGGGTTAGTCTAGCTAGTGATTCTATTAGTACCCACTTTCTCGCATTCTTAGCTTCGTCAAACTTTTTGACAATGCGGGAAAGCGCCCTAGTGACGCATCTCTAGATGATGTCACGATGGATATTCATAGAGGTTTAAAAGGTACAGGTTATATATCACCATCAAATCCCCTAAGATCAATGGTTGGCGCATTCTCGCAATATGGAGATGCGAGGACTTTAAGCAATGCAGGTATGTGTCATTGCGACACATGACTGATGTGATGTCCTGGGCCCATCTTTTTCAGAGGGTGATGACTGCTCATCCTCGGTGGTAGTTTTTAGGTGAGTTGGAATGCAAAAAAGGTATCTCATTGGTCCATCTTATTGAAGGTATATAGTTCTATGAGTTTTTTTTATCCACCGTATAATGCAATTAGATCGATAATCAGCACTTCCCCGCATTATAAAGATGCAGGCATGTTAAGAAATGTGGGCAAGTGCCTTGTTGTCGCGTGTCTCTGTGGGACCTATTTCTTGTATGGGTCACTAAGGTGTTGCCATTTGTATGTGAGAGTGATGCTAGTTGGGGTTGGGTCAGGCTGAGACAAATATTGAAGTATTTCGTGGGCCCAAAATTTTGAAGGGCAAGCGCAGTATACAGAGAATCTTTCTTGATCATTGATCTTCTGTAGATTGATGATTAGCGCTTGCCCACAATATGGAAGTGCATGAAGATTAAACATTGTAGGGAAGCACCTAAATGACACATGTCCCAGCGGGCCGGCCAAGGTATTAACAGTTAGCACTGACAGTTGGGGTTGTAGTTACATCACGGTCAGGGTTTGAGGAGGTGGCATAGTTAGTTAAAAGATATGGTCAACTACATGAAGACTCTACAGAGTGGAAAAAAAAAAGAAAATCATTGGCTCACGTGGCTTATCCTAGTGACAGAGTTAGGTTGAGCTACTGACTTCATTGATTCACTATCTAGAAACAGGGGAAATCAACTTTTGTTGAGTTATCTGATCCTTGTGATCAATGCCAACCACTCTTGGATGAATGTTGAACTCAGTGAGCATAGGAAAACACCCCATTTCCCTAGTTGATCCATCTACCCAGCCAGGATAGTTTAATGGCATCATTTCTGTCTTCTCAGGGCCCTGTTTCAATAGAATATCAGATTTCATTGTACTTAGGTCTATGCCAAGGTTGGATTTGCCCTAAATTTGCATAATTATTCTCTATAAGACTTAATGGCAGTGGTTGTGGAGTAACTTCAATGAGAAAATATTCAGTTATGCCTAAACTATAAAGGCAATCTTTGTAGATTTTATACCGATCGACTTTTCTCTATTTTCTCTAATATTGCTTTGCAACTTTAGTGTAAATCCCCTTTGCCTCTAAACTATGTGGCATTCTGCCTTATCTCCTCGAGCCATTAATGTAAAGTGCAAGAACTATTTTTCTCTCATTCATGTATTGTAGACATCTAAAATTTCACATAACTGTATCTCTTTTGGCCTATGAATGGTATATAAGTGAATCCTCTCTTTCCTTGTGTCATTCATTTGGATTTTCTGATCTGTATGTGATTGTTAGATTAAAGCAAGCATGGATGTGTATATCTTTTGGTGTCATGATGGTTCAATAGTCCATGTATGGGTAGAGATTGGTTTGAACACTCTATTTTGGTGCATCACCTCCTTAGGTTAGAGTAGGTAGATTTTCTTTCATGCATTCTTTCTCCCTTTTCCTCTCCAAGAGTAGTTAGGTGCACCCTGATAGTACAAAAAGTTGGCCTTCTCCGAAGACTCAACCTTACAGTTCAAGTTTCTTCATGATCTCACACAAGAAGGAGCAGTTGAGTTGGTTTATTGTGGAACACAAGATCAGCTGGTAGATGTGATGACAAAGCCCCTCACATTGGATGCATTTCAAAGGTCTTGAAGTCAGTTGGGAGTTTTCCAAGTTCATGATTTAAACTAGTTGCAATTGGGAACTAGTTTAAGGGAGGGAATGAAGAGAAAGTTTAGGTTTCTGTTAGGAGTTCTATTTAGGTATCTGATAGGTAAAAACTTTGGACATGGGTGCAAACTTTTGTGACAACAAGTACCTTAAGCATTCTTTCTTAGCATTTTCCTCATGATCCTAATCCCACAAGTACTCACACTAAGCAAAGACAAGAACTATGCCTACCAAGTTTTTGTGTCCTTGATAGCCTTGAGTTTATAGTGGGTCAGAATAGTTGGGATCACTTGTCCCCACTTGGGTCATTCCTCTTGATTGCTCAAGAGCAGGCCCTCTAAAAGATTCTAGACTATGACAGATTGGATCCACTCTTGACGGTCAAGATTTATGATTCATGACAAGGGTGAAGAGCATACTCTCCTACCCCAATTGCTTCCCCCAAACATGCCAAACAAGTTTAATTAACCCTCTTTATTTTGAAATTTAAAGGCGAGTTAAGATTTCTGATTTACCACAAGGGTGAAGAGCATATTTTCCTACCACCAAGAGACAATAGTCACAAGTCTTATGTGCCTATGAAAGATAAATAATTAGTAATATTTGTGCACACAAAATAAAGGAAATACAAGCACTTGTTTGGTTTTTATGCTTTTAGGCAGCCCTGTAAACAATTGTTAGTAGCCTTTTTACTTTTGAAGCTTTTAAATGCATTCTTTTAAGGCAATTTTTCAAGCATTTAGGGAAATCCTACAAGCACAAATGTTAGTCCAACAAAGGTCCTAAAAATAAGGTAAAACCTACAACAGACCTTTGTCATATACTAATGAATCTTAAAAACCCAAAAAGTAGACTGCTAAAGACCAAAAACTTATTAAAGAATCCAAACAGCAATAAGTTTCAAGTTTAGGGATAGTTTTCTGTTAATAGGATATTGTATGATACTTTTTAGTATACAGGTATGATACTTATTCTCTGTATGATACTTCTCATTATACCTGAGCAATAGATTCTAGTACATTAGTATGATAGAACTTTGTATGGGTGTGCGATACTTTTACTGGAAAAGTATCACGCAAAAGTATTGAGAACTATCATAAGATACTGAGATGTATGATACTAAGATGTATGATACTAAAAAAGTATTGCACGATAATCATGACTGCAAAAAAAAAGATAGAATCAGCAAGTGAAAAATGCAAGAAAAAGTTCACATTAGGAGGCAAAACCATAATGTTCTACCCCACAGTGTGTTGGAATTACAATAGGAAAGGTAAACTTTTGAGGGGGGGCTAAATCAGTAATTTAAACTTTGACCTATAAAACATTCACCACACATCCATCTCATACATTTAATAAGTAAACTGAAATACCATGTAAAGCATGTACATTTAAATCGTGTAAATAAGTAAGCATTCACACATATATGACACTAGATATGATTACCCAAAAACCCTCCAATGAGAAGGTAAAATTGGGGTGGGGATGACACCCATAAATCTTCATTATTACAGTAATAAAGTGTATCCAATGAAGGTTACAATGTTTGATCATGAAACATGATCTACCCTATGAAAGGTCTACCCTATTAAAAGCTTACAAAGACTATTAAGTTTTACCCTGTTAAAGAATTTCAACACCTCGTTAGAAGTGTGCCTTGTTAAAGGACTTTAACTCACAATTACGTAAGCACTTGTTAAAGGACTTCAATATAGCCTATTAGGACTACTCTATTAAGAGTGTTGGTGTAAACAAGTATTTACTATTTACACTTACTTAATTTTAATTAGGCTAATGCATATTTTTTATTATTTATTTATTAGCCACCTAGGAGTATGCGTACTCTTGTGAATTTTTATGTTGACAATATAGGAGTTTGCACCTCTTTTATGCACATGGTGACTACAACACAGGAGTTAGCACACTAATTAAGCACATGGTATCTACAACCTTATCATTCTTGTCCACTTATTTAGAATGATGGATAAGGCATGTGCTTAGTTGTTATGATGCTTATCTTATCTCTTGGTTCTTTCTAGAGACATTCTAGGTGCTTCTTGAGAGGCCTTTATATACAAGCACTCCTAGTGTGTACATACATCATATATTGAATAGAGCAATGTATTAGGACATACTCTAATTAATTGATCATATCCATTTTTGGTCTATAGTTGTGCTTGTGTTTGAGTTCTTAGTTCCTGGGTGAATTTTTCTCTAAGGCAAATTCTTACATGGTATCAGAGCTTGGAGATTTTCTCATCACATAGTCATTCGAGACCATTGTTGCTTCAACACCTTAGCCTAAATCTGGAGTACTGCAAAAATTAGAAGCATCTAGAGCTAGATCTAACCTCACCATTGTGTCTAGAACATTGATTCAGTGAAGATCAACTATAAACTCAACTACTTTGGCCCAAAGTCAACCGTGAGGCAAAAAAATTTTGTAAATTGGAACCTGGAGGCCCTGTTTTGCAATTTGGGTATGGTCATTTGAAGATCTATTTGATTTATTTTTTTAGATCTACATTTTTTATTTCTCTACAATTATTTTTGTTAGTATTTCTAGAAAAAAAAAATTGCCCTCCGGGCAGCTAGAAGAGAAATTTTTTTTGCAAAACAAGGCTGTTAAATCCCAGCCCTATGCAGAGAATATTACCCATTCTCTAGAATATTCCATCCTTTACAATTTTTGTGGGCAACTTCCATTTTTGTTTGGCACCATACCATAAATCTAGCCAGCCTTTATTCACACTAGCAGTCACTTCAACCAAGTCTTGGCGGTTTGCCTTTGGTTAAGTTTGGGCAACCTTTTTTCATTTAAACAGCGCCAATGGCACACCCACTACCAATGTGGGATTAAAAAGTTGGACCCTCGCCCACATTTGAACATTCTGGCCCATGTTTCAACATTATCCAGTGTTTGAAACAATTTGGCGCTCAGCAAACACCAGTCTCCGATCTCGTTTTCTATCACGCAGTTCCATTTCTGGCAAGTAGTCGCAGGCATGTTTTTCGGTCATGAAGTTGCCTTTTCTAACACCCCACACATTTTTTGGCATGCGCATTAGAAAAAGTGCCATCAGCATGGTTTTATCGATGTTGTTTATATATTTCCAGCCAATTGTATTACCCTAATGACCAAACAATATACTAGCACATGACTACAGTTTCTTTGATAATCACCCTTTGTAGGTTCTGACAGCACAGAGGCATATACCAGTGCATTTTTAAACTTCTTGGTTTGCTACTACTATGACACGCAGTACACTAATACACCACCATGTGGCAAGATCACTGCCATGCAGGCCACGAAGATGCCAGCTCAGTTGGCTAGACCTCCCAAATGGCTACACATGGCAACCTAGCACCGTTGTGACAATGTCAGAACCTATATACAATCATTAACACACAAGTCGCCATACACCACATCATCATCTATATGTCAACATGTTAGATTTTGCACTACCACGTCACCCAAACAGGTGTTTTTCAATGATGTCATCCAAGCACGAGGTTAAATTTGACAACTGTTTGACCATCAAAACTAGTCATTTTACAATTGCTACTATGATTATTTGACCATCAAATTTAAGCATGCAATTTTCCTTCTAGAGCCCTCTCCAGATTGCTTTTAGATTTGGTAGCCTAAATTTGCGAGCCCATAATTTGGACATCCACACTCTGATTCAAGTGCAATTTTTTTGAAATTAGGTAAAATTTCTTGAACTTTCCAATGGTGGTGTTATTTTTTAGTTTTGGTGCAAGGATTTTTTAGAAATTGCATTTTTTGGTGACTATACCTAAATAATCCTGCATTTTGCAACTTGAAAAGCTCCATACGAGCTCATCTGGACTCAAATACAAGTTCTATTTTTTTTGAAAGTGCGTATTTTTTCATCTACTTTCAAAATTTGCAGTCATATTCTAGCGTTGTGTGGACAGAAATCTCACTTTTAGAACTAGGGTCTTTTTTGCATTGTATTGCTTTCTTTTCTTTTCAGAATTGTTGTATCTTTGAGCTATAGTGCTGAGTTCTAGATTTAGGCCTCAAAAGGTAGTTGCAATAGGCAAAATAAAAAAGTCCACTTTGTTCATTTTGGCAAGTGGCCCATTGTACATGCACTCCTTATAAAGTGCTAAAGCATCTTTTTTGGGGGGGTTCTTTGATTCTTTGGAGGTTACATTGATTGGTCCATCATGGAAGAGTTAAATTTGATTTATTTGACCCCAAACAACTATCAGGAATGGAGTCAACTTGTTATCAAATTTCTCAGTCAGCACAATGCACTACCATATGCGAGAGACATTCAATATGATATTGACCAGATCGACATCATTTGGCATACTCTCTTTCTATTTATGGATGATGACATTCTAGAAACAATATCTAACATTAAGTCATCTAATCCATATGATAATTGGATGTATCTTTGGGAGACATATGGAGATCCAAACATCCCTCCATTCCCAAAACATTGCATACCTCTAGTTGCAGCTGACTCCTCTTTAGATGAGATCACACCTCTAGCTCTTGTTGCTCCTACTAATCATGTTCCAGCCATAGATGCTTCGAATTTAGTGTAGCAGGACCCTTTATGTCTTCCTACTCTACCTTCATGCGATGACTTCCTTTTTGCCCTTGCAGGCCTATTCATGGAGTCTCACATTGAAGATGTGGGAGACATTATTGATGATATTCATCTTCTCTTTGAGGAAAATAATTCATTCATTGCCACAATGATAAATTCATGTAATTCAGCACAGCAGGGTACACATGGTCTTTCAGCCTCAGGTGATGACTTCTCACCAGACATTTCAGCTCTATTCTTGGAGTCACACAAAGTGGATTTGGAAGACTTCTTTGATGATCTACCGCTCCTCTTTGCTGAGGATGATCCTTCTACAGTTGTTGTGAGGGCCCACTCTGAACCTCATGTCCATTATCTACATGATCAGTCTTTCTGAGCTGATGTGATTGTGGATACTTATGTACAGCATCTACAGGAGGTCTCTTTGTCATTTGAGAAGACTGTTGATTTTTTGAATCAAGTTCTACATCACTCCTTGTTTGATCTACACTTCTTCTCAACAGTTTTGGAGGAAGTCACCATTGATATAGACACAGGGACACTTGAATAGGTATTAGAGACACCATTCATCATAGAGATTCCTTCTCCATACAGGGGATGCCTCTCCTCTATACCCTTGCATTTTTTTCTTCCAAAAGGGAGGAACATCATTCAGAGGTCATGGATCAGCTTCTTCATCGAAGCATTTCTCACTAATCGGCACACTACTTTTGGGGGGGGGACTACCTCGTCTCCTTCTTCTCCTTTTCTGGGAAAGACTTTTTCCTCTTAGGGGGTTTTGTCCTTCTCCATTTTTCTTTTGTATATACTAGATGTATGTCATAATGAGGGGGTCTTGATTACTCCATCCATCCATGCATCCCTATTTCATCTATCTTTTTGGGGGAGGGTTTTTCCCATGAGGTTTTCCCTCTTTCTCCACTTTATGAGAGATTTGCATCTTCATTATGTACATGGGTACCTAACATGGCCTAGTAGTCAGGACCCATTTTGCATTTCATCCTAGTTTCGTAAGCTTAAGGGCATTCTACTAAGTTGCACTTAAGAAGGGTGTTGGTGTAAATAAGTATTTACTATTTACACATACTTAAGTTTACTTAGGTTGATGCATATTTTTATTATTTATTTATTAGCCACCTAGGAGTATGTGTACTCTTGTGAGTTGTCATGTTGACAACACAGGAGTCTGCACCACTTTTATGCACATGGTGTCTACAACACAGGAGTTAGCACACTAATTAAGCACATGCTGTCTACAACCTTGTCATTCTTATCCACTCATCTAGAATGATGGATAAGGCACGTGCTTAGTTGTTATAATGCTTATCTTATCTCCTGGTTCTTTCTAGAGACATTCTAGGTGCTTCCTAAGAGGCATTTATATACAGGCATTCCTAGTTTGTACATGCATCATATACTAAATAGAGCAATGTATTAGGACATACCCTGATTAATTGATCATATACATTTTTGGTCTACAATTGTGCTTCTGTTTGAGTTCTTAGTTCCTAGGTTAATTTTTCCCTAAGGCAAATTTTTACAAAGAGATTTAACTAATTCACCTATTAGAATGACTCAGCATTGATCCTACAATTAGTACTTTGTTGCTTGATGACAGATCACCTCTAAACTGATGTATTCTTGATCCTTCTTGATCAGATGTCTCTCTGTTGTATGATATTCCCTTCCTCTATTCTCCTTTAATTGATTCTACAATGCAATTTCACTTCACAATACCTTAGCCACCATGAATGCTCTATCTTTGCATGCAAAAATTCTCTCTTCACTTCTTCCACATACATATAAAGTTTAGGGTTTGTTCTCCTTTAAAAGACTTAGGTGACTTAGGGTTAGGTATGAATCAATGGCTATGATTCATCCATTTTTCTGCTCAAACCTTCCTTTTTTTGATTGGATGCATGTAATTCATAGGGATTCCAACTTAAGATACATTCTTATCTCTAAAATATCATAATTCAATCTTTAAGTCGACTCAAAAATGGTTTAATAGTATTTTGTGCCATTACAAATAACTATGACAAAATTGTCTTAATTGGCATTTGAAGTCTTTAATGCTCGGCATATACTATTTTCTATACTGTGGCTCAGCATCTAAATGACTCAACATCCACTACTTACTTTGTTCCTAAATCACTTCGCATATACTATTTGCTTAGCACTTGAGTGACTTGGCACTCACTATGGACTCGACATGCTCTATCTTATACATATTGTGTTGGGCATGTACTACTTGTTCGACATGAACTAAGTAAATGACTTAAGTGTATAGACAATCATTTGTAAAAACCAATCTAGGATCAACAATTTCCCCCTTTGACATGAGTATCAAAAACACTTGGTCATGCATTAATATCCTTATACTTACAAGCATAACATATCTTTTATTTGGCTTATGTACAAAACTTCAAAGTTTCAAAATATTGTAACAACTTAACCTCAAAATTTGATAACTCCCCTTAAGTTGATAGATCTTATTCTGTACTCAAAATTATGTACTCCTGCTACATAAATGTGTCTCAATTGATACTCTTTGACTTGCTTGTAATTCTTTGCTTAGCTCTGCTTTCATTCTCCCCATTTTTCTCTATCTCCACCTTTTTGACATTGATGTCAGTGGGTTATACATTGATAGTGTGTTTGTCCAAGAAAGATTTATGGACCTCAAGAATAATCTTAAGAGTTGCATCCAGATTTTCACAAGCTACATCCAAAGACTTAATTTGGATAGAAAGCTCGATAGCAAGGTGAACTAGGCCATCTAGTATTGAAAGATTGGGGTCTTTCTTCCTAAGAGTTTTTGCATAACCTAATTCCTTGTGCAAAATCTCCATGTTTGGGGTCAATGTGGTTTGGATGTTGATTAGTTTGGCCCTTATGTTGGCTTCTTCTGTAGATAATGCTACTAATTGACTCTCGGTTTGCTATAAAGCTCTAAAATGCTTCTCACCTTGAGCTAGATTCATAGGCATTTTTGCACCTAATGAATTAACTCGAATTTCCAAGCTCAAAAAGTGGCTCCTTGTTTCTTGTGTGAAGACTATTGGGTTGTAGAGTTTGGTGTAGAGTGAGAAAATGTTCTCAAGTACCTTCTTAACACTCTCTAACTTAGTTGCCAATGCAACTTTTGTAAGTGCTATGTCACCTGATATTTTCTCATTCACTTTACTTTGAAATTTCTTTTTAGATCATTCCAATAATTTTGAATGTGTATCAAGGTGTTCATCACTTACCTTTTCCACTATATTTATCAATTATTTAATAATTGGCTTGGTTTCATCTAGAGTAGACAAGCTGAATTCATCTAGAAAGATGTCTTTAATATCAAGCAGTGTTTGCTTCTACCTATGCTCCCTTTTGAGTAGTTCCTGATGCTTCTTTCTAGCCAAGACTTCTTGTAGTATTCCCATCTACTCTATTGTCATTGTGGCATAATCATATTTTTGTAAAATAATTTCTTCATCAAGGCTTACATTTCCTATTGTATTACCTCTTCTGCCTTTGATGAGCTTGGACTCAGCACTGAGAATTGCAAGGGTGTTGCATCTATGCTCGGCTTTTGAAGAGTGTGACTGGAAGCAATGGTAGATTATAATAAAGTTACTAAGGCTTTAATTTCTACTTGCTCCCTCACCTTGGGTGTTAACTCATTCTCTTTAGGCTTTTCCTTCTCTACCACAATGCCTTGAATTGCACCTTGAACTTGTGTTGGAGGTGTAGATAAGTCTATTTGACCTATTTGACTCTGTGTATCAGTAGTGGCTTAGGTTTCTACTGTATCTTTTCCAATTGTATCAACATTTTTTGGTGTATCTTTTGGTACTTTATCTAAAGGTTGTACATGAGTGACTTGAGGGGTGATGGTAGGTGGTTCTTTTGTTTTCACCTCTTCCCTTGTAGTGTTAGTCATTGATTTTTGGATTTCATCTACACTTACTAATACAAGATTATCACATAGTTTAGCCTGTAGTGTAAGTTGATCAAGTATCTTTTTCAAATCTTCCTCTATTAAGGTTGATGTTTTGAGAAATGAGATTAGAAACATCCTTCATTTTGATGGTTCCAATGTTTACAATTGGTACTTATTGAGGATTGGCATTAGGAAATTGTGTTTCTTGTACACTCTATTCTTCTTGCTGCTCTACCTCAGTTGTTACCTATTTATCTACATTCATTTTTGTACCTCCCTTAACTGTGTTTTCATTGTTTTCATCTTCTTCATCATCTTTAACCTTAATAGGCTACTATTCTCCTTCTTTTACTATAGCTAGCCCATATGTAATTTTCCACATTTGTGTTGTCTTCTTTAGATCTTCAATATTATTCTACAATATGTTGAAGGCTCTATATTTGGAATTAAATCTAATAGCATATTTCTTTACTACTTTAGAAATTTGTGTCTTGCTAAATTCAAGCATAACTTAAGCAAGTGATGTCTCCCTAATCTATCTTTTTAGGTTCAAACAATAATGCCATTTCTTCTCCACTCTTCCATATAAACTTTTAGGCATAGAGTTTGCAAGCTCTAGAGGGGCTTTCTTGAAATTTTTCATCATGGCATATATTGCCTCCTCCACTTGATTCTTTTCAACTTTTCCACAATTATCAAAATCAATGTGAGAAAATCCTATTAAATCTACACTATTCTTAACATTTTCACATAGGTTTTTGAAATCTTAGGATGGGTTGTGACTCACCACTTTGAATTGGCTATTATCATCAAATTTTGTTCTTTCCTCATCAAATTTAGCTTGAGCAATGTACTTTCTCCTTGGTCTTTTCAATGTTCCTCCTTCCTACTCTATAGATTTGGCTTTTTCCTTAGCCTTTTGTGTTGCAACACGTACACTAGCCCTTGTGGTAGGAGCAATAGGTTTGGGTTGGCTTGGTTTAACAGTCTTCTTGGATCTTTTCATTGGTTAATTCTTAGCCTTTCTCTTCTTCTTATCACTAGGGGTAGTTGCTTCCTTGACTTCTTTGACACCTTCTATAATTTTTGTCTCTTCCTCTTGATGATCTTCTCCCATTCCTTGTGTTAATGCATGTGGTGCTTGGATTTGACTATCTTCTTCCTCTTCATCCTCTTCCTACTCAGTGTCTTCACCAAATTTAGCTTTCAGTTTCTTTACCAACTTCTCCTTCTTCTTTATGATAGAGGCAATCTTTAATTCCATGGTAATCTTAGATTTAGCCATCTCATAATACCAAACGCTTTGACATCTTTGTCTATATCTTCTACAAGTAATGTAGTTATTGCTATAGAGGCCTCATCTACATTAATTTCATATCCTAATGGCCTTAGCCATCTTACTCTTGGAGTTTTTGCTTGAACAAATGTAAAATCAACATCAACAAAAAAACAAATATCATCATAATTTTTTTTCACTTATGATATTGGAATCCTCAATCTATTTTTGATAGATTGCTTAAAGTCCTCAAAGTAACTAGCCACTATTGACTCAAAACTCTAACCTAGTTATTCAATGAACTCTTCTATTTGTACTGCCACAGACCTATTTGACTTCCATGCCATAGTGTCAAATGTAGGAAATATGTTCTGAACATTGAAGAAGACACATATCAAGATAGATCTAAATTTTCACTAAGCACTCTTTGTTCTCCTCATTACTCCTAGGTTTTCAATCAATTGTTGTAGTTGTAGCTCGGTGAGATCATATGTGTGATCCTTCTTCACTATCTTGTAACCCATATCCACTACAATACAAGGCATGTTGTTCAATCTACTTGATTGGTAAAACTTGTGTGCAATTATCCTTACTACAAATTCTATCAATGGATTTGTGATGGTTTAAATTGTCATTCCCCTCTTATTCTACATAGCTCTTTTATTCTTTTCAATAACCTCTTTTGATTTGTTCCTCAAAGTCTTAGGCCAATCTAGGGTTGGATACCCTATTACCCTATGGATTATTATTTTGGTGATTTTGATAGGCTCATTGTCTAACCAAAGTGAACTATCATGAATCCTGCTCAATACAATCTTGAACCATTTGGTTTTGAAAATATTCAGGAAATATAGGGCATGAGTTAACCCTTTCTTCTCTACAATTTTAAGTTCTTCCCTTAATACATCATTTTCACATAGTCTATCATATGCTTGTCTGATCTCCATGTCTTCAATACTCCCAATTTTATAGTTGTAACATTTTCTAACATCTTTAACGATTAAAACTTTTGGTGGTATCATGGATAATGCACCACAAGGATCTTGTTTATATGCAATGTCTGGTATGGCTTAGAAAATCGGTTGTTTGACCTCATTGCTAAACAATTGAACATTCAAAACCTCTTTGCCCTCTACAACCTTTCAACTAGATGTCATTTTGTGAAACTAGGGTTTATTAGAATAGAAATAGCATAGCTTGGCACATGATAAATACCTTGCAAACTCTATTGAAATGGTGTTGAATCATTGTTCAAATCTTCTGTAATTGCGTTAGATGAATTTCCAGATCACCTCTTGCTCTTATTTCTCTTTCTTGATTTTGACATGATGTAAAATGAGTTGAAATTGATCAAATAACCCTTTGAAGTACTACAATTAATGTTGAGTGCTTACATAGCTATAAGCTCAGCATTAACCAATTTTAGGCTAACTCGGCATCCATTAGCATTTTCATTCATTTGGAAATCATTGTGAGGTTGTTATCAACTAGTCAGTCTGTTAGCTTGGCATCCTCTAGCATTTCACTCGGCACTTATAGGAAACTTTTCATGTTTGGTGGTAACATGAAAATCTTTAAGATTTCCTTTGATTCCTAATAACATTTTGCATCTTTGTTCATGCTTAGGTAAACATTTCAGTACTAAATCCTTTGGAACTAATGTATGATATAACTTTTGAATATTAGTCTCACATACCTCTTGATTGCTTAGTTTGATGAGGTGTCATCACCTAACCCATTGGGTGAAGTGATCCCTTCTCCACTTCATGTGTTGCAATCCTCTTTTTTCTTCCATGTCTTGTTCATTTCATTTGTAACATTTTCAATAGTTGCCTTGCATTTTCCTTTTTCTTTATTGAACTCGCAACTTAGTGCCTTTGACCTTGTTGGACAATATCGACTAATGTGACCAATCTTCAAATAGCTAAAACATGTGGTTTGACTCAACCACCTTTTGTAGTCACTTGTAAAGTGTGTCCTAATGTAATTCTCAGAAATATTTCCATACTCTTGACAATAATGATAGCTATATCTTGTATTAGAATCCTAGTTATAAGAGTTTCCATTGTTCTTGGCCTTTTCTTGCCTATTTGATGACCACGTGGGTTTGGATCTGTAGACAAAAGCTTTATGTCCATACTTCTAATAGTTATAACAAAATCCTTTAAATATTTTAGTGTGCATGGTCTTAGTTCTGCATTCATGTGTTTGATGACTTTGTTTGTTGCACTTATGATAGTGAATCATGCTCTTATGCTTGACATTTTGATTTACAGTCTTGCTTCTGAACACCTTAGTAGTATGTCCTTTCTTATCACAATTATGATAAGTAGGTTTGGAATTCTTACCTTTGTTTCTCCTTTCTTCAACACTTTTGGATGACTCTCATTCTTCAGTACTTGTGCATCCCAGTCTAGATGTATCATTATTGGATCTAAGGGATCTCAATAATTGTTCAAAGTATTTGATGGCTTCACTTGGTTTATTGAAACTTTTAGCAAATTCCTTTTCCTTTTTTAGGTCATTATGCAATTGCTCATTCTGCAACTTCAATGTTGTTATCTCAATGTCCTTGACATTTAGCTCATAGTTGGCATTTGTCATTTGACTCAAAGTATCTAATTGCATGTTAGAAATCTTAGTTAGCTCTAATGTTTTCTCTTCTAGTCTATTAGTGAAAACTCTTTTGTTATCTTCAATCATGGTTTTGTCTTATATAGCTTTCTTCTTTTGTTCAGTCATCTCACATAGTAGTATGGCTTGTGATTCTTGCTCTAACTTGAGATTTTTTATGTCTTCAACTTGGGCTATTTTCTTTTCCATTAGATTTGCAATTGTTGCATCAAATTCATTGGAGTCTCCATTAGAAAATAGATTAGTAGTTTCTATTTTTCTATATTATGTGTCATTCTCCTCAATAGCAATTTCCTTCCTTCTCTTCAAAGATTTCTTTAAATCTTCTCTTGCTTCATTCAATTGATGTAGAATGAGTTGTATTTCAATTCCCTGATTCTCAATAATCTTGTCCAACTTGTAGACTTCCATTTCAAAGATCTTTCCTCAAAGCTATAAAGCTTCTTTTTCAGATAACTAGACTCTGATACCAATTGTTGGAATAACAATAGGAAGGGTAAATCTCTTGGGGGGAGGGGGTGAATTAGTAGTTTAAACTTTGACCCATAAAACATTCACCACACATCCATCTCATACATTTAATAAGTAAATTGAAATACCATTTAAAGCATGTATATCTAAATTATGTAAATAAGTAAGCATTCACACATATATGGCACCAAATATGATTACCCAAAAACCCTCCAATAAGAAGGTAAAATTAGGGTAGGGATGACACCCACAAATCTTCACTACTGCAGTAATAAAATGTATCCAATGAAGGTTACAATGTTTGATCATGAAACATGATCTACTCTGTAAAAGGCCTACCCTTTTAAAAGCTTACAAAGATTGTTAGGTCTTACCCTATTAAAGGATTTCAACACCTTGTTAGAAGTGTGCCTTGTTAAAGGAATTTAACACACAATT
Organism: Cupressus sempervirens; assembly: GCA_028749045.1. Lineage (NCBI taxonomy): Eukaryota > Viridiplantae > Streptophyta > Pinopsida > Cupressales > Cupressaceae > Cupressus > Cupressus sempervirens. The sequence goes on from CM053790.1 coordinate 376,594,652, forward strand.
AAGTAAGCACCCTATTAAAGGATTTCAATATAGCCTGTTAGGACTACTTGATTAAGATATTTAATTGATTCACTTGTTAAAATGACTCAGCATTGATCCTCTAGTTAGCACTTCATTGCTTGATGACAAATCAACTCTAAACTGATGTATTCTTGATCCTTCATGATCAAATGTCTCTCTGTTTTATGTTATTCCCTTCCTTTGTTCTCCTTTAACTAATTCTGCAATGCAATTTCACCTCACAATACCTTAGCCACCATGAATTCTCTATTTGCACATGCAAAACTTCTCTCTTCACTCCTTCCACATGCATATAAAGTTTAGGGTTTTTCCTTCTTAAAAAGACTTAGGTGACTTAGGGTTAGGTATGAATCAACGGTTGTGATTCATCCATTTTTTCGCTTAAACCTTCTTCTTTTTTATTCAATGCATGTAATTCATAGGGATTCCAACTTAAGATTCGTCCTTATCTCCAAAGTATCATAATTCAATCTTTAAGTTAGCTCAAAAATGGTTTACATAGTAGTTTGTTCCATTACAAATAACTATGACAAAACTGTCTTACTCAACATCTAAAGTCTCTGATTCGGCATATACTATTTTCTGTACTATGACTCAACATTTGAATGACTCGGCATCCACTGCTTACTAAGCTTCTGAATCACTCAGCATACATTGTGTGCTCGGCACTTGAGTGACTCATCACTCACTATGGACTTGGCATGCTCTATCTTATACATGTTGTGCTCAACATGTACTACTTGTACACTCATTTGTCAAAACCAATCTGGGATCAACACGGTGAGTGTCAAAAATGTACACTAAGAAACTGCACTCCTCTAAACCCTTCTATCCAAGATATCCCATGAATTGGAACACTCAAATGTTGGATTAGTGCTCCCTATCCATGGAGTGCAAGGGGCATAAAACAAGTATGAAATAAGCTCTCAAATGAGCCTTAGAGATGCAGCCCTTCTTAGTAAACCATGCAATGGGAGGTTCCTTAGACAAGAACAAGAATGTAAGTGTCCAAACCAAAGGATTTCTCAAGCATGTAATGCAAGAAATTATCTAAGCTAGAATGAAATGCACAATACAACTATGCTAACAATATGATAGTGTTACCAAACCATACTAATTAACTAGGTGATCTAAGCTATTGTAAAAGAAAGATAAACTACTTGCAAATGAATCCACGCTAATTTGAGAATGGTGATCAGACAATTTAGACAAAAATTAGGTATTTCTCAAAAAAAATCTCAAGAAAACCTGTTAAGAAACCTACAGCATAACAATACTCAAAAATAGGATCCTTTGAGAAGGAGAGAGCTCTCTCTTTTAAAGGTAGATGGACGATTGAGATCAACATCAAGAAGTGGATAATCAAGGGTGGGGGTTGACTTTTGGCATTATCCATGTGTAAGAGAAAGTAAACCATTGAAAAGGAGTTGACCTTTCATGCGAGACAAAAGCCTTTTCTTTTTATTTGTAAATAGAAAAAGGACTTTATGTGTGCACATTGAGTGGGTTAGAAGAATGGGGTATTTTATTTATTTATAAGGGGGCCATGTTTTTTAATCAAATGTGGAATTAGGATAATATAGTCAAACTATAGGTTTAAATTACATTAATTAATTTTTAGCAATTTGGCCTAGGTAAATGATTAAATAATTTTGCCAAAATGCTTAGAAGGGGGCTAATAGTCTAGATGACCATTCTTAGGTGATTACAGTATCCATCTGAAAGGTATTGTCATCTTTCTATTCTATTATTACTAAATGTGGAAACATGTGTAACACATGTATCCAATCTTCGAGTGATTTTATCTTTCCATTCTCATCAACAATTGAAGGAATACATGAATTCTCAACAACAGAGATTGCATTTTTCTTCTCTCTAAGTTTCTATTTTTCTTGATTCATATCAACTAGATTTTTTGCTATCATGTCAAGGAAATAAATAGTATTCCCAATTTGAACAGGTGCATCATGGTCCCTTTTAGTAACTTCAAACAACTTATTTAATTTAAACCTTGATGGACCCTATTTTTTGTCTAGTTCTAATAATATTTACATTCCTTTCATGAAGAAATTGACAATTCTTGAAATATTATTGTATCCCTCAATAACTTCTTTACATTTTCTAGAATAACATTTTCTCTATACACAAGCACTTCTTTTCATGTATTGAAAATACAATCATGATGATCAATCAATCTTGTGCTAGGACTTTCCTCTTCAGCAATAACAAGAGCTTTCTGATAACCTACTACACTAGAAACCTCACTGGAACCCTTTTAACTGAATTCCTTTCCAATCTTCAAATCTTTACATGTATTCTATTAATAATAGAATTCATATCAATTTATCTTTGTTCTAAATCCTTGATCATTACTTTCATATGCCTATTCTAGTTAAACATTGATTCATGAGTGAATTTGGCAGCAGTAAGTTCTAGATTTGTATTTTCCACAGTTTGGATTAGGGTCATTCCTTCATCACCTTGTGAAATATCAATAAGCTTTAGATTGTTTCCTTTGAATGTTATCTAGGTGGCCAATGTCTTTGTTCTTGGATCATAACCTATTCCTTCCACCTTATCTAGTGACTCAAATTTTGACACCAAGGTAGAATCCTCTTGCTTCCTTATCTAGTCAATTAAGAACAACTTCTTGAGAGTCAAACCTGGCAAAATTAGGATATCACTTTTCTTAACTATCTCTCTAGCTTCATCCTCTATTTAAGTGATATTATCTAGATCCAATTCACCCATCATGTGTTGTATAATTGCAAAATGTTGTGACTCATCCACTCCTTCAACTCTCTTGACCTTTTTCTCCTCAAAATCCTTCATTTTGTACTTAATAAAGAAATCTTTGAATTCTTGTGATTAGATTAAATTTTCCTATTCAATAAAACATAAATAAATGGCTTCTCTCTCATCTTCAATATCTATTGTTGTATCATGTTCTATTGTTTGAGCATGATATCCATGTTTTTCTTCTACATTTTTGAGAGAAAGCCCTAAGAACCCAAGCCCTTTATCATCCTTCAAACTCTCAAGAACTTGAGAAATCTCTACATATGCTTCATCATCATAATAATCATATAAAACTAATGATTTAGAGGCTCTTTCCTCCTATTGTGGTAAGCAGGTCAAAGTGCTAGAGCTCGGCTCAATTGTATGCACTTTTCTCCTTTTAGCTTGATGTGGACCTGATGTTTCCTTAATAGTTGTAGCCTTTTCTTGACTCACATAGTCTTGGTATAATTCATCAAATTTTTGAATGCATTTTTCTATTCTCATCACTTCTAAGTCCATATTTGAGTAAAATTGGTGTAGACCCTTAACATTTTTTCCTCAATTTTGGACAAGACATGTCATTTCTTTAGTCTCAGATAAACTTGGGTCACATCACCATAATTTATGATAGTAGCATCTTCTAGGTCTAGTTGATGGGTGTATCTAGCCTTAATACTTCTGATGTTCCCTTCAAGGTCATATTCCATACTCTTTTCACTCTCCAACCAGTAATAATTATTAATATACTCCTGCACCTCCAAAATCATGTTATACCCAATAATAAAATCATCAAATAAAATAAAATGTGGAATCATATTACCCCTTCTTTCTTGGTTGGGCTACATCCTTTTCTACCCACATCATCTACCAAATGAATTCCAAAAAACCTAATCTCTCTAGAACAAATAATGGGAATTTGTGAGGAGGTTGCCTACATCCATATATTCTCAGTAATGTATACTTGGGTTTCACAATCCAATCTCCCAAATTGAAAAGAAAACCTTTACCAGGCTAATAATCTTTAGGCCTCAGCATATTCTTTATTGCTTGAGGAATCCTCATTATGGGTCCAATCATCCTAATTATCCATTACACAAATACATCTATGAAATTAGTAAATTCCCCATCTCTAGCATGAGTGTCCCAAAGTGGGCACCACCTTTGAATGGGTATAGAACTATCATCATTCTCATTAGTTACTAACTTCATAGAATTTATGAATTGGTCAATATTCTGGTACAATATCAAGTCACACAACAATGAAGAATTTTTGAATGACCTTGAAGTTTTCCATTTGACTAATTGATTGGGCAAACTTTTTTCAATCTCACTGGAAAAGACAAATTTTAGGTAGGTACATGGATTATGAATCTTCATCATCATGTACATGTAGTCCAAGATAATTTTTTTTTTTTTCATTTTCTCTCAAAATTTAAAGCCATGCATAGAAGGTATTCCTTAAAAAGTTCATAAATAAATCAACTGAATGAGTGCCCTTATTTTCTAGATACATGAATTTTTTGTTATGACCCCTACACATGAAATGAGTAATTTCTCTATATTTTCCAAACTTTATGATTTTTTGATATTCATTCTTGAAATGTTCTCTTTCAATCTTGGTGAGGACTTGGGTGCTCAATCCAAAACATTGTTTAATACATGACTTGGTAATTACTAACAAGGGCATGCCATCCAATTTTCTCACTATTCTAGTGGTAGGTTCATAATGTTTTTCTAGTACCTTTATAAGCTCAACAGATATAAGAATATTAGGAACAACTATGTTTCCTAGGTCAAGTCTCCAATGATTGTTTCTAAGTTCCTTCTTGATTCAATTTGCATAAAATTACTAGAACAAGGATATACCATGAAGAGCAATTTTGCATCCCTACATTCTTTGAATTCATCTTGAAATATAGACATTTGACCACCTAAAGATGACCCAAGAAAAATCTCTAATAGTATTTTCTAAATCAATTTTTCCACTTGTTCATCTTTTTGTTCCTTGCTAACATCTTTCTTTATAGGAATTTTGATAAAATTGTAGCTAGACAAGAGGAAATTATAACTCACTATTTTGAAAGCTAATTACTTGCCGAAGTGAACTCTAAATTCATCGTCTTCTTTGCTCCACCTTTTTTGGTTTGTGAAAAATAACTCATTCTTGATGATTTATTAGCTTCAAGACATTTCTCATTTAATGCTCATAACTTTTCATGCATTTTAGACGTCATGATTTCCTCCATATATCACATCACTGAGTACTCGACCTTTTGTTTCAAGTGTGGTCATTAATATTTTGATCTTTCAATATCTTTTAATATCAATTTCACCCTTATAGAATCAGCTTTCAAATTCTCCTTCAAAATTGAAGAATTTTGGAACTTCAAACTCATAATTTAAATGTCCACGTGAAATCAAAAAATTGCATCATCCTTCTCTTCAAGGGAATTTGTTCTTCTGAAATGGAGAAATTGGAAAGTGATCCTAAACTAGAAATCAAAATCCTGAAATTTGAGGTTGGTGCTTTCTTTCATCCCATTTTTGGCGAGATTAAGGAAATTTCACGTTTATGAACAAAATTTCAAATAATTCCATCAATGGCTCTTTTTGGGGACACATGGCTTATCTTTAGACATGATGAGGTCCTAGTTATCTCATGGATGAGAAGACCATAATCTATCTTCCCCTGTCAAACACTATAAAATGTTTCTACAAAAGCACACATTTTTGGGATCAAATATTTGCTCGCTTTATATATCTCATTAGTATAATATGGTCTTTTAATCAATCCTTGTTCATACAAGACTGGTCTATCAAGCAAGCCTTACACCTTTTGAGAGTTTTCAAAATGGTAAGATCTCCATTTGATAGTATATTTTTTATGCATATATCCTCCTTATCACAGATAACCCTTAAAAAAGAAATGTACTCCAACTATTGTTTACATAAAACTGTATCACTTTAATTATCATGATGAAGCCCCTTATTATCACCATCTATTCTTATCTTCAAAGGGGGAGATCATCTTCTTTATATACAACATGGCATGATTTCTATCTTATAATCCATTATTTCATTCAAGAAAAAATATTGTGGCTGATTTTAATCTTTAACTTCTTCAGTAGATGAAGTATCATCGTAACATGGGCTTTATTTTAATAGAAAATCATCACCATTCATAGCCTCATTAAAAATTATTTATTCCAATCCAGGAAAATCATTCTATAAAGGGATTTTTTTTCTTCTACCATGTTACTTTGATATTGATTGTCTAATAATCTACAAATCTCATCTTCAGTAAGTACATGATCTTCATGTTATTCTAGATTTTGTATATTTGTACTAGAAGCTTGGAATGCATGAAGAAAACATTCTTCTAATTGGGACCATGATGAAACACTTCCTAATGTTAGTGATTTGTACTTATTTTGTGTATCTCCCTTAAGAGATTTTGCAAAAACCACCATTACATTATCCTCTTCACAAATATGGTTATCAGTTACATAATCATAGAATGCATCCAAGTGATCAAATATTGATCCTTCCTACACCCCATAAAATCTTGGTATATTTTTTTATCAAAGTTAAACATAATTTTTTTGGTTTGTATACAAATATCCTCAGGTTTAATGACCTGAGGTCATCTAGTATTAATGATTTTCTTTGAGGTAAAAACATAGTCTACATTATAGAGTCACCACTTTTCTTTAAAATAAAAGAAATAATTATTTATTTCATTCTTTCTTAGAAAAATCACACTTTGATAAAAATGTTCCAATTGTTCTCTACTTCTGATCTATGGAATTGAAAGCTTATGGGTAACTACACATTATAAATTGTGAGCAACTCTCCCCAACGAAGTCACCAATCTATTGGTGCACAAAATTGTTGGTTGTCTTCCTATGAGCTTGCATAATTGATGTTGGGAAAATCAACACAACTTTGGTCAACAAAGAAGGTTGAATCTTTTCTTGTTCAACTTCCACACTTCAAGCTCTACAACACCTAGGTGGTTGTACCTATGCTAGAGGTGGCTAATAGTTGTAAGTGCAGACTTAATGATACTCTTGAGTTGGAAAATGTTCTCAAGGAAAAATTTGGGTGCTTTGAAAGACTTTAAAGAAAAAGAAAGTATTATGAAGGAATTTGTGCAATACCGATGGATTGAACCTGACTAGCCTACAGCCATACATATACACTTACAAGAAAAATACAATGACCAGTCCTTAGTCTTTTTGGGAAAATAGAGACAATTCTTACATAATCTTACTATTTGAACCCTTAGAGACAGTGTGCACCCTATCAACCACCAGATAAAAGAAGAGATAAATGCAATCCCACACCTAGATGAATTTAACCCCAACTTTAGGAGACCATGATAGAACAAGTTCATGCGCTATTTCCATTCATTGTCATAGTAGTGTTAATCTAAGACAATGATGAAGAACATGAGACATTTAAGACACCATAAGCCAAAAGAGATTTAAAGGAATTATCATTATTTCTATTTCTTTATAAGGAAATACAGAAGAAAATTTTATATTAAAGAGCCATCCAATAAATACATAGAGATAAAAATATTAGTTTATACTAAAAAATTACAAAGAGTTCTCTCCAATATTTTTCTTCTTCTTTTTTGAAGTTTCAAAATTCTACTCTAATAAATATAGGTCTTGGTACGTTTTCCTTACAAAATGAAAAGGTTTGAACAAGCTTCAAACCTCTACATATCAATAACTAATCACTTAATCATTGAAAAAACAAAACCAAAAAATGTATAACCATTATCAAGCTTCTTCGGCCTCTTCTTCTACAACAACAGTCACATCCTCGACCTCCTCAGACACCTTCATATACACTTCAATCCATTTGACTATCTGGCCATGAGTGGGCCATGTGAAATTAGAAACCATAGGGGTGAAATACCATAGATCACTCCACCTCTTTCCTCAGGCTATTTTGACCATGTTGATAAATTTGACAAACTTATTCTCCATGGCAATCAACTTGTTAAGTAATTTACGAAATGTATCCATCTAAAAGCTCTTGTCATCTTTGTATCGTGTTATTACTGACTGTGGAAACATGTGTAATTCGTGTATCCAATCTTTAAGTGATATAATATTTCCGTTCTCATCAACAATTGAAGGAATACATGAATTCTCAGTAATAGAGATTGCCTTTTGCTTCTCTCTGAGTTTCTATTTTTCTTGATTCATATAAACTAGATTTTTTTCTATCATGTCAAGCAAATCAATAGTATTCCTAATTTGAACATGTGCATCAGGGTCCATTTTAGTAACTTCAAACAACTTATTTCATTCAAACTTTAATGGACCCCATTTTCTGTCCAGATCTAATAACCTTTTTATTCCTTTCACAAAGAAATCTGGCATGCTTGAAATATTATTGTATCCCTCAATAACTTCTATACATTTTTCTAGAATAACGTTCACTTTGTACAAAAGCACTTCTTTCAGTGTATTGAAAATGTAATCATGATGATCAATCAATCATATGCTAAGACTTTCCTCTTCAGTAATAACAGGAGCTTTCCAATAAACCATTGCACTGGAACACTTTTCACTTAATTCCTTTTCTAATCTTCAAATATTTACATGTATTCTATTAATAATAAGATTCATATTCATTTCTCTTTGTTGCAACTCCTTTATCATTTCTTTCATATGCCTAATTTGAGCCTAGTTGAACATTGACTCATGAGTGAGTCTGCCAGCAATAAGTTTTGATCTTTATTTTCCACAATCTAGATTAGGGTCATTCCTTCTTCACCTTTTGAAATTTCAATCAGCTTTTCTTTGTTTCCTTTGAATGTTACCCAGGTGGCCAATGTCTTTGTTCTTGGATCATAACCCATTCCTTCCACCTTATCCAGTGACTCGAATTCTAGCACCAAGGTATAATCCTTTTGCTTCCTTATCAAGTCAATTAAGAACAACTCCTTGAGAGTGAAACCTAGTAGAATCAGGATATCACTTTTCTTAACTATCTCTCTAGCTTCATCCTCTATGCAAGTGATATTATCCATATCCAATTCACTCATCATATATTGTATAATTGTAACATGTTGTGACTCATCCACTCCTTGAAGTCTCTTGACCTTTATCTCCTAAAAATCCTCCATTTTGTACTTAATAAAGAAATCCTTGAATTCATGTGATTGGATTAAATTTTCATGTTCAATAAAACATAAAGAAATGGCTTCTCTCTCATCTCCAATATCTATTATTGTATCATTCTCTATTGTTACTTGAGAGAAGACCTTGAGAGCCCAGGCCCTTTATCATCCTTCATACTCTCAAGAACTTGAGATATCTCTGCATATTATTCATCATCATAATCATCATATGAAACTAATGATATAGTGGCTCCCTCCTCCTATTGTGGTAAGGATGTTGAAGTGCTAGAGCTAGGCTCAATTGTATCCACTTTTCTCCTTTTATCTTGATGGGGAACAAATGTTTCCTTAATATTTGTAGCCTTTTCTTACTTTACATACCCTTGGTATAATTCATCAAAGTTTTGAATGCATTTTTCTATTCTCATCACTACTAAGTCAATATTTGAGTAAAATCGAGGTAGGCCCTTAACCATTTTTCCTCAATTTTAGACAAGACATGTCATTTCTTTAATCTCTGATAAACTTGGGTCAAATCATCACAATTTATGATAGCACCATCATCTAAGTTTAGTTGATGGGTGTATTTGGCCTTAATACTTTTGATGTCCCCTTCAGGGTCATTTTCCCTACTCTTTTCACTCTCCAACCAATAACTATTATTAATATACTCGTACACCTCCAAAATCATGTTATACCCAATTATAAAACCATCAAAATGAATAAAATTACCCTTCCTTCTTGGTTAGGCTATATTATTTTCTACCCATGTCATCTACCAAATGAATTCCAAGAAAACTAATCTCTCTGGAACAAATAATGTCAATTTGTGAGGAGGTTACCTACATCCATATATTCTGCGCAATTTATACTTGGGTTTCATAGTCCAATCTCCCAAATTGAAAAGAAAACCTTCCATTAGGCTAACAATATTTAGGCCTCAATATATTCTTTATTGCTTGAGGAATCCTCATTATGGGTTCTCCAATCATCATGATTATCCATTGCACAAATGCATCTCTAAAAATAGTAAAGTCCCCATCTCTAGTATGAGTGTCCCAAATTGGGCACGACCTTTGAACGTGCATAGGACTACCATCATCGTCAGTAGTTACTAACTTCATAGAATTTATGAACTAATCAATATTCTGGTACAGTATCAAGTGGCACAACAGTGAATAATTTTTGAATGACCTTGAAGTTTTCCATTTGACTAATTTATTGTGCCAACTTTTCTCAATCTCATTGGCAAAGTCAAATTCCAGGTAGGTATGTTGATAATGAATTTTCATACACATGTACATGTAGTCCAAGGAAATCTTTTGTTTTTCATCTTCTCTGAATAGTTGAAGCCATGCATAGAAGGTATTCCTTAAAAAGCTCATAAATGAATCATTTGAATTAGGGCCCATATTGTCTACATACATCAATTAATTGTTATGACCCCTACACATAAAATGATCAATTTCCCTATATTTCCCAAACTTCATGATTTTGTGATATTCATTCTTGAAATGTTTTATGTCAATCTTGGTGAGGGCTTGGGTGCTCAATCCAAAACATTGTTCAATACATGGCTTGATAATTACTATCGAGGGCATGCCATCTAGTTTTCTCACTATTTTGGTGGTAGGTTCATAATGTTTTGCTAGTACATCTATAAGCTCAACATCCACAAAAACACTACGAACAACTATTTTTCCTAGGTCAAGTCTCCAAGGACTATTTTTGGGTTCCTTCTCGATTCTATTTGCATAAAAAATACCAAAACAAAGATCTACCATGCAAAGGAAATTTTGCATCCCTAGACTCTTTGAATTCATCTTGAAATATAGACATTTGACCACCTAAAGATGATTCAAGAAAAACCTTTAATAGCATTTTTTGAATCAATTTTTCCACTTGTTCCTGTTTCTATTCTTTACAAACATATTTCTTTACTGGCATTTTGACAAAATTGTAGCTAGATAAGAGGAAATTATAACTTATTGTTTTAAAGTTAACTACACATCAAAGTGAACTATAAAGTCATCGTCTTCTTTGTTCCACCTTTTTTGGTTTGTGCATAATAACTCATTCTTGATTATCTATTAGCTTCAAGACATTCCTCATTTAATGCTTATAACTTTTCGTACATTTCAGAATTCATGCTTTGCTCCATATGACCATCACCAAGTACTCGACCTTTTGTTTCAAGTGTGGTCATTAATATTTTGATCTTTCAATATCTTTTAATATCAATTTCGCCCTTACGGAATCAGCTTTCAAATTCTCCTTCAAAATTACAAAATTTTAAAACTTTAGACTCAGTTTAAATGTCCACACAAAATTAAGTCATCCTTCTCTTGAAGGGAGTTTGTTCTTTCGAAATTGCAAAATCGAAGTGTGATTTTGAACTGAAAATCAAAATTGGGAAATTGGAGGTTGGTGCTTTCTTTCATCACGATTTGGCAAGATTAAGGAAATTTCATGTTTATGAACAAAATTTCAAATATGGTCCATCACATCCCACACCATTCCTAGGTTCTATACCATACTAGAGTACTCAAACATTATAGTGGGGTCTCATAGCTCGATAAACCTAAACCCAAGAGTGAAACACGTACCCTTCTTGCCTTAGGGATCAGCCCTACCATCTTACCTACCTAGTCCTTCTTCCATTCATTTGAGTCTAATTTATCTTTTATTGTTTGTCTTAAACATAATCAATAATTAATAAATCAACAAATAATTATATTGGTTTAATGCGGCTTATGTTTGTTACATAATTTTATTATGTCTTTGCCTCAAATTAATATTTATATTTCCCTTTTATATTATTTTTCTCACTAATTTATTAATTATATTAAATGAGACTTACATTTCTTACCTTGACCTGTCGATGGTACCTTTATTCTCTGTATCAAGTTGAGAATGAGTGCCCTTCATTATTCACCCATTGTCCTTGGTTTAATCATGTGCGAGTTGTATTGCATAAGATAGAAAAATATATGTACACTATAGTGTCCCCTCCACAATCCTTTAGGGGTTGGGACCGATTTCTTTAAGTTCAATTGAAAGACTTCTTCTATTGAGTCTTATACTCAAAAGAATTTGGATGACAACAATGTTCAATGCTATGCAAATATCAACTTCCTTGCTATGCAAATATCAACTTCCTTGCTTATATTGCAATGATAATAAAATGATGGAAATGATCTTTTCAATAATGTCAATATTCTTTCCACAATGGCATACACTTTCCTTCGCATATTTGTCTATATAATTCTTTTCAAGACCTATCATAATGTGCCTGATCCTTTTCTTCTATATTTGTAGTTCTTTTTCTTTGTGTGTAATCTTCTCTTCTATCACTAAATTGATTTATTTTATACCTAAGATAAAAATTTCTTCTATATATGCAATATATTTTTCTTTACATCTAGCTCAATTTCTTCATGAACCTTCTTGTACCAAAATGATATAACTTGTTGTCTTACACAAAATACTCCTCGCGTGAATATTTTAGATTTATATCAATCAACAAATTTCTTCATTACAATTTAGGTTTTTACTTCCCTCTTGAATTACTACTTATTTCCCTTATTTATTCAGTATATTATGGCATATATGTTATGTGTCAACTCCATTTGTTGTATTTTCATCTTATATATTCGTGTTGCCTTATTCTTTGTATGGTTAGCTTATTCTATAACTTATTTTTATCCTCTATCTCCAATTATTGATAGAAACTTCTATTAAAAAAATTCCCTCTTTATTGTTTTCTTAAGCAAGGGTCCCATGGGAGGAGCTTGGGCTCTATTTTTGTGGAGCAAGTGGCTCCATTATAATTTTTTAAGGGGGGCTGAAGGTTTATTTGGAACCTTTTCCTATAAGATAGAGCTCTAACTTTTAGTCCTCTTAATTTAAGTGGGTGAAAATTGGGTGGGGTTGGAAATAGCCCTACCAACTTAGGAAGAATTTTGTCATTTGTCAACCACTTATTCTTAATTTTCCCAATATGAAATAATTCCAACAAACAAATATGAAGAAATATAATTTTAATTTTTAAAATTCATGAGACATCTAGCTTCCTTGAACTTAGGAGCTAATTTTTATAGTGGATTCACATATAAATCTGTGGGACCGCTTCCCTTTTTAAATATTCCTAAACAATCTCAACAATGCCCGCTCTATTTTTAAAGAAGTGGGTGCCCATAGGAGCCAAGCTTTACTCACTCCTCAAACTACCATTTTATCTCCCTTAATAGCTATTTTATTTATTTGTTTATTATATCACTTTATAAATTGGGTGATCATCTTATCGGCTCCCTTTAACCTCCTCCCTGTTGTTGGTTTTTTTTTTTTTTTTTTTTTGCCCCTCTATCTGCATAGCTCCCTATTCCATCTTCCTTTATTCCCCAATACTCCTCTTTTTGTCTATTTTTCTATTGTTTTCATCCTTACAAGCTTTGTCACCTTACCCTCTTATCATGCTTCCCCCGAATACCTTTATTGTTGCCTTTTGACTTCTTGCAAGTTTGACTATGATTTTATACCCTTGATTGTGATTTGACTAACTTCTCTTTATTGTTGCAATGATGGTATTCAATATTTGAACAATATATTAAGTACATCTATACTATATACATGTTCTAAAGTATTGATATGTAGTTGTGAAAGGATAGAATGTGAAAAATAAAATAGCAAATAAACAAACGAATAGACAAGACAAAAATACAACACAAGATTTATCCTAGTTCACCACAAATGTGGCTACGTTCAAACTGAGCAAAGTGTTGTATTATTATATAAAAAGATAAATATAAATGATGCAAGAGTGGCATATACAAAGGCTCCAGTTACATTACATATTGAAGAGTCCTATAAAACCAAGAGACAAATAATTAGAGGGAAAAATATATAATGGTTGCTGGCCCTCACACAATAACAATCTTCCACCTAATGGACAACCAATGCTGCAACTAATCACCCAATACCCTGCTTAATGGTAGCTTTACCTTTTCTTCACAAGCTAGAGAGAAGTCTTCGCACATTTGAACTTCTCTTTAGCTATAATCTTTTTGAAAATATCTGCCAAATTGATCTTTGTGTAATCTTACAACTTTCAGCTTGCCTTCTTCAATTGCATGACGAACACAGTGAGCATGCATGTCAATGTGCTTAGAGCGACATTGTGATGAATGATTATGAGCCATAAAAATGGTGTTGTGACTATCACAAAATAAAGTATAATTGTTTTGTTGAAACTTCAAATCACCAAGCAATTGCTGAAGTCAAATCATTTCCCTTGCACCTTTGGAAAGAGTCAAATACTCGGCCTTAGCTAAAGAAAGAGCAATAGAATGTTGCGACCTCGAAGCCCAACTAATAGCAGCTCCAACAAGCATGAAGGTATTACAAGTAGTAGACCTTCGTTTATCCAAATCTTTGGAAAGATCAAAATCAATGAAGCCTTGCAGTTGAACTTTATTACTGCCAAAACATAACACATAATCTAAAGTGCCTTTTAGATCTCTTATTATCTATTTAACAGCTTCCCAATGAGCCTTTCTAGCATTGCTTATGAACCTTCTCACAACTCCCACTGCATGCGCAATGTCGGGCCGAGTAGAAACCATGGCATACATAATGCTACCAACTACATATTTATAAGGAATTTTATCCATGAATTCATTCTCTTCTTGTGTTTTTTGGCAAAATTCAGAGCTTCAACAGAAATGGCCAGCAAGAAGAAGAGGAGTAACTTTTGCATCAACTATGCCAAACCTTTCAATAACTTTATCAATATATTGTTTTTGAGAAAGCATGATTTCCCTCTCTTTTCTATCTCTTGTGATTGTCATGCCAAGAATCTTTTTAGCTGCCCCTAAGTCTTCCATATCAAACTTTCATGCCAATTTCTCATTTAATTCATGAACTATTATTTTACTTGTGCCAGCTACTAACATGTCGTCAACATAAAGGAGAATGACGAATTCACCATTAGGAAGTTTGTTGAAGTAGACACATAGATCTAATTTGCATCTTGTGAACTTTTGTCCAGGCATGAAGCGATCGAATTTCAAGTACCATTGTCTTGGGGCTTGCTTGAGGCCATACAAGCTCTTATTTAATTTGTAATAAAGATACTCTTGTCCCTTCTTGATGAATCCTTGAGGTTGCTCCATATACAATTCCTCTTCTACATCACCATGTAGGAATGCGGTCTTGAATCAAGCTGCTTCAATTCAAGATCCCAAGTTGTTGCTAATTCCAAAACTGTTTGAATAGTTTTCATTTTAACAACCGGTGAGAAGATCTCATTGAAGTCAATCCCTTTTTCTTAATCAAACCCCTTTACCACTAACTTGGCCTTGAATCATTTTCTACCTTCCTCTTCTTTCAATTGGTATACCCACTTTTTTTTTCAAGTGGTCTTCGATAAGGTGGAAGAGTAACCAAATCCCAAGTTTAATTCTTGATCAAAGAATCTAACCCCTCATGCATTGCAACTTCTCATTTATCATTGTTTGAATCCTTGAGAGCAACTTTATATGTTGTCAGTTTTGAAAATTTTGTAACCAATAATGAAGGCCCTACCTCTTATGCAAAAAGAAGCTCATAATCAGAATATTTTGTAGGCATTTGTCTCTCTCTGGTAGATCTTCTTAATTGAGGCTCCACATTTGTTGTTTCAATATTAGCAAAATCATTGTTTTGTTTACCTCTACGGGAGTTTTCTTCCTATACTACCTCGTGGGAGCTTCCTTTCCAAGTTGGAGTGTTGTTACACACATTTCCATGTGTGAAGTCTGTCTTGGAACACAAACCAATTTCATTGGCTTCTTGAGCCTCATTGCAGCTCCTTGTTGAGTTCCTTGCATAGTTTGAATTTGAGGATTCTATTTCCTTCTCACATGTATGAGGGCCAGCATGGTTATTGTACAAATCTTGTAACGCCCTACCAGGGAACCCAAAAGAAATTAACCTAAAGTTTCACTAAGTTTGTCAAACATTTTTTTTTGATATAATAACTAACAACAGATATAAATATAACGGAAGTAATAACATACACATAAGCACATACCATAAAATAGATATTCTTAAGAAACGAAGAGCAGTACTTCCAACATGAGGGTTTCAAAATTTAAATCACAGACAATTTCAATAATAGAAACTGATTTTATCAAACAAGGGTTTCAAATTCTAAACTCATATACAAATAATCTCAAAACGAAGAACTAATAAAATTAGATACAAGGGTTTCAAATTCAATTGAATTTTGAAAAACGGGTTCATAAACACAGAGAAGACAGAGAAATCAAGAATGAGCAACTACTGCACAAACCCACAAGATCCTACCTAGATCTGATGCTAAACAATCAAATGCACAAAACTCCCAAGCAATTTCCTTCCTTTCGAAAACCTCTTTCTAGAAAATTGCTCCTCCAAATTCCCCGATCCCTGCAAAATGAGCTCTAGATTTATGATAAAGAGTTCTCCCCTAATTTTGGGGCTCTGATTATGCAAACATGTGAGAGAACTTGCTAATCAATTTATTTTCATATTTTATTATATTTTACATTTTCATGCACATGTTTTGCAATTAATTAAAATATATTTATTAAATAATTTTCTTTCTCTCTTTAATTAATTTATTATATTTTAATTTCATGCATAAGTTGTATGCAATTTAATTAAAATAAATTTTATTAAATTATTGTTTTCTCTCTCTTATTAATTACGAGACATTTTAATATAATATTTATTAATTTAATTAATAATTTTATTTAGAGTTTATTATTAAAATAAAACTCTTAAATAAATTATTATTAAATTAAATAACTATAAAACATCAAAATTAGAACTTTAATAAAAATCTTTAAATTTAATTCTTTTATTTAATTAATTTTTTAATTATATAAATATAATTAAATATTGAATTTTCTTTATAAATTTTCTATTAAATTAAATCAATAAATATCTTTTAATTTGATTTAATTAAAATAGAAAATCATCACAGACCCACAAGATAAAATACGAAAATATATCATAAAGAACATAATACCAAAATAAACTCTAGGGTCAAAATCATGAGTTCACGTCACTTAACAAATTTGAAAAGGTGAAATTAACTTAGATACTTGTCCTATTTTCTAGGACAATTGGCTTAGGTTAGGATTTGGACTCAAGAGTTATCTCCCCACTTATACTAGTGAAATATTGTGATAAGGTACTCTCATCCTAGCAATTCAACGAAGTCGATACCTAGTACCTACAATTTGCATAAAATCCACACATGTACAAACGCATATATTTTAAACTAAACAAGGAATGGCAGGGAGTGGTGCATCGTGTAGATCTCGACTAGCAAGTGACTACAACTCCCTTACTCAACCACATCGGAAACATCATACATAAAGTAAAACAGACAGGTACACCATATACATGCAAGTATGGGGTAAGTAACCATAGAAACTGCATATAAATCATTTATATAACTAACATCATGAAATAAAGTCATTAGATGAACATATATATCATCATCGAAATAATCCTAAAATAACTAAAATAACTTAGTAACTCATCACATATATAAATTGAGTATGTAATACATTTGATCTAATCCCGTAACCAAGTACTGATAATCATAAACATAATAAGAAAACTAGCCTAAACGAATCCTGCAATAGAACAGAAAAGTCAAGTAGTGGTAGGCATTACATCCACTCCCCCTAGACTTCGGCTTACTCCTAGAAGCCTACAAGAAAGATAAAACTAAACTAGGGGTAGGCATAACATCCACTCCCCCTAGACTTAGGCTTACTCATGTAAGCCTACTACAATGACTAGGGTAAGTCAAAGTCAAAGAGTACTATTTACAATGTCAAACAAAAGATTCATTTAAGTAACTAATACAAATAAGTTAACTATGTATACACTCTCAGTCACTTAGAGCAATATGAATCTGGTTTAATAATAAACCGAAAACCATATTGATCCAACATTCATCTTTTTAACAATTATTGAAATAGGTCCCCTAAAACACTCCAAACAAAAGATCAACATCTCTAAATCCATCAAAAAACATAAAAGTTATAATGTTTAGACATAAATCGAAAGTCAAGAACAACAAAAATGCTCACAAAATCAATCAAAGGCATGCCACCTTAAAGCACAATCATAAGAAAACATGTCTAAAATCCAACTCAAGAGTTATACAAGTTTTTCCTTTTTCTATGTTTCAAGTATCAAGTCTAAAGTTTCAAGTTTCAAGTGTTCAAGTTTGAAATTTTTAGGTGTTCAAGTTGCAAAAGATATTTAACGTTGTTTAAGTTTTGTTTTAGTTTAACTAGTTCAAGTGTTCAAGTTTGAAATAGATACATATAACAGTTCAAGTTTTGTTTTAGTTCAACTAGTTAACAACTAGTGGCGTTCTGATATACTTAGAGCTCCCAATGTAGAAACTCGAGCTCTGATACCAGATGTAATGCCCCACCAAGGAACCCAAAAGAAATTAACCTAAAGTTTCACTAAGTTTGTCAAACAATTTTTTTTTTAAAGATAATAACTAACAACAGATATAAATATAGCGGAAGCAATAACATACACATAAGCACATACTATAAAACAGATATTCTCAAGAAACGAAGAGCGGTACTTCCAACACGAGGGTTTCAAAATTTAAATCATAGACAACTTCAATAACAGAAACCAATTTTATCAAACAAGGGATTCAAATTCTACTAATAAAATTACATACAAGGACCTTTCAAATTCAATTGAATTCTAAAAACTAGGTTCATAAACACAGAGAAGACAAGGAAATCAAGAATGAGTAACTATTGCACAAACCCACAAGATCCTACCTAGATCTGAAGCTAAACAATTGACTGCACAAAACTTGCAAGCAATTTCCTTCCTTTCGAAAGCCTCTTTCCGAAAAATTGCTCCTCCAAATTTCCTGGTCCCTGCAAAATGAGCTCTAGATCTCTAATAAAAAGTTCTCCCCTAATTTTGGGGATCTCATTATGCAATCATGCAAGGGAACTCACTGATCAAATTTTTTTCATATTTTGTCATCTTTTACATTTTCATGCACACTTTTTGCAATTAATTAAAATATCTTTTCTAAATAATTTTATTTCTCTCTTTAATTAATTTAATATATTTTAATTTCATGCATAAGCTTTATGCAATTTAATTAAAATAAACTTTATTAAAAATTTTGCTTTCTCTCTTATTAATTACAAGACATTTTAATATAATATTTATTAATTTAACTTATAATGTTATTTAGAATTTAATGTTAAAATAAAACTCCTGAATAAATTATTATTAAATTAAATAAATATAAAACATCAAAATTAAAACTTCAATAAAATCTTTAAATTTAATTCTTTTATTTAATTAATTTCTCAATTAATTAAATATAATTAAATATTAAATTTTCTTTATAAAATTTTCATTAAATTAATTCATTAAATATCTTTTAATTTGATTTAATTAAAATAGAAAATCATCACGGACTCACAAGACAAAATACGAAAGCCCATCATAAAGAACATAATACCAAAACAAACTCTAGGGTCAAAATCACAAATTCATGTCACTTAACAAATTCAGAAAGGTGAAACTAGCTCAGATACGTGTCCTATTTTCAAGACAATTGGCTTAGGTTAGGATTTGAACTCAAGAGTTATCTCCCCACTTATACCATTGAAATACTGTGATAGGGTACGCTCATCTAGCAATTCAGGGAAGTCGATACTCGGTACTTGCAATCTGCATAAAATCCACGCATGTCCAAATGCATATATTCTAAACTAAACAAGTCATGGCAGGAAGTGGTACATCAAGTAAATCCCGACTAGCAGGTGACTATGACTGCCTTCCTCAACCACATCAGAAACGTCATACATAAACTAAAATAGACAGGTACACCACATGCAAGTATGGGGTAACCGTAGAAACTACATATAAATCATTCCTCTAACTAACATCATGAAATAACTGAAATTCATTAAATAAACATTTATATCATCATCAAAATAATCCTAAAATAACTTAGTAACTCATCACATATATAAACTGAGTATGAAATACATTTGATCTAATCTAGTAGCTAGGTACTGATAATCATAAAATATAATAAGAAAACTAGCCTAAAAGATATGGCAATAGAACAGAAAAGTCAAGTAGGGGTAAGCATTACAAATCTACAGTGGTGCCTATGTATCTAACATCAGACAACAAGGTATTGTGTGTTGCCAACAGAGAGTTCCTTCATATTCAGACACCAAGGTATTGTGTGTTGCCAATAGAGAGTTCCTTTCACCAAGGTCATTGTCGTTCTGCATAGTGTTGGTTGATTGAGGGCCCACACTTTTCATTAACTTATTCCCATGGCTACCAACAATGGCATGTAAAGTCTAATCATGCCCTTCAGATTATATGGAATCACCGTGACTAATTCCCCTATTATCGAGCTTTCATGCTCCATCATTGCCTTGGCCATGGTATTCTAAGGACCTATGGGAGCTATCAAATCCACTGTCTGCAGGATGTGTGAGGTAAAGATCTCATGCGTGTGTTCTGCCAATAATATGGCATAAATTTTCATTGTTAAGCTCTCATTGACAACCTTGTTCAGTGGTTTCAAGGCTCGATTGAATACTGTCATCATGCCTTGACTTTTGGCAAGCATAGGAAACGACGGTTTGGACATTAGCATCGTTGGTGAGATGCTCTTCAAGAGTTGTTTAAGACGAATTACACACTCCATCGAAATTGCCATGTGTTGGTTAGGTCTAGTCTATACAGAACCCATCATGGATGTCATAGGACTCATATGTAATGTCATAGTCTGCAAAGGTAGTGATATCATGTGCTCCATCAATGGCAAATGTCGAGTCTTCCTCGTCAAATAATGATTCTCTATGAGGCTCACGATGTATGTTGTTTCCATTTCGGGTTGTGGAGGTAAAAGAGGAAGATGACATAAAGGGAATTGGGGCTAGAACAAAGGTGGGTGAGGAGGGAATAGTTTGAGAATTTGCAGCAATATTGCCTTGGGAGAGGGAGGGAAAACTATCATCAAACAGAGGGACATATTCTTTGATAGTAGTCTCTTCTTATGTTTGCAAAGCTGGAAATGTTTTCTCATTGAAAACAATGTCTCCACTTCGAATAACCTCCTCCTCCACTAGATCCCAAATTTTGAACCCAAATTGGTCCTCTCCATAACCAATGAAAATTCCCTTTTGTGATTTAAAATCTAGCTCAGTTATCTTTTCTTTGGGCACATATACATAAATTTCACACCCAAAGACCCGAAAATGTGAGTATGAAACTCTTCTTGTCATTCCTCTTCCAGAATTCTGAAATTCAATCATGATGAAGGACTACAATTTATTAAATATATTGTTGTATTACATGCTTCAGACCAAAACTCTTTTCCCAAACTAGCATTTGAAAGCATAGACCGAGCTTTCTCAAGTATAGTTTTGTTAAGCCTTTTCGCTGCCCCATTTTCTTGAGGGTTATAGGGAACAACTTTCACCCTTCAAATACTATTATTTGCACAATAGTTATCAAACTCCAGTGAATCAAATTCACCTCCATTATCCATTTTCAAACATTTAATCTTGTGACCTCTTTGGTTTTCAACAAGTGCTTTGAAAACTTTGAATTTAGAAAACACTTCAAATTTGCTAGCCATTATTAATATCCAAACTTTCTTAGTACAATCATTAAGGAAAGTAACAAAATATTGTGTATCTCCTAAAGAACTTACCTCGATAGGACCAAAGACATCCAAGTGCACAAGTTCCAATGCTTTTGCCTTCATGCCATACCCATCTTTCAAGAAGCTGCCCCACTTTTGCTTGTCATAAAGACAATGTTCACAAAAATCCAAGTTTCTTGATTGGATGCCCAGTAGTTAATCCCTTTTGAGCATTACCTCAAGTCATTTCTTGCTCATGTGACCTAATCTTTGATGCCAAAGTGCCACATCATTGCCCACTACAGTCATAGAAGCACCTACTTCGGTAAGTCTTTCAAAGAGATATAAACTACCAACTTTCTTGTCCTTGGAAATAATCATGGATCCTTTAGTCACTTTCCAAGAATCCAAATGAAAAATGGATGATATCCTTGTGCAAAAAGTCGACTAACAGAAATCAAATTTTGCCTCAACTTTGGAACATGGCGAGCATCCTTTAGCAACCATTGGCCTTCTCCTTCTAGTTGTAGCCTAATGTCACCTTTACCAATTATCTCACAAGACTTATTGTCTCCAAGAAATACTTCTCCAAATTGCACTTCATGATAGTTTTTTAAACAATCTGTACAAGAAGTGGCATGAAAAAAGGCTCAAGAATCTATCACCCAAGAATCTAATTTGGTGTCACTTGTTGAAAGAACTAAAATAATTTCATCCTTCTGATAGGTTATATTTGTTTCAATATTTCTCACCTTCTCTTGTGCCTTCTTGTAAGCCAAGCAATTTCTCTTTGAGTGGCCAAGCTTACCACAAAACCAACAATCCTCATTCCTACCTCCTGACTTTGATCTATTGGGTGATTTAGATTTCCTTCGATTGTAAGTGTTACTTCTTTGATGGCTTCTTCCCCTTGTCTAGGTGTTGACCATGGTAAGAACATCACCAAATGAGGAGTCTTTGGCACTTCTTCACTAAGTAAAGTGGTCACAACTTCATCATAGACCGACTTGCTCTTTCCAGAATTTGAAGTGCTAACTAATGTAACTACAGCATCCTAGCTATCAGGTAAGGAACACAATAAGATGATAGCTTTAGATACATCATCTTGAGTCATACCAAACAAGGTCACTTGACATAATAAAGTGTTCAAATCATTTATATGATTTGGCATCACAATGCCTTCATTTTCACTTTGTGGAGGTTCTTCATAATAAAGATTTTATTTGTAGTCGATGACCTCTAATACATGCTTTCAAGTTTATCCCAAACTTCCTTTGTTCTCCTTTCGTTCAATACATTGAACAAGACGTTTTGAGATAGTGAAAGAAAAATTGATGCATTCGCCTTCTCATCAATCTTTTTCCAATCTTCATTCATCATTGCAGTCGGTTTCTTGGTTTTCCTTCAATTGCAAATTGACAAGTCTTGTTTAACTAGCAAAGAATGCATCTATACTTTCCATAGGCTAAAGTTCTTCCTTGCGAATTTATGTACTTTCGCATCCTCCATCTTCCTGGAAATTCAACACCGACTTCCAATTTGCACAACCTATGCTCTGATACCAATTGAAAGGATAGAATGCGAAAAAGAAACAATAGGTGAACAAATGAATAGACAAGAGAAATACAAAATGATATTTATCTGGGTTCACCATAAATGTGGCTATGTCTAGACTAAGCAAAGTATTGTATTATTATGTAAAAAATAGATTAAAATGATGTAGAGAAATACAAAACGATATTTATCTGGGTTCACCACAAATGTGGCTATGTCTAGACTAAGCAAAGTATTGTATATTATATATATATATATATATATATATAAAGGCTCCAATAACATTACATATTGAAAAGAGTCTTGTAAAACCAAGAGACACATAAGTGGAGGGAAAAATATATTATGATTGTTGGCCTTCACACAATAAGAGGTTGGATCCTTTATAATATTAATGTTGCTACTCATTAATATTGAATCATCCATTAAATTTTCAATGTTTTTTTTCTTATTATATTGTTGAATTCTCACACTTTTCCTTCTATCTTTAATATGTCGATGACTCATTCCTCTATCGTTGCATCTCTATCTAAAGTCGATATCGTACAAGACTCCCAATAGTGTTGATTCAAAAAGAAATTGTTATCTCTATCAATCCTGTCTCAAATACTCTTCTTGAATTTGCACTTAATATTTGTTATAATCTATATGGAGCTAAATTCCCATGATAATTGAAAGCTTATTATATCTTAAGGTTTATGCAACTTGTATTGATCCACTGAATTCCCCATAATAGCATTTAATGTTGATAATCCTTATTTTCTCCCAAATTTTGTCTTTTGAAGGGGGGTGAATTCTCTGAATTGAAGATGTTTTTCCCATTGATATTTACCACTAACTATATCAAATAGTCTACAAATTGGAACTCATTCAATTTCTATTTTCTTGAGATTAGCAAGAATATGACTCTGATACCACTGTAATGTCCCTAATGCTCTTAAAGTCATATAGCACTCTTAGCCTAAAAGAATGGAAAAAGTAATAGGAATGCTCTACTATGAACCAAGTTTTTATTTAGAAACTCGATAAACAAATATGTGATGAGAAGCCAAAAGCCTAGAAATAGAAGAAACACAAGACCCTAAAAATAGAAGTAAACCCATTTGTAGGTGGTTGACATTAAGGATTAAGACTATTCAATTAAACTCTTGTAAACATGGAAACTACTTGCTATGTTGCATCTTCTTAATTATTTGTGTTTTGTGATTTCCTCCATTGATATGAGGAGACCCTTAGGTGTACCCATTGTTTTCGTGGCTTGACCGATCAAACTTACGTGCATATAACAAAATGGAATTGCTAGAAGGGAATCTCTTCATACCTAAGATCGAGCATTATACATGCCCAACTCCCATATGTGCCCTGCCTATAATAAGTCATCTCATAATCGCAATAGAGTTTTTCTCTCCCATTATATGCTTGTGAGGTAATGAAATCATTTGAAAAATATTTTAATATTTCTTCTCCTCCGCAAGTCCTTCCCTTACAACCCCAAGTTGTAAAATGAAGCCATGTTGATGACCATTGAATGTAATACAAAACATAAGTTATGTTTTAAATGTTTCTCTAGTGGTTAGGTTTTCAATAAATATGGCTTCTTCATTTCCTTGTTTTGTTGAAATATTTCCAAAGTTTCAAAATAAAATATAAACCTCCATGCAACCACAATGTTGGGGATCTTAGTCAAAAATTATATTACACCTCACTTTGGTACAAATGATTGAAAAGTGTGAATGCATAAATGGGTGTTGCCTTTTTCTTGTGAAGCCTTATTTCACTTTCTTCTATGTATTGGCGCATACTTTTGGATTGGAAAGGCTACAAATATTGGAATATTTGGTATGATTTTATCTTTATTTATAGGTGGCTTCCTTATAACTGTTCATGTGCCTTGCTTGTGCTTCTACCTTTGTATTCACATAGGGACATAGTTTTTTATTAAGAAAAACAAGTTTTAAAGGGTGCTTGAAACCCTTTACAAATCAAACAATTTTCAATGAAGCCCAAACAAAAAATGCAACATTCCTAAGGTGAAATAAGTCACCCGCCAAAAACAAGGTGACCAAGGCAGCCTCACAGATAACACAGTGCACTACTGCCACTTAAACAAGTTTTGAATGGGATCCTAAAACCGCATGGTTGCAAAAAAAGACATTTAGTCCTAAACCATGTCAATCTACAAAGAAACAACAGGCCAAAAGGGCCAGGAGAACCAAACAAAAAGGGACAGCCTCAAAAAGAACAAGCAAGCCACAAGTTAAGAAAACTGAGCCTCAAAATTTACATTTTGGTCTCGTCTTTTGAGAACGTAAAGACATATCAAATAATGGATTGGAGGGCTTGACCTTTTTCCTTTTTACTGTTGTCCATCCATCCTCCACCTTCCCAGCATCCTTCTACCACACAAAGTCATCCACACCACAAACAGCCCTTAAAACCCTTGTAATAGGAGAAGAAATACCACCACCACATGAAATCTAGACCACAACAGTAGGAGGGACAACAGCTTCATCCTGAGACAAAGCCGCAAGAGGGGCAACAATCGAATGAACAATTGCAACATCCAAAGGAGGGACATTTGTGTTGGTCACCGTCATAAGGGTAACATTTAAATCATTAGAAACAACAACAGAATCTACCACTAAAGAATCTTGAGAAGTATCAACCAACCCATCCCCACCAAAGGGAGCTTTTTGAACCATGCAGTGATCATCTGAAACCCCCATCCACCAAGAAGGTGACTTCTTCGATCTAACATTTTCAAAAGAGCAACGTGGAGCGAGGTGGCCGATCTTCTAGCATTTCTTGCATCTGAAAGGAATACCCTCATAATCAAGAAGCTGAATAAGAGCCATTAAGAGAGGCCAACTTAATCATTTCTGGGAGCCCCTTGGAGACGTCTATCTCCACAAGAGTGCAAGCTTATGTCATCTGAAACACATTAGAAGACGCGGAGTCGACCAACAAAAAATCCTTGAAGGCCTCCCCTATAGCCTCCAAGACAGAATCCAAATCCACATACCAAAGTTTGGCCATCAAGGGGAACCTCTCCTCCCAAGAAAAGCCACGACGCAGGATGACATTTCTATCTTTAGTAATAACAAATTTCTTAATGAAAAAGCCCCTTGCTATAGGCACAAATAGTTGTAACCTCCTCCTGCCCTTTTCTATTGGCCTCATCTTCTTCACTTGTTACAAACATCTTTCAACTTAGCTATTTGTAGTATGAATCCGCTTCAGTTGCTTATCCACTTTATCTCAAGTTACAGTAGCAACAGTCATTTTATGGGCAACTTAAATTTCAATTTTCAGTGAAACGGTAACCCATTTGGGCATTATTGTTAACACCTACCTATGATTTGATTTAGCATGGTATATTCCAATATTAGAATTCGTCCATATTCCAATATTAAAATCCGTCCAATATCTTATTGACCATTTAGATTCTAGAGTTAGTTCCTCTCTCTTGCTATTAGTGATATTCAAATTTTTGAAATTGAAATCCAATCGTGTGGATGGATTCTAAATATTGCCACTTTTACATTGCAGCGTTGATACTAACAAACATTGAGCTTCTTGTAATGTTACATCTGCTGAAAGTGTCTTTGTTTGGAATTGGACTAAATAATTACGTTACTGAATTTTGTTCTTATTTCGTTACAGTGACAAACAATCTAACAAATAAAAACTATGATACAATATTTGTAATAGTGCTAGATACTGGTCTTTAAATCTGTTATTAAACCAAATGTTATCTCCATTTTGAAATTGTCTTCCTTACTTTGATTTCGTCAAATTTTTCGAATGCAAGGTCAGGGTAAGGTTGAAGAGGATTAAGAAAATAGGGGAATATATAAAAACCTTCTAGATCCTGACCAGAAGCTCCAACAGGTGTGACCCTGAAGGAATTTTTAAAAATGTTTTTCCACTATTAAATTTATTTAATTTAGCCTTCAAGTCATTGTTAAATTTGCAAATGGAATCAAAAATTGTATTTCGTCCCTATTTAATTTGTAAATGTAAGGGTGGTCGAATCGAAAAATGTTCTAACAATATTAAATGTATTTAGTTCAACCTTCTGATTGTTGTTAATTTAGTAATTGTAAGGCTGATAGAATAGAAAAATGTCTTCTGATTTAGAACTTTTTCCTTTCAGAAGAGTTACACATTGAAGTAGCAAAAGCATTAACCTATAATCTCTGAAATCTTTTCAATATTGCACTTTAACACAAACACCCATCAAGAGTTAGAACTTAACTACAAATCGTTCAAGTACACCAGATGCCTTAATTTTAAAGAAACAAAAATGTGAGTAGCCAGTTCCTTTTTAGTGGAAAGAGGAAACGTGGATTACAGGCAGCAAGGGCCATGGGCATAATTGTTAATGTCGTGTCTTACATATTGGTTGATTGTGCCAAAAAAGCTAAAGTTAGATTTAGCTAGGATTCAATACAGAATGTATGTTATTTGTGTGGGCCCTCACTTAAACAGCTAATTATAATGTACTATCAAATTTGGTTGTGCTGATACAAACAAAGCGAAGTAACCAAATAAACATATTTGCAGGGAGAAACTTTACTGCTTCTGCATCTTTCATTGTTTAAAAAAACAATCAGAGCTGTTTTACCCATATAAATCTTTTGCAAGTAGATCAAATTACTCTCAAATATCATTTATTAATATATAATATATCAATAAACACCAAGAGATACACCCTTAAAGGCAATAACAGCACATCTTCCCCTGTAATATTGCGTCAAAATTACCTTGTTACTCCAAGCTTAGCCAGCTCTACTCTGACCGCCATAAATGAGGCATCTTGCAATCGGCCTCTTCAATGGTTTATAATGTTTTCTACAGAAACCTCATAAACTTCGTTCTCCATAGGTTGATTTGTGAAGTAGTATTTGAACACTGCATATGCTATTAAAATCATAATACACTCAGACTGGCGCTTTATATTGAATGGTTTTCCTGGTTTCCATTCAAAGGTTGGATATTTCAGACATAATGAGCAGACTTGTTGAGGATTCATAAGCAAATTCAGTTCAGATTTTATGAGCAGATAATTTTCAGACTTAGAGTAAACTTGAGAACAGTTCTGTTCCAGACCCTTTTTAGCAGAACTTTTTAAGAGTATAAGATTATTGCAGGCCTTCAGGTTGAATCCATGCAGACCTTTGAGCACAGCTTCTTGAACATATTATGCAGATTTAAGAAGCAATTTTTAGCAAAATGGTAAAGGATATCAGATCTGATTAAAGAATGTAATCAATCATTGATCATTTTATTCATTTTGAGGTTGGTGCCTAATTGTAAAACAGATTGGTGTATCTTGCCAAGTTGGTGATCAATTGTGGGGATCGGAGTTTCTGGCAGGTTGGTGCCTATGAAATCATCTAAATAGGATTGGTGTCTCTCGTGAATTGGAGCTTAAAATGTTTTCAATACATAAGCCAAATTTTGTTGTGGTTTTCTTCTGCATGGGTTACCATAAAATTGTGTGTTTTGCGTTCTTGCTATATTTTAATTGGAGTAATGCTATGACATCTAATCAAGTTTTGAAAAGTAAAAGCATAATAGTGTGCTCTTCATTTTCCCTAGCACGATCATTACATCTTTGGCACATGCTGAGGCTGACACTTTCTTAAAAATGCCAAACATGCACAAAAAGTAAGAATATATGCGAAAGAGGAAGCATTCAGACAATCAAAATCAGCACTGCACATTTCGAACATGCGCAATGCTAGAAATAGGAAGCAGTCAGAATCCAGTTAACAATGTCAACACTACCCAAAAGAAAACCCATAAATTTTGACACCTCACCCAACGTTAGATAATACCATAAGGCTTTGACAGTATACCAAGTTGTAACTTCTAAAGGTTCTGCTTTGAAAACCATTATACAATGTCTCTCTCCAAACCACAACACTTGTCTTAAGCCTCTAAAAGAAAGAGCCCTTGCTGAGTAGCATTTTGTTAAAGTTGACACAGATGAATTTACAGACTGAAGCCATTAATTAATGCTAGAACATCATATGATAACCATATTTGATCCTCTCCATGAAAAGTGGCATAAAAAGATACAATGTAATTTCCTTTAGGATAACCTTCACTGAGCTTAGCTTTATACTCATTTGTGTCTAATGTGGCCAAATTAGATGATACATTGGCTGATGGCAAGTCAATTCAAATGTAGACCTTCCAGAAGAGTTCTCAATCTCTTGTCTGACATTATTGCTGCCAGACACATTATACATGAGTGAATTTACCTACCTACTGGAACCACCTTAACTAAAGTTCTTTCCTGGGCCCACAAAAACCAAAGAATCAATATAATTTATTCAGGGTAGAAACAGAATGTCATGATATTCTGTACCATAAATCCAGGAAAAAACTATATTGTGTTTGTAATCATAGGAATAAATCAAAATCATTCAAGCGATTATTAAATCTTCAGTATGTAAGACATATTTATGCATTCATGGAACTCCACAATATAAAGAGAGCCCCTAGAGAAAAGAAAGATAAAGAGACAATACATAAACAGCATACTAGTAGTTTCAATCAGAATGAGATCCCCTGTGCCACCCGTAAGACAGATAACCTTGTTAAGAGTGGTTCAGTGTTTTTATGAAATAAAACATTTTTGTACAACTATGTTGTTAAGATTAGCTGAAGGTGACAACCCAAACATAGTTCAATAAGTACATGTACAACTTTATCATAAAGAATTACCTTTCATTATATTAGTTGAAGATCCCATCTTTGGATTGTTTTTTACAAATATAAATATAATGAGAATCGGGATCTTCTAGTACAAAGTTTGATGGAAGCATACCATCCTCAGTGAGAGGAACAGGTTCCATATGTGACTCTGATGAACTTCCCTTCGGTGTATCAAATCCTGGTCTAGCTGCAGCAACAAAAGCTATTTTAGAGACAGAAAGAAAATAGTTTCACATAGGAATTTAATATATTATTTGTCTAAAAAGTAATCCAATTCATCTATGGCATGCATCCATTGTCTACACAAGTATTCACTCAAGTTGGTTGTTACATCCCAATTTTTGACCTAATTTAAAATATAGCCATTGAGGTTCACATGAAGTTAGTTGGCAATTTAATTTGTTATAATTTTGTGAAATGGTAAGATGGTTAGTCGTTATAATTTCAAATGAAGATAACATGCTAGTTGATCATTTATCACGAATTCATGAAAATGAGATGATAGTTACCGTTATGATTGATTATGATTAAATAATTTATTATGATAATATAATTTAACTGTGGAGAATTACCTTGCAAGAAACACGTCGAGGGGTGGAAGCATTGTCAAAAAAAGAATTAGGCTATGGAGCATCACCATCACTGGGCAGATGGGTTGAGAACCTAGCCACTTGAAACAAGATACATCTGTGGGACCCACATGAGCTATTTAAATAAAATTGAGAAACATAAAATAATTGAGTTAAAATATAAAACATGCCTCTAAGGATTTAAAATGATCTTTCACCTTATTATTATAATAGATATATCTATATACATACATATAGATATAAAAATGAGATGGCACCATTCTATTATAATAATCTAATAAAGTGATGTCACCCCATTAATATTTACATGTACATATATATATATAAAATTATAATAATAACATTTGAATTATTATAATATTCGAATTATAATCTTCCAACTCGATTCTTTCAATTTTAATATCCTTGGTTTTAACCGATTAACACTTGGCATGATAAATCGATTTAATTCTTGAAAATTCGAATTGACAATAATCTTTCCAACTTTATCTTCCAACCTTGTATTTATTTTTCCCTCTTTTTGTTTTAATCGAATTAAACACTTGGGAATTTGAATGGCTTATAATCTTTGGAAAACGGAGGGAGCCAAGAAGTCACGACCATTCTTCTTATTTATGCTGTGTGTAGTAGGCAGATAATATATATATTCACACCCGACTTCCTGTCTGCTGCGACATATATATCTTCCAATATCTTTTCTTCCGCTCTTACATAGACCCATTTTCTTATCTATTCTTGTGATGATTTCCTGCAATATATTTTGCTTTAAGCTTTGATCAAGCAGCCCTTTTCATATACTCTGTCGTACAAGTAATTTTGCTGTGGAGATGTCATCAAGCAATTGGAGAGAAACTGATTTCAAATCAATTTGCAAAGTTCTTAGATAAGCTTTAAATTCTTATCAGATGAGTTATCATTGCAGATTTTGTTTTTCAATGTTTTATTTTCAATTTCTCCTATTGCCGGCTAGGCATAGAAATTCAATATTAAGACTGAGATTATCACATGTAGCTTTGCTAATGGCCTCCTGTGAATTTCTCAGAGTTTTCTTTATTTTTCTTTTTTCTTTTTTCTTTTTTATATAATATCATTGTATCTTGAACCACCATTAAGAAGTCGAGTAGTAACTCTAGGAGTCTTATAATGTTGTATGAACCATCACAAAAATTATGGATATCAATAGCAATAATTACGTAGTCTTAATCCATGACAAAAATATAAAGAGTAGGTTGCTCAGAATCCCCAAACACCTGGGATTCACCGGTTGATAGCCATGAAATGGTGAAGAGGTGGAATGAATCTGCAAGAACACAGAAGAGAAATCAGATATGGTTAAATTAATTAATTAAATAATAAAATCTGCAAGCTTTAAAAATATCTTTTTCAAATCACATATTGTGATACGCTATAACATGTATGTTATTCATGTATTTGTTGGGAATCATTGAATACAGCCGATTGCTCTGAGATCCGAACACCTATGATTCACCGGCTGTATAGCCATGGAAAGGGTGAAGAGGTGAGTTGAAGTCTACAATGACTTAGAAAATAAAAGTTAGATTTGATACATTAAATCTAGAATAATATCATGCATGATCCTGTTAATTGTATCCTCCTATTGTCAAGTCGAATGGTGTGTTTAAATACCAGGATGCTCAGTAGATGAGAGATGTTCCAAGTCCAATTCCGAGTAGGGAGGGCATTTATCGTTAGAGATTGTGTGGGGAATAAGTTAAGGTCCGAGGTTGGGTGGTTAAGCTCCTGACAATGTTTCACCTCTTCCAAAGTTGTCGGACGTACAACAGACAAAGATAAGTTATACATTCAATTGGTTACCAAAAACAAGTATTTTACTTTTATGATGTATATGCAAGACTAAGGTAAGGTTAATTCAGTTTTATCATTATTACAGTTACTTTACACTTAGTTATTGCCTAAGTTAAGAAATCAGAAGGAAAGGAATGATACAGTGGTATCTGAAGCCCTAATTGAATCAGTGGTATCTGGAGCCCTAAACGATACAGTGGTATCTAAAGCCGTAATTGAATTTCGTAGTATCCGAAGCCCTAATTGATATAGTTGTATCTGATGCCCTAAATGATCCAGTGGTAATTGAAGCCCTAAGTGATACAATGGTATCTGAAGCCCTAAATAATCCAATGGTAATCGATGCCCTAATTGATATGGTGGTTGGCGATGCCTTAATTTTATATAGTGGTATTTAATAATAATCGTCATTTGATTTTGATATAGCGGTATTAAATGGTAGTCGTTATATGATTTTGTTATAGTGGTATTTGTGGATTACTTTGGGTGATTGCAGAAGCCATCTTACAATGATTTATCGGTTCAAATTTCACAGTATGTGGATTTTAATTTCTATGATAAATTTAGTAATGGTGTTTTAAGTTCTTAGTTAAGAAATTTTGTCTAACTGATTTTAACAGTAAGTCTCATTCACATGAACATGACTGATATAATTGTCTTCCCATGAAATTGAAGTAATAACTATACTTCTATGAGTATGTTAGTTGTTAATTAAGAACCAGGATAACTGATTGTTACACTAGTAATGACCATAGAGAGTTAAATGGGATAAAATGAATTTAAATCAGCATAATGTCAATGTAAAATGATTGCTGAAATGTTATTAACTTAAAAGCGACATCAAGAGGGAGCACTGAAAAAGAAATTACCTCTAACCAAAGCCATAACCATTGTCAGCAAGTTAATACAACAATCACCCTTCTAAATTTTCTTAAGTGGGTATAAAATTTAAAAATAAAGATGAGAAGATTATTGAAGTTCCAACTGCTTCTAAACAAGCCACATGATCAAAATATCCTGAAATCAACTAACACACAAGCTCCTTCCGTTGCACAAGAAAATTGGAGAGGCAAATTCTATTAAGAGAACCCTTTAAATTGCAAAATATACTTCCAAAAAGTAGGTAAGCCAGTTATCTAGCTACATAAGTAAAACTAGCTAAGGTGTCTAAGAGACTCTTAAATTATACTCAGTTTAATCAACCAATCAATCTGATCTAACTACTAACTACTAATAACTCCAAACACTTCAGTTACAAATAATATAAATTAAAATAATGCTTACCTTTAGCCTAAATAATAAGCCAAGCAAAACTTGAAAAAAGGTTTATGAGTACTGGACCATTTTTCCCACTTAAGCTAAGCTTAGAGAAGTTGATGAAGAATTACGAAGATTCCCCTCAACTTTGATAGGCACCCATATGCAACATGGTGATGTTAATTAATGCTGAATAAGATTAATGTCCTTCAATAAGCCATTCCAGGTTGGGGTATAACATGGGCAGCCAGCCATGGTAACTGCTAGGTCAAAAGGAAAAAGTGTTCATGCATCACTCTCAAACTACAGGGTTTCAAGAATAACAAAAGGATCAGGCCATTGAAGCAATACCCAATGGCACATTTTTCTGAACATTACCCAACGCTTAACTGGTTTGATGTCTCAAACAGTTCAAGGATGATGCTGAAGAAATCCAACATAGCTAAGCTGCCAAACAATTTAACTTGTATTTGATAGATGGTGCTGGCACCATACCAGAAGTGTAACATACGAATTTGCATAACCAATTTTAATCTCCTATAAATCTAATTTTATAAGTAACTGATTCCATTTCACATGACAATGATTTCTACCAACTGATTATTACTGAAAGAAACTCTTCCCCAATTTAACTGTCTTTCATGTTCAGCTGATTTCACGGGAAACAAAAAGAATTTATTTATGTATTGCTAACAACTTAACTATTTCTATCTCATAACATATTCAACTGAAAATAAAGTAACGACTAATTATATAAACTGAAATGCTTATTCAACATAAAAGTAAATGTTTTCTCCATCTAGAAATTAAAATATCTATCTATTTTTCTAAGGGTTAAAAGTAAAAGAAACATACAATATTACAAATGAATCTCTTTAACTTGTTGTCCAAGCCTCGACATTGGTGAGAGGAGAAGCATTGACATAGGCTTAACCTCCCAAACGTGGACCATTACTTATCCCCACTCATCCTAAATTAATAGAATGGCCCTCCCTACCTCAGGATCGGGCTTGGGATGTTCATAAGTCCAGCCATCTAAGTAATTTGGTGATTTGACTGTCCCAACAATTATTCTCCAAAATAACTCAAGCGTCTGGACAAACAACAAAGATCACATGTTCGGCACATCTGCCCATTTCTACCCTGGCCAAGGATTTCAAGTTGGGTTCACAAACCCGATATCCACCACTCGACTTGACAAAATATTTCATAACTGGAGCATGCATGAGCTGTTATAGTTTTTATCTATTATTTATTTAATCCGATTCCATTTCTTGCTTGTGCAAACTCTCTACACCTCCTCACCTTTTTAGGCTACCATGCCAGTGATTCCTAGGTGCTCACAAGTTTATATCCACTATATTTGCTTTACACCTCTTCACCTGTAAAGGCATTATTGCCAGTGAATTCCTCGATGTTGGATTTCATGATATTATTTTCATCTCTGAAAGGTATAATTAAATGTTTTAAATTCTGAGCAGAATTTGTTGTTCATGGTTATCATGGCATTCCATCTCTCATACACATGATTGATACACTTTCATATATAAAGAACATCTGTGATATAAAGACAAGTTCTAAGAACTATAAATCTAATACTGTCAACCCTGATTCAGTCTGTAATTAAATTGGCTATAGTATTTTGGGTTTTATACAACAAGATTCCCGACTGATAAAGCATTATGAAAGGAATATACAATCATGGCTAACTACATCTGTACTCGATTCTCATGATAAACCTGACTCACAACAAACATAGCAATATGGAAGGAAATAATAAAAATCATGGTTTGCGGTATCTTACGTGACACCTCTATCTGCTTCTAAAACTTTGCGGCAAGAAGAATAGACTCCGCTCCTTGCTTGAAACCCGTGGATATAGAGACGTGAAGGTGATATGGAAATATGGAAGGACAGTTAATGAGGTTGGAAATTATTCTATGAATAATCGTAGAGTTGTGAGCCACTGATAACAGAGAGGAAAAATGGATTGTGTCTGATATGATCATGAGACTATATTTAAAAGAAAGAACTTGGCTCTTCAACTACCATCAGTTACAAGAAGCCATTTTAATGCTATTCAAATCGAATGAAGAGAAGGAGGAAAAAGAAAAGAAGCTAAAGAGTTTTTATTATTATTTCATTATTATTATGCATCCTTATGTACGTTCATGTGCATGTATTGATAAAGTGGCATCATTAGATTATAACTTATAATTTATTGGTGTCACCTTATTTTTATATACATATGTTCCTATTTGGGAGTGTATAATAATAATTAAATAATAAATTCATTGATAATTCTTCAAAGGTACGAATTATGTTTAATTTTTATTATTTATTTTATTGTTCCTTTAATAGCTCATGCAGTTCCACAATGCAACATGTTGTCAAATCCTAGTATCCTTACCAGGGTAGTCCTAGGTCAAACCTATCGATTCTGATGACTGGACCATTCGACCATCCCCTTCCGATGATCCTGTTTAGCAATGCTTCCCCTCTCTTCAATCTTCTTCCTGCATTCACTCAGACAAACATTCTCACCAAGACATTAATTCAAGATATATTAATTGTTAATTCAAAATCATTGCTCATCATCTAGTGACTGTTAGAGATTTTATTAACGTCTATAATAACTAACTCATTTCACATAATCATGAAAATAACTCATTATCAATTGATACAATGTATATAATTTAACTAACTCACTTCACATGATTTGGAAAGATATAAATTGATATAACATCTATAATTAACACACTTCACATGATCAAGAAAGAAATAAATTGATGCAACGTCTCTAATTAACTAATTCACTTCACATGAAAATAATTCGTTAAACCAACAGTTATGATCAATTTAAAATTTTAGGGCAAAAATTTGGGATGTAACATACCCACCCCCTTAGATTTTTCATCATCCTCGATTAAAATAATTGCAAACTTAAGTAGTACTTAATCAGTTATACGGAAAGAAAAGAAACATTCAGTTTTCAATTTCAGAGAAAAGATAGGGATATCTTTGAAAAATATCATGATAATCCTCCCAGGTGGCATTATCTTCAGCATACTGGTCCCACTGGACCTTGCATTGCATTACTTCCCGATTTCGTAAGCGTAACTTATGTACCTCGAGTATTTTGAGTGCTCTTACCTCTAACACCCTTGGTTCTCACACCTACAGTAATTTCCAATCAATCATATGTTCATGGTGGGTAATATACGTTTTAAGATATGACACATGGAAGACGTCATGCATCCTGGCAAGGGCTAGCGGTAAAACAATCCTGTAAGCCACTGGGTTCACCACCTCCAGAACTTCAAGGTCCTACATACCTCGAGGCTAACCTAGCATTCTTGCCAAACTTGATAGTACTTTTCTGAGGCTTAACCCTTAATAACACCTTGTCCCCTACTGAGAATTCTCTAGGTGTTCTTTTGGCATCAACATAACTCTTCTGTCTGTCTTTTGCTTCCTTTAATCTCTGACGAATCTAGATTACTTGTTCCTCCATCTCTTGAAGCATTTCAGGCCCGACAACAATTCTATCTTCCAACCGATTCCAACTCATTGGAGTTCTGCACTTACGACCATACAAAGCCTCAAAGGGATCCATTCTAATGGTGGACTGATAGGAGTTATTATATGCAAATTCTACCAGGGATAAGTATGTTTCCCATTGGTGCTGTCGGTCCATACAGTATACTCTTAGGAGATCTTCTAATACTTGATTTACCCGTTCTGTCTAACCATCTGCCTCAGGATGATAAGCTGAACTAATATTCAACTTGGTGCCCAGAGCCCTAAACAATGTTTGCCAGAATCTAGAAGTTATCCTAGCAACTCTATCTGAAATAATTTTCTCTAGAATTTCATGAAACCTAAAAATCTCTTTTATGAACTTATGGGCAAACTCGGGTGCTCCATCAAATAAATTCCCTGGTATGAAATGAGCAACCTTAGTAATCTGTCAACCACGACCAAAATAGTGTTGTGTCGATTCTAAGTCATAGGTAACTCTTATACAAAATCCATGGATATCACCTGCCATTTCCACTCGGGTACTTCATTTGGGTGTAACAAGCCTGTTGGGTATTGATGTTTTGCCTTTACCCTCTAGCATTCCAAAGACCCTGCTACAAACTCGATTATCTCCCTTTTCATCCCTTTCCAAAAATATACAAGTTTTATATCAAATAACATTTTCGTTACTCTCGGATGTCCTGAATATGGGGCTGAGTGAAATTCACCTAAAATTTGTCTTCGGAGTTTAGAGTCATTGGGCACATAGATTCTGTGGTGGTATCTTAATAATCCATCGTCCTCCAAGCTAAATTCTAAATACTTAGGATCTTGCGGGTCTCTAATAAGAGCCAAGCTGATTTGTGTATAAAACTCATCATGCTCCAGGTGTCATAAAATTTGGTCCCTCAACCTGATGTTTACAATAGTTATCGTTAAGATGTGTCTTCTCCGGCTTAGGGCATCTGCCACCTTGTTTTCTTTACCTTTAATGTAACTTATGTCGAACTCATAATCTGCTAAGAATTCCAGCCACCGCCTTTCTCTAGCATTAAGATTCGGTTGGGTGAAAATATACTTCAAAATATGGTGATCAAATCTAAGCTCAAAAAATTTTCCAATTAAGTAATGTCTCCACATTTGCAAGGCATGCACTATTGCTGCTAATTCAAGATCATGGGGTGCAAATTCTATTCATAATTTTTCAGTTTCCTAGACTCATAAGCAATGACTTGTTCATCCTGCATTAACACACGCCCTAATCCTGCTCCGGATGCATCTGTTATAACTACAAACTGTTTTTGTGGATCAGGTACCCTCAGAATAGGTGCAGTAGCCAATTTTTCTTTCAAAAACTCAAAGGCTGATTGACACTTCTCTATCCAAATAAATTTCTTTCCCTTTCTTTGAAGTGAAGTAATCGGATAGACTATCCTTGAAAAATTTCTAACAAACTTTCTATAGAACCCAACTAACTCCATAAAGCTCCTAACTTCGGATACATTTCTAGGTATGGGTCATTCCTTAATCACTTTTATCTTAGATGGATCTACTGCTATACCCTAAGCAGATATAACGTGCCCTAGATACTGAATTTCCTTTTGGTAAAAAGCACACTTAATAGTTTTCCATATAACTTGTGTTCTCTTAGTCTTTGCAGAACTATTTCTAAGTGCCTCTGATGTTCTTCTTCGTTCTTAGAGTATATTAAAATGTCATCTATAAAGACCAAAACAAACTAATCTAAACAATCCTGAAATATATTGTTCATTAAATTCATGAAAGTTGTTGGGGCATTAGTTAACCCGAAAGGTAACACTGTAAACTCATAATGTCCATACCTGGTTCTGAATGCGGTTTCATGTATATCCTCATCTTTTTTTCGAAGCTGATGGTATCTTGACCTTAAATCAATTTTTGAAAATACTATTGCACCCTTCATTTGATCAAAAAGATCATCTATCCTTGGCAATGGGTACCGGTTTTTTATGGTGACTTTATTAAGCATCCTGTAATCTATACATAATCTCATGGATCCATCCTTCTTCCTTACAAACAGCACTGGGGCTTCCCATGGTGTGACACTAGGCCAAATCATCTCCTTATCTAGCATATCCTGAAGTTGAATCTGTAACTCCATTAACTCTGTAGTGGTCATCCTATATGGGGCTTGGGATATGGGTTCTGCTCCTAATATCAAGTCTATGGTAAAATCAAATGGTCGGGAAGGGGGTAGTCTAGGGAGTTCCTCAGGAAACACATCTTGATAATTCTTCAAATAAGGGTATTTTTCTTCGAAGGACTCTTTTAACTTTTATCTGATTTCCCCATCTTCATAAATGTAGCCACCCCCATATGCGGTTGTTTTAGGTTCCCTTGTATCCTCAATCCTAATTGCGAAAATCTCACAGCTTTTCCTCCCATACCTCTTAAGTTGCATTGTAGAACTCTGTTTTGATATAATTTCATGTTTAATCCTTGAAATGCATGTTGGTATGCCTTGATCATCCACACAGTTTACTGTTTTGGCAAGACAATCTACTTTGGTCTTATGTTCACTAAGCCAATTAATTCCTATGATAATGTCGTATGACCCCAGGGATGCTACATATAAGTTCAATTCCGTTGAGAAATTTGGAAAGTCAACCCGAGCTTCAAATAGGCATTGCTCTACCTTAGCCCTTGATTAGTTTGCATACTCAATTGTCCATGGTTTTGCCATAAAACTAGATCTTTTCGGGAACCTACTTAACAGCCTAGGTGATATAAAACATTCAAATGCTCCAGTATCAATTAATATGGACACAAAGTTCCCATAAATCTTACCTGGATTTTCAATGGGGCCTATTTGTTTCTCTACTTGTCTATTATCCAGGGTTGCGTAAATCCTTTGTTGAAAGGCTTGTTGCTGCTGTGGCAAAGGTGGTCGCTGTGGTTGGCTGATGTTGGGTTTAATGGGACACAGTTTCATAAACTGATCCCCTCCACAGTTAAAACAGCCTCCTGGTGATCCCTTCTCATTATTCCTGTTGTTCTTATTTGTATAATAATTGCTTTTGGCATCTCTTGCTCCATTGCTCTTTAACTCGGGTTTGTTGCCTTTGTAGTCCTTAAATTGCTTTTTCTGAGGCCCAAAATCAGTACCTTCTGAATTCCAAGTTGTCTTCCTTTTGTTGTCTCAGATAGAGTCGTCCTTTCTGATCTTGTGTTCTTGTCAAACAGTCTTTTCTAGGGCCTCTTCCATGGTTCGGGGAGCGAGAACATCAACAGCTCCTCCTGTCCTATTGTTCAATCCCATGATGAATTTCCTCACCTTCAAATTAGTGTCTTGCTGATAAGGTGG
Source organism: Cupressus sempervirens (assembly GCA_028749045.1). Lineage (NCBI taxonomy): Eukaryota > Viridiplantae > Streptophyta > Pinopsida > Cupressales > Cupressaceae > Cupressus > Cupressus sempervirens. Next base: position 376,635,127 of record CM053790.1, read on the forward strand.
TACGTATTTAAACAATCAGGTGAACCTCTCCCAGTACTTATGTACGGACATGTCTCCTTGCCTTAAGTTTTGGAAGTCTAAAAGTTTCTGGTCATAGAAGACTTGAGGCGGCCAATGTTTCCGAAATATGTTCACAAATTTCTCCCAAGTGATTTTAGTAGTCCTAATGTTTTGTTCGGCCTTGGTATTTCCCCACTAGGTTGTAGCTTCTCCAATGAAATGATATATTCCCCAAACTGTCTTTGAGGTCTCAAAGAAATTCCTAATCTCAAAATATTGTTCCATCTCAGTTAACCATGCTTCTGCTTCCTCCCCGGACTTAGAACCGGAAAACTTAGGTGGTTTTATTTTCTTTATGTCTGCTGATAAATCAGCCACTATCTCTTTCTTCTTTTGCTTCTCTGATTGCTTGGGAGAGGGAGTTTTGTTACGTTCAGAGGCTTCTGTCTCTGCTCTAAGAGGTGGTGAGGTTTGGACTTCCTCATAGTTCTGCCCTATCTGGGCTGCCATTTCACACATCCTTTTTTCCATAGTTTCTAACTTTAATTGTGTTTCTTGCAAGATTTGGAGTAGCAATTCATTGGAAGATTGAGGGTTCTCGCGTATTATATCTTAGTTTTCAATGTTCTCGCTGCTATTCATTTTTATGTTTAGGATTCTCACCTGTTAATTTGCAATTGTGTCAATTATGTGGATAGAAGAGATCTTTTACAATAAAGAAAAAGTCTTACAATCACATGATTTCAAATAACTTAATTTATTTCATTGCTTCACTAAGCAACCTTATTTACAAAATTTCCTTTATTGAGGAGGTTTACATCAACATAACATTTAATCTTGCTTTGCAGCACTTCATTTTGGTTCAAATTGGTACATATCTTGCACCATCCAAGATCTATGAAACTATAAAAGAGGGTTGCTCTGCTGAGCATTCCAGCTTTGTATCAGCTTGTTTCTATATGCCGCCTTTCTAGCAGAAGTCCACCTAACTCTTTCCTTCTTCATCCGCTGAATTTCCTGATTCAGGGTTTCATTATCTCAGGCTACAGAACAACAAGTGTAGTCATATTTAGTCATGTTTCTAATGAGATAAGGAAAGATGAGGTGCCAAGTTTTCTTGCGGGGGGTTTTACGTACTTGCATCTTGTAGTCAATCCAGAATTCTTCAAGTTTCAGGAAGGTAGGGTGTCCTAGGTTCAGTGTTGAACCCAACGCTCTGATACCATATGTAACATATGAATTTTTATAACCAATTTTAATCTCCTATTAATCTAATTTTATAAGTAACTAATTCCATTTCACATGACAATGATTTCTACCAACTGATTATAACCAAAAGAAAGTCTTCCCAATTTAACTGTCTTTCATGTTCAGCTGATTTCACGGGAAACAAAAAGAACTTTATTTATGTATTGCTAACAACTTAACTATTTCTATCTCATAAAATATTCAATTGAAAATAAAGTAATGACTAATTATATAAACTGAAATGCTTATTCAACATAAAAGTAAATGTTTTCTCCATCTAGAAATTAAAATATCTATATTTTTCTAAGGGTTAAAAGTAAAAGAAACATACAGTATTACAAATGAATCTATTTAACTTCTTGTCCAAACCTCAGCATTGGTGAGAGGAGAAGCATTGACATAGGCTTAACCTCCCAACCAAGGACCATTACTTATCCCCACTCATCCTAAATTAATAAAAGAACCCTCCCTACCTCGAGATCGAGCTTGGGATGTTCATAAGTCCAGCCATCTGAGTAATCTGGTGATTTGAGTGTCCCAACAATTATTTTCCAAAATAACTGAAGCGTTTGGACAAACAACAAAGATCACATGTTCGGCACATCTGCCCATTTCTACCCTGGCCAAGGATTTCAAGTTGAGTTCGCAAACCCGATCTCCACCACTCGACTTGACAAAATATTTCATAACTGGAGCATGCATGAGCTATTATAGTTTTTATCTATTATTTATTTAATCCGATTCCATTTCTTGCTTGTGCAAACTCTCTACACCTCCTCACCTTTTCAGGCTACCATGCCGGTGATTCCTAGGTGCTCGCAAGTTTATATCCACTATATTTGCTTTACACCTCTTCACCTGTAAAGGCATTATTGCCGGTGAATTCCTCGGTGTTGGATTTCATGATATTATTTTCATCTCTGAAAGGTATAATTGAATGTTTTAAATTCTAAGCAGAATTAGTTGTTCATGGTTATCATGGCATTCCATCTCTCATACACATGATTGATACACTTTAATATACAAAGAACATCTATGATATAAAGACAAGTTCTAAGAACTAGAAATCTAATACTGTCAACCCCAATTCAGTCTGTAATTAAATTGGCTACAGTATTTTGGGTTTTCTACAAACAAGATACCCAACTGATATAGCATTATGAAAGGAATATACAATCATGGTTAACTGTATTTGTACTCGATTCTCATGATAAACCCAACTCACAACAGACATAGCAATATGGAAGGAAATAATTAAAAAATCATGGTCTGTGGTATCTTACATGGCACCTTTGTTTGCTTCTAAAACTCCACGGCAAGAAGAATAGACTCCACTCCTTGCTTGAAACCCGTGGATATAGAGATGTGAAGGTGATATGGAAATATGGAAGGACATTTAATGAGGTCGGAAATTATTCTATGAATAATCGTAGAGAGTTGTGAGCCACCAATAACAAAGAGGAAAAATGGACTGTGTCCGATATGATCATGAGACTATATTTAAAAGAAAGAGCTTGGCTCTTCGGCTACCATCAGTTACAAGAAGCCATTCGAATGCTATTCAAACCAAATGAAGAGGAGGAAAAAGAAAAGAAGCTAAAGAGTTTTTAGTATTATTTTATTATTATTATGCATCCTTATGTATGTTCATGTGCATGTATTGATAAAGTGCAATCATTAGATTATAACTTATAATTTATTGGTGTCACCTTATTTTTATATACATATGTTTGTATTTGAGAATGTATAATAATGATTAAATAATAAATTCATTGGTAATCCTTTAAAGGTATGAATTATGTTTAATTTATATTATTTATTTTATTGTTCTTTTAATAGCTCATGCAGTTCCACAATGCAACATGTTGTCAAATCCTAGTATCCTTACTAGGGTAGTCCTAGGTCAAACCTGTCGATTCTAATGACTAGACCATTCGACCATCCCCTTCCGATGATCCCATTTAGCAATGCTTCCCCTCTCTTCAGTCTTCTTCTTGCATTCACTCAAACAAACATTCTCGCCAAGACATTAATTCAAGATATATTAATTGTTAATTCAAAACCATTGCAGACCATCCAGTGACCGTTAGAGATTTCATAAACGTCTATAATAACTAACTCATTTCACATGATCATGAAAATAGCTCATTATCAGTTGATACAACGTATATAATTTAACTAACTCACTTCACATGATTTGAAAAGAAATAAATTGATATAACATCTATAATTAACTCAGTTCACATGATCAAGAAAGAAATAAATTGATGCAACATCTATAATTAACTCACTTCACGTGAAAATATTTCGTTAAACCAATGGTTATGATCAATTTAAAATTTTAGGGCAAAAATTTGGGATGTAACAAGAAGGATACGAAATACACCTATGAGACTACAAAAGCATTTCCCATCTCTAATTTTATCATGTTGAAGTTTCAACTACTTCTGAACAAGTTACATGATAAAATGTCCTTGAACCAACACATTAAAAAACATGTCACATTGCTCTCAAATAGCTAAGCAAGTTATATTAACAAAACTATAGAATCTTGTAAATAATCTAGAATAATAGATAGTCAAACCAAACAATCTAGTCTAGCAACTGATCAAAAACATGAGATTGAATTAAAAATCTCTCAACCCCCAAGTAGTTAAGTATTCCTAAATATAAAATAGAACAATGCTTAGATAGTGTTATTAACAATCTTTAGAAAATCCTACTCAAGGCTATGCATGTACCCAAGTGAAACACAAAATGGTAAAGTTGTATTAACTATTAATTACCAAACACCAACAAAGAGAAGGAACTAGACAACAACATCGTTGGACAAACAAAAGCATAAAACAAAATACTTTGATATGCAAGAGAAAACAAAATGGAGCTTCTAAGGCAAGGGGTTATTTTGACTAGACAATCAATATTAGAGATAAACGCATCTGATATCAACTTGTAAAGAGACAAATTTGGCATCCATTTTGAAAACAATCAATCTTAGCCAATAAACTACTAGAAGACATTTTTGAGATGCCTCAATACTTTGATAGGGTATTTAAATTAGGGGGCAACTTAGGCCAAACCTGAGCAATATCAAGATAATAGAAGATTCATGTAAAGAAACACACTTGACAGCCATTTTAGAAGCAACCAATCAACTAGTAGAAACATATTTTGAGATAACGAGACTCTGCAGGTTCTAGATAGGGAGAACTAATACTTTTAGCTTTCATTTTTTGTTTCGTCCTTATCTAGAGTTACTGGTTTTTATTTCCTGGCCGCGGGCCTATCTTTTGGTTTTGGCTTTTTATAAGCAAATGCATACTAGCTGGACTTTACTTTTTATTTATATTACTGTTATTATGTAAAACATTTGGGTTTCAAGATCCCTGTAAAACCTATTTTACTTAATCAAAAACATATTTTGAGATTACACTAATGTTCAAAAAATGTGCCAATACTACAAGAAACTCTATCCCACATTTGTCTCATGTTTGCAGCACCCACAATATTATCCTTATCAACTAATAAAAAATCTCAACAATTTTTTTTCTTTAATGCTTAGATATGGTTCTTCCATAACTAGTTACTGCGGGGATAACTTTAGTGGCGAATATTCACCAAATGGTGAATTTCACTCATCGAGGACCTTGAATTTGGCAAAAAAATTTGCACTTTTGAGGTGGTCATGTCGCACACACTTTACAAAAATTGGGTCCCAAGCTTCAGCCAATCACCAATAACGATACATAATAACTTTTATTTTGGAGATGACTTCACCAATGTAATCTAATCTTTCCACACGATAAGTTAAATATTTCGGCATGTCTTAATAGATGGTCACATTCGCAATCTATGGTAAAAAATTAAGTCAAGTTATATGTAAATTACATAGACTTGACGAGTCTCTATTCCGGAGACTTTCCAAGCAACTTTTTATCCTTCTAATCTTTGGCCTGAAATAGATTACACTATGGACAAATGTCATTATTCTAGAAACTTCCTCTAAAACTTGTTGTTCTTTAACATTTTAGCCCGAAATAGGATGTATATCGTTGATTTAGGATCATCTAACGGTCATTAAAAAGGCTTATTATATCTTGGATGATATAAATTTATGGTTTCTAGGTATCTTTACTTTTGGGCACGGTTTTCTAAAATAATTAAAGATTTGCCAGGATTTTACAAAATTTTCATACGACAGAAAAATATTGCCAATAAAATTAATTTTTTTCCTATTTTAAAAGAAAAATCGCCAATACAAATTTATTTTTTACCCCTAAAATAATGTTGGATTCGCCAAGATTTTATACATTTTTCCAAAGGGGGGTTTCTTAAAGTCATCCCTGTTGCTGGACTACTCCTACACTTCAATCAATGCTATTCATTTGGCATAGTTGATGGTATGAGGCATAGTTACAAGAATCGCCAAGACTATGTGAGTCCCACAGTGAGGGGTCTAGCTAGGTTCTAGGGCCTCAAGACTTGAGTACCCAAAGAGTCTAAAAGACTTACTAGACCTAGAGAGTCTTACAAGGTAGCCTTGACTCCAGCAAGCTAAATTTAAAATAAAAAATGGCACTAAAAAACATTAAGCCTTGCATTCATTTTGTTTTCGAACATAAATACAAACTAGTTTTTGAGCAAAACACTGTGTTACTCGAGCGTATGCACTCTAAGTAAAACCCTACAACACCAAATGCCCGTACATCACAACCCCGCACTCCGCCACTGCTACCGAAGTGACGCCACATCGCGGTCACACCATTCAACGCACCTGGTAGGTGCATGGGTGCGCATGGGGTGCTTCCAGGGGATGCGTGGGGTGCGTCTTGTGCCCATGTTGAAAAGTCAAAAAAAAATTAAGTTCTTTAATATTATCTTACCCATGAGGAGTCTAGCGGATTCTAGTGATGAGGACTTCGGTTTAGGGGATGATTAGAGAGCTCCCACCCTTACATTCTCATTATTGACATTTTGTAGATTGTACTCACTTTGATATAGCCATGATACACTTTCATTTCATTGTTTCATGCTACTTTGCTCATTGTAATCATTACCATCTTGATCTTTATGATATATCACATTTATAATTTGAACAATGAAATTTGAATCTTTCATCTTTGTCATTTGATAATCAATGGTTGACTTACATGGTACTATGTATGATTTATATTTTCTATTTATCATTATCATTATGTTTAAAACTTTAATGTTATTAATGTTACAACTTACTATGAGTATGTTACTAAGTTCAATGGTCATTGGTTATGAAGTTTCAAGTTTCAAGTTTGAACTTATGGTTTGTGAATCGGATTTCAATTTTTTATATTCATTGTTTAACTATATTTGGTATGTTATATTGAAGTATCATTTCATAATTAGCATTTCAAGCCATATATGTATACTATGCAACCTCACCCCCAACCCCCCTATGCACCCCCGTCATCCCCCTATGTCCCCAGATTGAGGCCCTTTTTTCCCACACCTGAATCTTGTCCCGATGTCCCCCCCGCACCGCCGCACCCCTGTCGCTCCCAAATTGAGGCTCTTTTTTTCCCGCCTCAAAACTTGTCCCAATGTCCCCCTGCACCAGTGTAACATTGGCAAAAATTGTCATTGAAGAGAGAATTCAACCAACATATTGGTTGATGACAAAAAGTGATTGAAGATCATTTGGTAGGTTTATAGCAATCTTGATATACCCAGAGGAACCTAAGGAGGATATAGAAGAGCCCATCATTGACTTGGATCTGCCTTTCATCATTTTGAAGCAAATTTGAACAGGTATGTTCATATTTTGATTTATTTTTAATTATTATCTTCCACTTCCTCTTGTATTCATATAAAATAATCAGAACCTAGCTGCTTTTTGTATTCTTCGATTTTTTGCTGTTAACTCTAATTGTTTTTTATTAATATAATTACTATATTTAAATCTTAATTACTATTCTTTTTTTTTTAAGCAGCTAACCCTAATTTTGCTTCTTCTTTTTTTATTAGAATATGTAAATGTTAATTACTTTCCTTTTATATCTTATAGATGGTTCAAATTTCCAAACACAATGTCTGGCCCAATTAGAAGTGATCCCTGTTGGAAACATGACAATCCTATGACAAATATAGGGAAGATGATATGTATCCACAGCAAAGTAAAAATGGTCGGAGCAGGTATCGATCAGTTGAAGATCACCTTGCATGCATACACTGCTATGATGCTAAACCATGCCCAACAGCACTTCTTGAAGTTATATGTTAAGTGCATAGAGACTTTTGAGCAGTAAAAAACAATTAAAAAGAGGGAAAGAGAAGAAATGGCAACCATTGGTGGAGAGAGTTCTTCAATTCCTCCACTTCCTAAATCTATGATGTAGTGTCTACCCTTGAATTTTTTTTAAGTTTGACCCAAAGAGGATAAGTTTTTACTTGACAACACAAACAGTGATAATATTGCTGGTATTGAGATTGATTGGAAGTTTTTTTTTTCATTCAAAGCGCTTTTACAATGTTATTGGCATATTATAATAGTCAAACTGGATACATCATTAGTATTACATGTTGCCGACCTGTAGGAAGCTTCACTGTTGACATTCAACACCAGCATTGATGCATGGCTTCCTCTCACAGAAATAAAGTCCTCTGCAAGTGATGAGACTAAGATACACCTCCAAGTTGCCCAGAACAGTTTATCAGACTTGAACAACCTTGAACAGGCACCTTTAAAAGCAGAATGTTCAACCAAATCCACTTCTGTAGCTAAGCATACGAAAAAATTGGGCCGATTGGCTAAAATATTGCACTCACTCTTCTTGTTCCCATACTTTGCTAATAAATCATCAAACTGGCAGCAATAAACCTATATGCCACCTTGGGAAATGACAGTAAACTCAAAAAGCAACCTAAAACTGATTTCTCATCCAAATCGACCCTCAATGAGCCAAGGCAGACAGCTGGGCAGGGCAGTTTGCCCTATAAATTTCAAATCTTCATCAATGCTAAGTGCTTTGACCAGAGGATTTGTTTTTCAAAGTGTAATGTTGTTAATTGCAACCCGTGCAATTTTATGTTGCATAGGCCTTCTGCTTTAGCTAAATCGAAGACAACATTCAAACTCCACTTCCCTAAACTTCCTTGCCATCCATTGTGTCTTCTTTCCCAACCCTTAGATCTGGATTGCACCTGGACGCATGTGCACTGCCGAGATGTCCATGCACCAAGCTAGCATCCCACAAATATCCACAAATGAGTTGGTTGGTGGAGCGTATTTTGGCAATGTAACACCCCTCTGTGCTTGCATCAACATCAATACAGCTGTGAGTCCCCTATACCTTCCAATCTTGGCCTCATTTCATCTCTCTCACTTACAAAAGCTTCCTTGCACTCCCTACCCCATTTTTCACAAAAACTCAACCAACATTATCGCATATTAAAGCTCTGTCCACTTGGGAGATGCTGCCACATCTCTTTACTCCACCGTTTTTGCTTATATCTCTTTTATCATTTTATCACAATCACATTCTTCAGCTGTTTGTGGAGGTCGAAGCACCAAAACAGGTGTTTGATCATGGAAAACCTCTAAACGCAACTGTACCAACAGGGTGCTCTTATATCCGTATGTATCAGAAAAAGAGGTTGTTGCTCGGAATGAAAGCTTCATATCATGAATTCTCTGTAGTTTTTCTCTGTTTCTCCTTAGCATTTTTTTTATTTCCTTTCTGTCCCACACTTTACTTTTCAGCGTCTTTTGTAGTATTTATTCTTCAGGCCATTATACTTGTACCTGGAACTTTTTGGTAGGGTTCCTAGTCAAGCACTTTGTCTATACAATATGTTTGTGCACCACGTTGTCGTCCTAGATCTGCAGACGCATCCTAGTCAATGAGCTTACAGAGTTGTTTGGAAGATCCTCGTAGCTTGTGTTTTGGTGTTCTGTGAACTAAACATTTTTATCTGCTCGTATACTTCAGTTGCACACACTTTCCCCTTATAGGCTTATAGTGAACAAACTCAGAGGGCACAATACTTGAAAGGTTTACAGAGTGAGAGTTGGATTTCAAGCCCTTGAGAGGTCTGACCACCCTCCATAGTGGTTCAATTTTCCTCCAAAAAAGATGCCCACAATGTTTTGGAAGAAACCTAATGTCCAACACCCAAAATGTGAGATTCGGCCTGCTAAGGAAAGGTCAACCAACCTCAAAAACACACCAAACAACCAGATTAGAACAAGATGATTTCTGCTTTCTCTTAGAACACCATAAAGATTTTCATTTTGCCCTGAAAATTGAATTCAGAATCCAAAACAAATCACAACATTTGAAACATCAATATAGACTGTATATGAATATATTAGCAATCACCCAGGGAGGATCTTTCACCACTCCAAATGATATTCTTCATGAGGATTTTCATTTTGAGGAAGTTCCGAAAAACCCCTGTAATGTATCCTTAAATATTCACGCATAATGCCAATATGCTCAAAAATCCCTTTTTATTTCTCACTGATTCCAACACCGTATTATAAAGTCTAATATTTGATAAAATTCATATTTCCCTTTGTCCTATACATGGGCACTTACTCCAAGCTAGAAGTCACAAAGATAAATATTTAAATGCTTTAGTAAAATTTTATATAAAATATTATAAATTAAGCATTTAATTGATATCAACGATAAACACCAACGAAGCAATGGATAGCAAAATTTATTGTGCCAAGGACTATCTGATGGTGATGAAAAATAACTGGAATTGAAACAATGACTTACTATAAATAGCAATTGCCTCCAAGAAGCATGGAGCACAAACCGAGTGACAAAAAATGCTTCTGAAAGTGTCTCCGTGACTCCCCTAACTACTTGCATTAGCCTATGGAAGCTCAAAGGATAGATTAACACTGTTGGAGATATGGCTTTGGGAGATCTTTCTCCTAATTAAAGGCAGGTGGGCCTTCATGTTATAGCGTTGGGAGATAGTTTGTCTCATTGTGTATATATGATTATTCTTCTCTCAAGATCAATGCAAATGGCTAGGATTTTTGTGCTTGTTTGTTTCTAATGCCATATGGTCACTAGTTTAATTGAAGAGTCTTGTTATCAACCCAGCTGCCACCAGCCAAAAAGTCATTGCATTCGTATATACAAGATGATGGTTATTCTTTTCAGAGCTCATACGATACTTACTGGTATACAGCATTTGCAATCTGATATCAAGGGAAGAATTGGATGTTTCATTTAGTTGTGTTCTGGAGGTACTCTGTATTAGTTTGATTGTGTTTCTGATTCTATTTGAAAGTAAATTTGTGTTATTTATTAAGTAATATAAGAGATTATTTGCTGGGTTTTTCTCCTTCAGGTAGGAGGGTTTTCCCAGGGTAAACATTGTGTTCATTGTCTTGTGTTTTCTTTTCTGGCAACTTACATTTCCGATCCTAAAACTAACAAACACACACCAACTGAGAAGGCTTAGAGAATGGATATTACATATGAATAGTGGTAGTAGTAGTGGCAGTGTAAGTATTAAACCTACAATTTGAGGATCTTCATCTAATTTAGATTCATATATTTTTCCATGCACTACTCCAGGTTCCCAACAATCACTTAGACCATGGATTGGAACAAGGAGAACAATGAGGAGAACAAGGCCAAGAATGAGGCTGAAATAAGTGTGACTAGAGGCTTCTAATTCTATTGTGCCATTAAATTTCATGCATCCAGGTAATTATTATTTTTGTTTTAAAACACAGTAATTTTGCATTTTTTGGGTATGTAACATTAAAGATTTTAAATTCTCAATTTAATATGCAATTTTCTTTATTTTATAAATTTAGCTCTCCTTATTAAAAATAATATGATAGATGCCTTGTTGTTCATGGAGTAGGGTTCAAAGCCCCTAATGGTAAGGAGATAAAGGACTTTCTTTTAAATCAAAAAGTAGTAGATGTGAAAGTCAGAATTGATGAGCAATATGACATAAGGAATAAGGGTTGCATCATCTTGACAAGCTGTTGAATTTGTAGAAGGAATAGAACATTTTTTAACTATCTTGTTTCTTCCTTACATAATTGTACTTTGTAAAATCCGTTGATTTACTAATTTAGATTTTTAGTTTCCAAATTATTGAACTCTAATTTGTTTTCTTTCAGGTGGCATAATGTTCTTTAAGACAAATTTGTGCTTTAGGAAACACAAAAATGTTGAGTTCCTTTGTAAGGTTATGGAGGCAGACTTGATTGAGGTAGGTGTTGACAATGTAGTAAAACTATGTTATAAATAAACTTTTCATGGATAAGCACACCTCCTTATTTTGGACTGCTTGCACTACTCATTGCCTTGACCTCGTATTGGAGGATCTGGACGAACCTCCATGTATCAAAACATATATAGAGCATGCAAAATATATTCAATCATTCTTGGGTCATTAACATAATGATGAAATTTACAAATAAGAGAGTTGGCTTGTCCTAGAATAACACACTTTGCAACCAATTGTATCACATTATAATCCTTGCTTCAATGGAAGAAAGCTTTGAGGTGCATCTTTATTAGTGAGGCATGGTTTATATCATCATATGCAAAACCAATGAAGGGGTTGGTGTGGTTGATAGGATCATGAATGAGCATAGGTTTTGGCAACCAGCTAAGGAGATTGTAGTGGTTTTTTTAATTCATATTTTTATTTCATTTGTTTTTTCTTCACATTTAAGTTTATGCTTCACAATGCTTGCAATTAATGGGACCTTAGTCATTCTCCTACAAGTTTATGATGGAGAAAAAACTTGCAATGGGCTCCATATATGTGGAAAAATACATGGTGGAAGAAGGCCATTAGATCTACTTATTTAGGTATTGAAGATTAGTACCATCTCATGACCATTATTATGGTATTGAGGATTAGTACTTATTTTGGCTTATGCAAGACCATTGATTAATGATGGAATCTTCAACGTCACAAACCTCTGCATGCACTTGCCTATTTCCTCAATCTAATTTTGCTTAAGGTCAATGAGGTCCTAAGTGGGCTCTACATAGTCCTAGAGAAAATGACACCTAATTCTTTGGTCGGAATAGGGATAATCACCGACATAGAGATTTTTGGATTTGCAGAAGAAGACCTCTTTGCATGAAACATACGCAACGCAACTCAAACAACATTGCAACCAAGTAAAAAAGTTATTTAAGAGATGATTTAAATTTAAAAATCAAAACCTTACTCAAAGCTACACAATAGGACTGATTTCTTTTTCTTCTCATTTCCAATGGATGGTGGGAAACAGTTGGTGCTAAGGTGTCAAATCTTTAGAGGATTGCAGTTTTTGCCCTGAGTGAACCATGTAGTGCAGGACATCAATGAAATTCAAGTATCATAAACTCCAAGAAGTGCAATAGGTTGTTAGTGAAAAGGTTAAATGATCTTGTGTATGTTTATTATGACATTTGCCTCCATCACAAACAAATCTTGGGTGTAGACTTATATCAAGCTGATGACAGTAAAAACCTGTATTATTTTTAGCCTCCAATTATCCTTTACCCTTATCTTTATTGACTTCCTGTCTCTATTCATTAAGGAAATAGGAATATTTATAAAACATTGAAGGAAATTAAAACAGCTAGATATTCAAATTCACCAAACATTGATAGATCTGTCATCATAATCACAATTAGTGGCCAAAAGTAAGTTGAAGTACATTGTCTATGTGGGTGAAAGAGAACCAGGGGAATGTAGGATTAACCAAATGTTGAGTCATCAGGTTAAATATTACTTGGTGTTTGTTAATTTGTTTTGGAAATAATGGCATGTGGCCTTGAAACTAGATTTAAGCAATTGGAGCAAGGATTAGGATGCTCTACAACTAGGTGGTCGGCCATCCCATTCAAGTGTATGAGCACCCAGGTAATTAATGTTGCGCAAGGTTGGTAGGCGAAATGAATTCGCAGTCTCCAAGAGTAAATATACACAAAACCGCCATAGGAAATGCTACCCACTCTGAGAACATTGTGGTTATTCCTGAGGCAGCGAAGAAAACCTTCACACGGGTGCTGAGAAACCTTCCCATTGTCCCCAATGGAGCAAAGTTTGAGCAGCAAAGGTAAGGAAATAGCAATGGCGGACGAGGAGAGCGAGTTTCAGGTAAGGACCCATCTTCCTCTACTGTATCCTTATTCCTAACTCAAATGCAAACAGTCATGGATAGAGAAATTAGAAAACTTTGAGACATTGTCGTTTTCTTGGCTGCCCAAAACTCTGATAAAATTCCATCGAGGGCTTTTCTCAATGACTGGTTGCATAAAAATTGAGAAAAGAAATTAGGGTTCCACTTTTCCTATCTCAAGATGATCCAAAGAGGTCTCTTTCTTATCTTCTTTGAAAATCCTAAGGCTCAGAACCACATAGTCGAGAGGCAATAATGGAAGATAGAGTTTTCTACCTTTAGAGCCCTCCTTGGTCACCAGATGCTATTTTGAAGGAAATCCTTGCCCTTTCCTCGCCTAGATGGTTATCTATTGGTAATTTACCCCCCTTCCTTTAGAATATTATCCCGCAAGCACTGGAGCCTCTTGGCAAAGTTATCAAAATTAATAGATCCTCTATTCTCCTCCCGTACACTGATGCCAGAATTCTTATCGTCATTGATCGAGGCAAAGATTTCCCTAATGAGGTCGTGTTTGCCATTAATGGCACACACTACTCATGTCTTGTCACCCTTCTCGGTGGTCTCAATGCATGTTTCATTTGTAGGAAGAAAGGACATCTGAGAAAAGATTGCCCTATCGTTAAGAAGCATCACCAATCCAAGGTTATTTTCCCTCGCCTCCCAAATGGTCTTGCTCAACGCAAAGTAGTTAAAGGGAGTAACCCGGATTCCAAGATGTCGACCTTGAAAGTTAATCCCACTCCTATCTCTGGGGATCTATGTGCTGAATTGGATTCATTGTGTGCATCTTTCAAAGACCCGAGGGACAAACCTGTGCAGCATGGAGGCAACCAACAGTTGGATATTCAGGTTCCTAAATCAGATTCCTTGTTACATCCCAATTTTTGACCTAATTTAAAATGTTCATATAGCTGTTGAGGTTCACATGAAGTTAGTTGACGGTTAAATTTGTTATAATCCTGCGAAATGGTAAGATGGTTAGTCATTATAATTTCATGTGGAGATAACAAGCTAGTTGTTTATTTATCACGAATTCATGGAATTGAAAAGGCTACTCCATTATGATTATTTATGATTAAATAACTTGTTATGGTAATATGATTTAACTGCAGAGAATTTCCTTGTAGGAAGCACGTCGAAGGGGCAAAAGCATTGTCAGAAAAGAATTGGGCACAGGAGCATCACCATCACTGGGCAAATGGATATGAATCGTGAATCACCATGGTTGAGGACCTAGCAACTTGAACATCAGGATACAATCGATGGAACCGCATGAGCTATTAAATAAATAATTTAAAACATAAAATAATTTAATTAAAATATAATACGTACCTTAAAGGTTTTGATTAATCTTTCTCAATATGATTTTAATATATACATATGTACGTACATATAGATATAAATATAAAGTGACACCATAATATTATTTTCTTTATAATATAATGATGCCACCTCGCAAATATATCTACGTGTACGTAGATAAATATAAACCATAATAATTTCGATTTTAAACCTTCAAATCTTCTTCCATCCTTTTATTCTTTTTCTTGTTTGAAACCGATTTAACACTTGGCACATTTATTTGGCATCCAAGAGCCAATACATTTCCTTTATGTTACGGCTTCTTGGAAGCCAAGGAGTCACGTCACTCTTCTTATATTTTGAAGTTTAAGGAGACGAAAAGCAACACTCTATTCTTATTTCCTACAACATCCGACTACCTTGTTCATGTATACGATTTTTGTGATTATTTTTGCCTTCTTCCACTTTGTCGATTACCTCATTCTTAGTGCCGATATCCCTACTGTTACCAGTCCATACCATTACATTAATCTTTCCCACGATTTCTTGCCCACTAAGTTATTCTATCGAAGATTGTGAGCACTCTTATGCTAAGACTGCGATAGATATTTTGCAAGCAAAGGAGAGGCAAGTAGCTGAGCATCCAACAATGCAACAATTAGGAATCAATCCAAGTTATGTGGAATACCCAAAATCCAATATTCAAATATGGTTTTTCTTGACCAATGGTGCAATAACATCGAATTACATAGCAGTAAGCTACAGTATTTATCATGATTATGTCTTGTTTGATATTATAGGATTGATCCTCTTTAAATTCGAATTGTTCATGGCAAGTAAAAGCCAAGTAACCATGATATGAATCCATGAATCATTATGTCATTGGAATTAACACAATATTTTCTACAAATCTTTAAGAATATCTTTTTCAAATCACAGAGTGTGATAAGCTCGAATATATATAATATTCATGAATTAGTTGAGAATCAACAAACAGAGCCGATTGCTCTGAGATCCGAGCACCTACGATTCATCGATCGTTTAGCCATGAAAAAGGTGAAGAGGTGAGATGGAGTCTGCAATGACATAGAAATAAAAGTTAGATATGATACATTAAATTTGGAATAATATCATTTAATAACTCATGCATGATTATGTTTATTGTATTCTCCTGCTGTCAAGTTGAGAGGTGTGATTAGATATCAGGATGCTCAGTGGATGACAAGGTGTTCCATGTCTATTCCGGATAGGGAGGGCCTTTCTCGTTAGAGATAGTGGGGGCTAAGTTATGGTCCGAGGTTGGGTGGTTAAGCCCCTAACAATGTTTCCCCTCTCCACAAAATGTCGAACGTACACCAGATAAAGATAAGTTATGCATTCAAACGTTTGTCGAAAACAGGTATTTTTTACTTTTATGATGTATATTCAAGTAGAAGGTATGTTTAATTGAGTTGTATCATCGTTACAGTTATTTCTTTAAAAGAAAGCAATTCTTATCGTCAATATAATTGACAACCAGTTAGATCGATTGATCTTCTAACTGAACATGGAATATATTTAATTGCGAGAGATAGATTTATCTAATGGATTGTTATTTCAGTCTTTCATTTATAATGATTATGAGCATATCTTCTAATCTTATGTTATTGCCACAGTTAAGCAATCAGAAGAAAAGGAATGATACAATGGTATTGACGCCCCAAATGATACAGCAATATCTAATGCCCTAAATGATCCAATGGTAATTGATGCCCTAAATGATACACTGGTATCTGAAGCCCTAAATGATACTGTGGTATCTGAAGCCCTAAATGATTCAATGGTAATAGATGCCCTAATTGATACAATGGTATGTGATGCCCTAAATGATATAGTGGTATTTGATGGTAATCGTTATTTGATTTTGATATAGTGGTATTTGATGGTAATCGTCATTTGATTTTGATATAGTGGTATTTGATGGTAATCATCAATTGATCCTAAGTGATATTTGTGGACTAATCTAGGTGATTGCAGAAGCATCCCTACATTGATTTTTCAGATCGAATTCCATGGTATGTAGATTTTAATTTCCATAGTAAATTCATTGATGGTATTTTCAGATGTTAGTTATGAGTTTTCTATTTAAGTAATTGTAATTGTTAATCTCATTCACATGAACATAACTGATTTAACTATCTTCCTATGAAAATGAAGTTATAACTATATTTCTTTGAATATGTTGTTAATTAAGACCCGGAAAATCTGGTTGTTACATTCTGTAACTCTAGGGTTGGATGTTGTTGATAGGCCTAGACACTGGACTATGAATGCCCAACAAATTATTCTTGAGAAGATCAAGACATAAATTCAGGAATTGTGACTGCCCCCTGTCCTGCCTCTGCATGACGAAATTGATGCTATTTTGGGAAGAGGCCCCATTGCTGGTCCATTAGATTCCAAACATGTAGGGAGTGATTTGGAGTTGGTAAATAAATCCCCTCAGATTGGCCATTCATGTGCTGATAATGGTGTACTCAATGAAGGGTGGAAGGGTTGTATATGCTCCTATGAGGCGGAGGATAAACTTAATAACTTTGAAGTAGTTGTCATCCCCACTTCATCCCCGTTCAGGGTTGATAATGCTAGGAGGGTTGCTTCTGTTATCACATTCCCTGAATGTGATAATGAAAGTTGTAGAGAAAAGATGGAAGCTAGGGAGGTGGTGTCTACCTCACCGAAAAAGGAGGGGTGATGGAAGTTGATCCTTCCTTTACTTTTAAAGCCAAGAAGTCCAATAGGATGCCTAGGAAAGGATCAGTGGATAATATTGAGTTAGCTAGCAAAGGAGACAATGAAAAGACAGAGATTGAGGTTCCATGTTCCAGGAAAAGAGGTAGACCCCGTGGTTCCACAGCTGCCTCCAAACCATCTAAGGTTCAGAATTCTAAGTTGCCTAGGTTCTTCACAAGTGTGGAGGTCATGTCAAGCCCTAGACCCAAATCTTTGCCATCATAAGTCTGAAAGTTATATCGTGGAATGTTAGAGGGATGGAATCTCCTGATAGGAAGTAAGTTATTAAGAGACTTCTTCGAAGTCACACTGATGTTGACTTCCTCCTACTACAAGAAGTCAAAGCAACTAGTTTTCAAATAGATGTTGCTCTCAAATGCATTTGGAAAGATGGACAGGCATACCACACCAATCATGAGAAAGGTAGAGGTGGTTCTATTATTCTTGTTAGCCCTAGATGGAGTTAAAACATTGTAAACTAGGGTATTTCACCCTGTAGTAGGGTTGTGTGAGTTACGTTGAAATTCCAAGATAAGGAGTTTGGAATCTATTCCACCTATGCACCAAATGACCATTGTAGTAGGGCAAATTTGTGGAATTGGATGTGCGAGATCCAAAACATACCTTCGATTGTTGCTGGAGATTTTAATATGATTGAAAGCTAGGGGGACAAGTCGGGAGGTAAAAGGTTTGAGTGGAAAGGTGAGAAGTTTTTTTGGGATAGGTTCGTCAACAAATGGAAGCTTTTCGATCCACTAGCTGGTAACAGGCACAAGCATATGGGTCTCTGGTTTACATGGTCAAACTTTCAGAAAGGCAATAAGAGGATATATAGTAGATTGGACAGGCTCTATACCAATAAAGACTTATTTTCCTTTAAAAGGAGTGATGAAGAAGATCCAATCCAGGTTTTTCCCTTTACCCTTTCAGATCATCATCCCATAGTGGCCTCTATCATCCTTCTAGGTCAATCAGGAAGTACTAGTACCAAGGTCTTTGGCTTTGCATTAAACAACTCCCTACTTAGCGATGAAGGGATCAACTCGGCAACAATTCTGGTAAGATGGTATAATCACAAGATGGTGAAACACCCTAATGTCATCAGCACATGGAATGTTCTAGTTGAAAGTTGGAAAAAAATGTTTCAGGTGGTGAGAAGGAAGAAAGCTAAAGATTCAAGGAAATTAGAGACTAAGTTGCATAATACACTTGTTGAGGCTCAAGAATCAATTGGTTAGAGCATGGAGACAAAGGTTCAAAATTCTTCTTTCAGATCTTAAAACATAAAGAGGCCAGAGATAGAATTGAGGTGATAACTAAGGAAAGTAATACATTTTCTTAACAGAAGGATATCTTAGAAGCCTTTTCTAAATTCTATACTAAGTTGTTCACTTCGGAGGAGCATGGGAGTTGTATGGAGGAAGTTAGGGGAAAGATTAGCAAATTTATCCCTAGGAAAGTTAATCAAGAGAACTTCAACAAGCTTAACCTTCCTATCTCTAAAGAAGATGTGATTAGTTCAGTCAGTCAGATAAGCAACAATAAAGCCCTGGGACCTGATGACATCCCAGTGGAGTTTTATAAGAAGCATATTGATTGGAATTGGCAGGACCTCCTTGATGTATATGAGAATGTTGTTGAGGAAGGATCTTTGGGAGCAAGTATTAATAAGGGACTCATTAAACTCATTCCTAAGGAGATAAAGCTTTGATTTAATTACTGGAGGCCTATTACCCTACTTAATGTATCTTACAAGATCCCAGCTAAGTTTTTAGCTTTGAGACTCAAGAATGTCCTTCTGTTACATCCCAATTTTTGACCTCGCTTGAAATATAGACGTTGAAGTTCACATGAAGTCTGTTGGCAGTTTAATTTGATATAATCTGGCGTAATGGTAAGATAGTCGTTATGATTTCAGGTGAAAATGACATGTTAATTGATCGTTAATTGCGAATTCATGGAATTAAGATGAAAGGTTAATTGTTATAATTATTTATGATTAAATAATTTAATTACTGAGAAATTCTTTGCAGGGAGCTTGTCGAAGGGGTGGAAGCATTGTCAGAAAAGAATTAGGCAGGGCATCACCATCACTGGCAGACGAATAAAGGATCTAGCGATTATGGATAGGATACACCCGTGGAATTGCATGAGTTATTTAAATAAATAATTTAAATAAAATAAATAAGCTAAAATATAACACGTATCTTAAAGGGTTTTAAATTATCTTTTGTCGTAGTATTTTTAATAATTGTTTATAAATATTCATTTAAATATAACCATGATTTGACACCATTATCATCTAATAATTTAAAAGTTGTATTTTATAGTAATGTACGGATTATAATGATTGTATTATTATAATCTTTGAAATTTAATTTTCTAATTCCATTCTCTTCTTTATTATTCTTGTTTTAAGAGATTATTGTTGGCATGTTTCATAGAATTTATGTTTTTAATTCATTTAAATTTTTGGGGAATTCGAATGAACCTTGTATCTTCTTTTCTTTCTTTTCCTTAGCCAAATTGATTTTGAATAATCTTGTAACCACTGGGTAGCCGTAAGGTCGGCACGATATTATTTATGTAAACCTTTGATCATTCTTGGCATCATCTTTTTCCGGCACCCTGCATCTATATCGGCAATCACTTCTTTGGCTTCTCGAGATTATATATGATAACGTTTTGTAGATGTTAAAGGTCGGCCCTGCTTGCAATCCGTCTGGAAAAGCCAAATCAATCTCATTCCCCTTGCCTTCGACATCCATTTCTTTGGTCATGGTTGGGTTGTTAACCCCTGAGCATCAATTTTTATGTTGTGTTATCAAGCCATCAGCACCTGTTCTGATTTTCCTTGAGACATCATCACATATCTTGGATACCAGGCGTGAATCCCAGAGCAATATAGGCAACTTATCCAAGCATCAGCCTTCCAGATTTCAGTGACAAAGAAGTCACGTAAGGTTCAAAATAAGTTATTTCTTTAATATGATTGTTGAGTCTGCGTGGGATCTAAACCACAACAAATAAATAAGTAATTTGTTTCTGTCATATTTTTGTGTATCATTTCCCTCATGTTTTAGAGAACCAGATCTGTGCAAATGAATTCCTTAAACAACCTTACTGTTGATAGTAATGTAATAGTTAAAGCTGTTTGCCATCTTTTCCATAATGCAGTATAATCTTGCAAGATAAGTCGAATTCCAATTTGAGTTTGTTTCAATACATATTAGAATTTGCAATAACGCTGTAAACCTTCTTGAATAGCTTTTCTTCCATGATCAAAATTGAATTAGTGTTTATAACTGAGATAAGTTAATTAGAGAACCAAGGAATTCACCAAGCGGAGATGCCAGTATGTGGTGAAGAAATTGTAAAATGTCTTTGTGATCTTGTAATCTGATTATACCTGGGAATCATCGGCTTGGAGGCTTGAATAGGGTGAGGAGGTGAAGAGGTGGATATCAGTATTCATATAGTGATACATAAAAACATTTCTATAGCTTAAGTATGATTCATTCAGTAAGAATGTTGTCAATTTTGAGATCTTTAAAGAATATAGTCACAGAATGTGAAATAATGATGCTATGTAATTTGTAATCTTCTTGAATAAATGTTAGAACCATCTGTTCTGAGAATTCCGGATACCTAGAACTCACCCGGCTATGTAGTTGAGAAGATGGGTGACAAGGTATGAGAAAGGAATCATCATTGATATGAACTAGAATCAGTTATAACATTTGATTTTTTTTTTTAACATGAATTAATTAATAGCTCATGCATATCCCTAATATGGTGATCTCCTACTGCCAAGTTGTATGGCATGCTTATATCTCGAAGCCCAGTGGATGGTAAGATATTCCCTGTGAATTCCGAGTAGGGAGGGCCTTTCTCATTAGAGATCATGTGGGGATATGTTGTGGTCCAAGGTTGGGTGGTTAAGCCCCTGACAATGTTTCACCCCTCTCAAGATGTTGAATGTGCGTCAAACAGAGATGAGCCATGAAATCAATCATTTATTGGAAACAGGTATTATCATTTTTTATTATGAGAAGGTAAGAATAAATTGAAGTAATTCATTGTTATCATCATTTTACTTCATATAAATATAAGTAATTATCTAATCTTGAGAAATTGTCACAGATAAGCAATCGGAAGGAAAAGAAATCCAAAGCCCTAATTGATTGTGTGATAACTGGAACCTTAATTGATATGGTGGTATTGGAAGCCTTAACTGAATCTGTGGTATCAAAAACTCTAGTTGAATCCGTGGTTGCGAAAGCCCTAAATTGAATCCGTCGTCGCGGAAACCCTAGTTAAAATCCGTTGTTGCGGAAGCCCTAAATTGAATCCATGGTTGCAGGAGCCCTAAGTGGTAAGCAGTACCAGAAGCCCTAAATAAACCGATGGTAATTGATGCCCTAATTGGTAAGATGATATGTGATGCCCTAATTTAAGTTATGTTGGTATTTAGTGGTATTCATCAAATGATTTTTGAGATAGCGGTCGATTTGAGAAATTGTTATAGTGTATTGGTGGACTAACTCGGGTGGTTGCAGAAGCAAACTTAGATAATTTTCAATCTCAGTTTTTCCGAGGTATGTGATTTCAACTTCTAAAGTTATTTCATTTAATGGTATTTCAAGTAATTAGATAAGAAATTTTGTTTAACTGATTTTAACAGTAAATCTTCTTCACATGAACATGAATGATGTATCTGCCTTCCTATGAAATTGAAGTTATAATTGAATTCTATGCTTATGTTAGATGTTAATTTAGACCCGAGAAAACTGGTTGTTACACCTTCCTAGGATCATCTGTCATACTCAAACTGGCTTTGTGAAAGGCAGATATATCCTGGAAAATCACATTACCTGCTGGGAAGCCATGGATTGGGCCAAGCAATCAGGACAACAAGCAGCAATGTTTTTAATTGATTATGAGAAAGCATATGACAAAATTGAATGGAAATCCATTGGAACCATGTTGGAAGCTCTGGGTTTCCCAGAATTTTTGGTTAAGATGGTGTTTGTTCTCCTAAAGGATGCCAATGTTGCGGTGGAGGTGAATGGAGTGAGATCTGAGGAGTTCTCCTTGTCAAGATCCATCAAACAAGGTTGCCCACTAGCTCCTTCTCTTCTTATCATAGTTGTGGATTGTCTTCACTATATTCTTAAAGACAACTCGTTGTCTCCTGCGATAAGAGGTATATCCCTCCCCAATCATACAGAAATTTCTAATGTCCAGTTTGTTGATGACATGGCCATGCCTGTTGAACTATCAAAGGATAATGTGGACAAGCTCATAACCAAGCTTGATGCATTTTGTATAGCCTCTGGGAGTAAGATTTCAATTTCCAAGTCTATCATGTTAGGATGGGAAGAACATCCGCTTAGTTGGTATGATAAGTTTGGATTCTCTTGGGGGGGCCCTAACCACATAGTGAGATACCTTGGCATCCCTTTCTCGGTCTCTCCTAATCAGAATAACATGTGTAGTTGGGTTAGGAACAAGATTGGGGAGAAACTTGGGAGGTGGAACAAGAATTACCTGTCACTTGCTGGTAGAATACAAGTTTGTCAAAAAGTATTATCGGCATATACAGTCTATTATTCTTCACCATGGCTATTCAACCAAGCCCATATCAATCATGTGCAGAAGATCATTAGGGACTTCTTGTGGTCAGATGGGAAGGGGAACAAGAAGAGGCATGTAATTAGTTGGGAATGGTGTACTAAGAGAAAAGACAACAGTGGTTTGGGGCTGAAAGACTTAAGCCTGCAAGGAATTGCTTTAGCAGTGAAGTGGGTGGCCAGAGGAACGGTTGGGGATGAGCCATGGAAAGTTCTCATTAGAAACAACATTGCTAGAGGAGTACCTACTCAAGGTAAGTCCTGGAAAAACCTTCAGTTGGTGGACCTTATGGTAGGTAAGTGGAAAGTTAAAGTGGAAGGTTCTTTAGTATTTAAAGCAATTTGGAAAGGATGGGAGCAAGTTAGGAAGTGGGTCAACGGAGGCAAGATGACAGTTAGGGACTCTAAAGTTTGTGGAGAAAGATCATCATGGTGCAACCTAGAGAAGAATGGCAAACCTCTTGCACTTCTACAAGGATGTTCTGCCAGAACCTGGTATAGACTAGGCATTTCCAAATTGAGAGATCTGACTAATAATGATGGCTTGATCCCCTGGGACATCCTTGCCTCTTGTTTCAGACTTCCCCCTACCCACAAAAGGACTTATAGATTGCTTGTACATATCTGGAAGTTGCATAACCTTCCCTATCTTTGTGATTAGAACTCTAACAGGCTACCTGATCTCCAATGGCATGATGGTTCTCCTGTGGGCCTTACTAAGTCCAAGTCTATATATGGTCTACTCTCTGACTCTGATTCTATATTTGCCCACCTGAACTCTACTTGCAGAATGAAAGGAGACTGTTCTTTCTGGACTAAATGCTTCCAAGACCTCTGGCATAAACCTATTGAACCTAAAATCCAATGCTTTGTTTGGCAAGCCCTTCTTCATAGACTCCCTATTACTAGATATGATGGCACCCCTTTTCCTTGTTCAATTTGTCAAACTCCTGAATCTGTCCCTCGTATCTTTTCTGAAAGTTACTTTGCCAAGGGGATTTGGAGCTGTTTTGGGATTTCCATTGGGCATCATATTTCCCTCTTTCATATCCTTTCTGGCTCTGTACCCGATATTCCTAGACAGTTCAAACTTCTTTGGGCCATTTTCTCTTCCTTGATGATTTGGCATTTGTGGATTATTAGAAATGAGGATATATTCAAA
Source organism: Cupressus sempervirens (assembly GCA_028749045.1). Lineage (NCBI taxonomy): Eukaryota > Viridiplantae > Streptophyta > Pinopsida > Cupressales > Cupressaceae > Cupressus > Cupressus sempervirens. Next base: position 376,659,389 of record CM053790.1, read on the forward strand.
GGTAGACATAGGGTGCTTACTGAGTCTCACTTGAGACTCAAAATGAATCATGTTTTCTCGCAGGTTTCTTTATGTATTATGGCAAAGCCCCAGCTGTTTCAAAAAGTAATTCAAGAGTGCAAGGACTTACTAAGCAAGGAAGGAGTAGCATTCGAGATTCAGTGCGAGGAAAAGCAGGACAAGGAAAAAGACTGTACCTTAAGAGAGATGCTGAAACAGAATATGAGAAAGAAGAGGATAGACAACCCTGCTGGTCCCAGCCACATTCCTACAAACATATCCATTACTCCTCCTGGAGCAGGCCAGATCAGCATCACCAATCCTGTTGCTGCTGTCCCTGGGAGAACAAATATGGGCAGAACCTCAGTGGGGGAGGTCATCAACAGACTGATCCCTGATAATGTTGCGGACAATATGGTTATGGTGGTCAAGGATAGTGCAGAGATAAGAGCAGGAAGGAGGCCAATTATTTCCATCAGTGCCACCCCCAAGCCTTCAGATGCTCCCCTAGCTGCTTTCCTTAAAAACCCTTACAATGTTATTATTGAAGATGGTTTTTGTTTTAGGTGGGCTGATGGGTATCTTGCCTGGACAGCCTGGATGGCTGAATAACGATGGGTTTACTTGATTCGTAGATGGTCATTTATTTTTTGATGACCTGATGTATTAATCAATGATCTGAACAAGCCCAGATCTGCTGATACTGCTCGTAGTACTCCACTTTGCTCGCTGTTGTTTTGCTCGAACTGATACACTGCTTTATGCTTAATAGAAAAAAAAACTAGTTTTAAGCAATTCTACTTGAATATGATAGGCTATGGGAGTTTTGAGCTTATGTTGCTTAAGTATAAATATATGAACATACAAAGACATGCTGTGTGTTATGTTGCTGGTTATATTTTGATAAGAGAAAACAACTGAGACCTTTCCAAAAATTATGAAGCTATCTTGTATGTGTATGTGAAGCAGTTGAAGTAGATTACAACAAATGCCATCACCTAGAAATGAACTTCATATTAGCCTTGTGGTAGGTATGATTTAAATTGTCTTTGAATCATCTCCTCAAGCAATGTGATTGATAGTAGTGTGATCAACAATTAGAAACATTTTCCTCAGTTGAATCTGTGCTCATAGCTTCAATTAATTGTTACAATAGGGGGAATTGAATTCATGCAGTTGTTTAATTAATGTTTGCCATTGAAATATAATTTCAGTAATCGGGCAGTTATTTCTACCAGTTTGTGATAGTTCCTGTCACCAATTCTGCCGCAAAGAGACATTAAAATAGAAATCAGAAAATTTAATTAGTTTCTTGTCTTAAGGGTGCGTAATTAGTTGCATTGCATTTTTACTTAGGAACAAACAAGGAATATAACACAAGACTTTTTGAAAGATCGATTAGGCCAATCCAATAAAATCATAATGTTAATTATTCCTTAACTTTGGTCCACAGTTTTGTCCCAACACAATCTACAGGAAGTTGATCCACACCTTGATTAAATGATTGAGGTTGACAATCTCATCTTCATCAATGAGGATCTTGCATGGATTGATATTGTGTATCAAGAAGTAGAAGCAATGACCATAGCAGAGAAGGATAGAGCACAAGCAAATAAAGCATGACAAGACCCCTTTACGGTGGTGTAATAGAGAAATTGACAAATATCGTAGTCGTATCATCATCCAAGACCTATATTAGACGCATGTATAGGATTTATTGTGATGTTGGGATGAGTGATGCAGGCTCCTCCAAGCCCTAGACTTATATTTTCACTTTACATATTTGTTTAGATGCCATGGATTCCATTATGACAAATTTTATAATATCATATATGTGACAATGTTGTTTTCTTTAGGTAAAAATTTTAACTTGTTTTTATATTCATGTGATCCTATATTCTTCTATATATGGTGAAAGTAGCTTCTACTTGATTAGTTTAGTGTATGCTTAAAGTTTATTCTATGAAGCGTGCATGAAACAATCTTCGAATCCTTAAAATCTCTATGTTTAATGGTTTTCTCAATTTGTTGAGTTTGCATATCAAGTCAAAGTCCGATTCAAAAATCAGCTTTCTAAGACTGAGGCTAGTCCAAGTCTTTGCAACACTAGTAATGTATTAACGACATGAACCTTCAAATACATAGATATTGTCTCTCAATCCATGTTGCCAGCCGAATAGTTATCATTCTACTCAATCCAACAATATTGAAATATCTCTAAAATAGGACTTTCACATAGCAAATGATCTTCCAATCTGTCTCAATGTTGCTATCAATTAATTAGACACACTAACAAATGGCTTAACTTCAATATTCCATCTCTATGCCAATAACTAATCATGTGCTTCCAAGCATTGTTTGTCAAGTAACAAAGTTTCCCACACTTTACAAGTTACATAAATGGTTTTCAGATACAAAAATGGTTCCACACATTGACAATGATCTTTAAAACTTCTAAAAATAGCTTGAATTCTAGTGTACCCACTTAACATGTGGATTACCTCCACCAATTGTCTTCGCATGCATTATTCTTGGGACATTAAATGTCAATTAAATAACTAAATTTTAAGTTTTCATATTATATCAAATTTAATGACAGCTTTATTAAAATGACTTTAATGGAGCTTAGTGAAAACTTTCAAATTAAGGGGGTAAAATAAAGTGACAAAGAAGGGGAATATCAAGAGACAGGAGAGGGAAAATGAAGAGCCATGGAGATGTGCTATTAAAAATCATTGAGATGCTCATTTTGAGTAGGGTTGGTTTAATTTTTTTCTCTTGAACAATTTGGGAGCTTCTACCTTTTGGTTTTGAAACTTGAGGAGAGAAACCCAATTCATTTTGTGCATGAATTTGCAATGAAGTTCCTCATTGTGCCAAATGAGTAAAGATTGAAATCTGGTTCAGAAAGGAAGGTATTACATCTATTTGCTATGCAAAGAGATCATATTTTGAATTTGTATTCCCTGGAGTGCAAATGTATGCGTAGATTTTTCTCTTATTAGTTATGGCTCTTATTTGATATGAAGAAAACTTCAATTCATAATAATCTTGAATAGAAGTTCATGGCTATTGTTATTTGCCCGAGTTTTCTGAAGGAAATATTTCATAAAAAGAAACATGCTATTGATTCATTGCCAAATAATTATGTGTGAAGATATCCTGGAGTGTCGTTTGTTATAAAGGTTTGCTTTTGATATATTGAGAGATACGGCTTTGGCTCCAATAATCCTGAAGATCATCGGCTATTTAATTTATTATGCCCTTGCAGCCGATATAAGAATATAATTCCCATTGGCTGTGTCCCTTTCCATTTGATAGCAGAACAATACAGAGGAAACACTTAGTATAGCTCTTGCAAATGAGATAGCTGAACAAACTAGCACATACTATTCTGAAACGATACTTGGAGAGTTGTCAAGTGTCTACCATTTTGGGGAATCGTGAGCAGCTGGAGCCAAGCAGTCATTCCTCTATGTATTTCATTTTTCTACATTGTGTAAGGGAATGGACCCATCAGGAATTCTGAATGATGTCCAAATTATAACATATTACCATGAGAAGTCTGAGTGAGCAATGAATGATTGTTGTGATGCCTTAGTGATTGAGCGCATACGTCTAGTGACATTCAAGGGTGAGTGAACGACTCTACTTCAGCAGCAAAGCACGGTAGCTAGGACTTAAGAATCGTCAACAAAAACAGAAACTGAAGAATGATTTGAGCATAGTTTTCAATAAACTGCCAGATGATATGTAGCAGTTGTTACTTTCCAACCCTTCGCATGCAGTTTTCTTCAGAATAATTTGGAATTAACCAAAACTGCCTGAACAACCTTCTGTTCAGATTCCCAAGGTTTCTGAGCCTGCCTCTTGTAACAAGTAAATGTGCAGTTGTGGAATACAAGGAACTATTAATTTGTAGCTTTATCCAAGTGAGCTGATTTTCAAATTTCAGATATACTATTAAAGTAGAATAGTGATGTTTAAGGTTTGCATTACTGGAAATCATGCTACAGATTATCACTATGTTCTATTTGGAATGAACTGTGTAAATGCTCTTAAAAACACAAGTCACTGATCTGAACATTATTTTGTCACCTCAAACCATTTCTGAGTATGAACTTCCTGGAATGAGAGGACATGGAGTATCGACAATGGATTACAACTGCTGCTGTTCTGAAATACGTTGCAGTGCTAATGACAGATAGCTTGTGATCTATGCAAATCAGGTTAGAAGCCTGTATTTTGACTAGCGTTCTTCTCCAGTTTGAAATATAAGAAGAGGTTGATATTATTGATTTATGTGTTCTGGAAACTTAATATGTTCAGATTATGTTCACTTCTCTTATTTGTATATTTGAACTGCTGACTTTACGAATGGAACAGACAAGTTGTAAACTCAATTCATTATTCACATCTGCAACCAAACTAATGGACAAAATGTCTTAGTAGTTGACCTAGTAAAACAGCTTGTAAAATTTGGGTCAGAACACAGGTGATTATTACATTACATGAAGGTGGTTACATCTCAGTGGCTATAACACATATACAGGTGTAAGAACACACCCTTGTTTGTGACCATTTATTTTTGTAATCATTTATGAAGGATTTTGACAAACAGTTCACACACATGCAGAACTTAACAAGTTCATGATTACAGTTTTAAATGTTTCCAGTTTGCATGGATGTGTCTTGCATACCAAAATATGAAATGGAATTTATCGATATTAACTCAGATACAAATAGACTATTCCAGAAGGATGCATCCCCTGCCCAATTTCTCCTGCTCCCATCCCGGGGATGGTAAGGGAACACGGGGATACAAAAATGCCAAAAAACGAAACATCCCAGAAATGGCATTTTGCACGAAACAGCGGACTGGGGACGCCATTAGGTACCGGGATGGCCCCTGAATGTCCCCAGTACCTAACAGCGTCCCCTTTTTTACAGACCAAAAAAGGTCCACCATTTTGCAAAAAGCCACTTCTTTTATTTTTTAATTGTTGGGTGGCCCCCACGTGGGTAGAAATAGCAATTAAAAATTATGGAACCATATTTCAACCATTCTTGGCAAGAAGAAAAAGAAAGAGCAGCAGCCAAGAAGTTTTCATTTTTGTGCACAGCCATATTTTTGGCATACATTATTTGCAAATACATTATTGATTTTGATTATTATAGACATGTGATTATCGAGTTGAATTTCTATGTTATTGTTTACTGTTTAGTATATTAGCTGGACTTCTCTTTATGTTATTTTGATTTCGTGCATGGACCTTGGAGCCCTAGGGCATTTTTGCTACATGTATGTCATATTTTTACAACGAAAGTATTCTAACTTTGTTAATTCGCTATGTATTGAGCTCCTAAAATGTACATGGTGAATGGTTTATTAGTGTTATGATATGCATATTTCAATTCTCTCTCTATATATATATGTGTTCCCCTATTTTTTAAATAGCCGTCCCCTGTTGTCCCTAAAAATTGGCTCTCAACCGTACTTGTACCAAAACACATCCCCCATCCCTCAAACGTACCTGTCCCAAAAACTCTGTGGAGCATAGCTGAAATAGTACATAGATCCTAGAATGCATTAAACATGTTTTCACCATTAAACGAGATTAAATGGTACAATAAAGTGCAAACTTCAATTCTAGCATATCATCCCCTTTCAAATCAGCACAACTCCCACGCCAGAACCATGGTGATGAAGAATATGACCTAAATCTGCTAAGATAAGCACTAGGAAACAGAACAAGGCATAAGTCCAGGCCTGCTGCAAATTACCTTAGATGCCTCACAGGTAGCTAATTATTCAATCCAAGGTAACTCGACCTGCCTCTAAAAGTTTCTGCCCAACATAAGCACCTTTGACATCCCAACAAACCACTCCAGCAGCATTGCGGCCCAATGCTCCGCTAGTAAGGTATGGTACTACCATAAAGGCATTCCAATACCTAAGTCCACACAAGGATATTAGAAATTACTTAAGGGCACACCAGATCTGTTAGACCGCACCGTGGATTCACCAGATAGTGGCACCCTATCTCCAATGTTACTCAAAGATGTGCCCTGACCCCTGGTCATCCCGGGCCTTATCCTTTGGTGCTGGATTTCATTTACCGAGAAAGGATATCTAGTCCTCTCATCTGTTGTTGTTCCCTTTCTTTGCTTTCTTGTTCCCTCTTTTCCAGACACCATTTGGTGCTCCTGCTGGGTCGTTTTTCTTTCCTGTTAAACTTCTAGTCCCTTGGACCCTTTTGCTGGTCTCTTGTTGGACATGAATATTATTATCTTATCTTATCTTATCTAAGGTTTACAATCACCCGACAATGTCCCTGCATACCAAGCAAGAAAAATATATATTGCCTTCGCTGAATTGACTGGTTGTAAGATAGGGTGACTGTCAAAACCTCCATATGCCAGTAATGTGAATGATTTAGGTATCCCAAACCTTGCATATAATTCCTTAAGTCCAACAATATCCAACATCTGCATTTCACCCTCCAGCAGAAAAAATAATAACCGTTCCACAAGAAAAATCAATTTGTTAACATGCAATATATTATTACATCCCACATACAACAACAATCCCACATCATCCGATACTCGGCATAGGACCTGAATGACCCAAACAGCAAAAAATAACTAGGAAAAAGAGACCAGAATGTTCCACCAAAACTGAATGATCACCTTAGTTCTGCAGATATGTCTCACGCCATCCTACAAAGAACTTGGAGGCTAAGGCCAAGTAATTTAATGCCTCTTGTTAGTAACATAATATTGCACAATAATAGCAATCACCCAAGAATCCAATGCTTCTAATATGATAAACTTATCTTTCTGCAAGACTCAATATAACCTAAGAATTCCCTTTGCACATATGTCTAGACAATACCAAATGATCTTACAAACCTCATTTATGAACTTTTTTTCGAATGTCTCAAAACATATATATATATATATATTCACTTTGTAAATCCTTATAACTCCAAAAAGTAATTTTTTTTAATTTAAACATCCCTATGTCACTTTATCAATGTCCAACATTTAAAACTATTCCTGTTCCAACAAGCTATTATACTAAGGTGCTTTTAAAATAATCTGATAAAATTAAGCAACCTCAATAAAATAATTATAATAAAACCATTAATAAACCCATGTTAAAAAAATTGTTGAAAAGCATTGGAACCAAATTCTGACTACAATGGAGTAATACCAAAAATAAATAATAAGAATCAAACTGGGTGAAGTGACTTACTATTAATACTCAGCATGAATCTTAGACAACACTACCAGAAGCAAGAAGTCACTTCAGCAAATGGCACAAGTATTCCTCAAGACTAACTGAGCTCGTTGACAATAACAAATAACCCCTCTAACAACACTGACACTCACGAAAAGATCCAAGAAAGCTAGATTGCAAGAGATCCCAAAAAGGAGGACATTGCAACCATCCCAACCCAAAGATTGTTCTCAAGCAATGCTTGCAGAACATTAGAATCACCATATTAATCTGAATTGCAACCAAATCTGATCACAGGGCCCCATGTCAATCTCAGAAATGACCCATGTTGATGTTGTGCCACTCTCATTATATAGGTGCCAAATTTGCACTCTCATCCCATATAACCCAAAATATGTCCATCCTCGAAACTCAAACTGAAATACTTGCAAGGGCTGAAATATATAACCTGAAATTTTTCCTATCAAAGCACCTTGGTAAGGTCCACATCTGTTGTCTTATTGCCTAATACGATCCCAGGCAACAGGAAAATTAATTTGCTCCCAAAATAGAACCCTCCTTATCCAAACCCGAAAATATAACCCTCCTTATCCATGCTTTCATTTTTTGATTTGTTGGCGCAATCCAATAGATCAAACTCCTCATGAATGCAATCAAGTTGTTAAATTATTTGTTTGATTTCCTTTGATCTTTCTCCATTTTCTTGTTCTCTAATTTGTTTGGCCTTGTAGTGTTGTTCTTCTACTTCAAGAAATGCCTCTTGGACTCTTTCAAAAGAAAGTTTCATGGAATTAAGCTCAAGAGTGAGCTCACCAACCTCTCCCTTGTCCTCCTAGACATACATACAACCTCATAAGGAATCTTGGGTTTCACATCTCTGTCATGGATCGTATGCAAGAAGACTGATTCCATTTCTTCCACTGTGCTCTCTATCATTTATAAATCAGCAGAGATGATAATTTGCTCACTCTGACCTCTTGGTGGAATTCTCAATAACATTTTCGACAAGGCTATTTGTGCCACCCACTTTAGAAGAAATTTGCACTTGTCAATAGTTATCAAAAATTGTTTCTTCCAATCACAATCATGCAAGGTTAGGAAATGGTTGTTATGATGCATATGAAAATCACAACTCTCTTCATACCTTTGAATATTCTCCCCATGGCTACCCCAAGCCTCATGTGCTTCTCCTTTACTAATTTGATGAGAATGCTCAACATTATGTTTTGGATCCAAATCAGCGAAGTCAGTAGGCATTCGATCAAAATTAACTCTGCAACAAATTTTCTGCATGGTGTTCAAAACCAAACCTCTCAAATTCAGCTCCCTCAAGGTCATCCTTCTTTACAAAGATAGGAAATGCAACAGAGTCTAGTACTTTATCATATTTAGATGTCAATTCAGCTGAATCCAAAGAAATCAAGTGTTGTTTGCTTTACAGAAGATATATGTTCATTGTGCTCTTCATGAGTGGTTGTCTCTCTAAATAAATCACTCTCCAAATCACCAATACTAAAGACATGATGAAAACTTGTCTCCATTGCTTTGTTTGGAGGTCAACAATGCCATGATTGCCATCATTTACATTCTACTCCACTGGAGTCATCAAGGAACCTGATACTCAAAGAAACCCCATTGGAATGGTCTGAACTTGCAAACCAGGCTGCTATTTTCACCCTCGTGCACAATCTCATCATTGGTGATTGCATGCATCTCTAAGAGGTCATCATAGAGCTCTGTCACACATTCTTTTGGTAATAAGGCATCTTCTCCATCCAAATGTTCCGCTATGAACCTATAATTCACTTATTCATCATTAACAAAGAGAGATTTCAGCTTCTGCAAGCAATCCTCTGCTTCCTTTGGAATACTAGTATATCCCTTAGCTGATATAAATTTTCAAGTCTACCTCCAACATTTAAGAGCTTATTGGTCCAGTTTTCTTCACACTTAGGTACCATGGCCACAATAATGAAGCCAAATCTCTAATGAATACTCAAGCCACTGAAAAATAAAAGGACAATGCAAATGAGCTGGCATGAGAGATTAGCTCTGGCACCACTACAGGAATATGTTTGCTATCATCTTTTTGGCAATCTTTTTATTGGTTACCGACTAGGAAAAATAGTTGGAAACATGAAACATTAGGGAAACCACAAAAAAATCCTAAATTTTAATCTACCAATGAAGTTAACAAGCAAATTATGAATATGAAAGCAAACCAAAGCCCCTACTTATTCTTCCTCAAATTAGCTCTCTGATTATTTGTGTGCCCAGTTGCATATCAAGAGCATTATGGTGATATGAGAAGGAAAATTTGAAGATTCCTCGTTAGGCAAAAAATGATGAATGAATTCACAATTTATAGATGATTTGGAACTGATTTGACAGCTAAGATTGAATCAAATTTTAGGTCATCAAAGGAGGAGACCGAATACCACTCAAGTTTTCCTTTTGGAAGTGGATGAAAGATTAATGAAAATAATTATTGGAAAGTACTTATTTTCAACAAAACTACCCTTTGAAAGTGGAGAAAAATATGAGAAAAGTGAAATTTTAATTTGGTAAGTGCAAGTTGAGGAAAGGCGGAAGAGTAAAGTGGTGAGAGAAATTAGCAAGTGGCAATGAGTAAAAAGGTAAGTTAAGTGGGATTAATGAATAGATAAAATTTATTAATTAACCTCACATATCAGGTGATATAATCAAATAAACTAAAATTTATTTAAATTAGGGAAATGATGGACTAATTAATAAAAAATTAAAATATTTATTAGCCTTTAGAAGAAAAATTAGTAGGTGAAGATAAAATAATTGAAATAATTATTTAAACAGAAAGGATGAATAAAGGTATTCAGATGATGAAAACAAGATTAAATAATTAAAATAATTATTTAATCAACAAGGTAAAATGATTGATTTAGAACAATTTGATGATAGAAAATGATTAGCATAGAAGACATAATTAATCATCAGAAGAATCAGAAGAATAACAAAGACCATTTAGTCGATTGAAAAGTTAGTGAAAAGCATCGTCATAGGCCTTGGACAATTTTCAGTGTATACACTGGTTTATCTAAGAACACATTTTATCAGATGGTTTGCACACATGTGGAATGTAACAAGTTTATGATTGTGGATTTATGTATCTTGAGTTTCCATGAATAAGTCTTGCATGTCGGATTATGAATGACCTTTATTCATACTATTACCAATTCAGACACAAACAGTATAAAGAATGCACTAAGCATGTTTTCAAGATTAAGCACTTACAGTTCTGATGATACAATGAGGTATGAAATGAAAAGCATTTATATTTCAGCTCTGAAATAAATCACAGTAATTTAAATATCAAGAAATGACCTTCAATTGATAGGATCTGATGTGTTAAGCTTCAGTCACTCAGTTTGTAGCTACAATTCTAGCATATCACCCCTCTTCAAAATCTGCACAATTCCCACACCATAACCATCATAATGGATGATATCACCTAAATCTGCTCAGGTGGGCACTCACAAACAGAACAATACATAAGTCCATGCCTGCTGCAAATCCCCTTAGACTCCTCACAAGAGGTTGATTATTGAAACCAAGGTGACTCAACCCGCCTCTAAAGAATTCTCCACAACATAACTAGCTTCAACATTCCAACAAAACGCTTTAGATGGTTGATTATTAGGTACCCAACCCAAAAAGACACTTTAATACTCACATCTACACAAAGATACCAGAACTAACTTGAAGATATCAATCACCCAACAATGTCGTTGAATTCCAAAAAAAGAATAATGTATCTATTGCCTTTTCTGAATCAAAAGGTTACAAGCTAAGTTGCCAATTCGGATTCAGGGATGGGTTCGACTACAAGAATTTGATTCCTTGATTCATGATTTTTTTCCCATTATGATTTGTATGGATTTGTGCGTGTATATATATAAATACATATGTGCATTATATATATGGATTCATGTGCACATATTCCAACTTTGGCCTACGGGTCCCTGGGGATCCGCACAGATTTGCGCCGGATTCTCCCTACTCCACAAAGATTCGTGACGGATTCGTACAATGTCTAGTTTTGACCCCGTAGGTTTGTCCGGATTCGTGGATCGCAAATCTGAACAAATCCATAGGGCCAAATCTGGACACTATGCAACTCTAATATGTACCGGTTCACAAATCCAGCTCCAGTCTGCAGGCCAAAAGCACGAATCCTGTAACGTGGGTTACAAGAGATGGTGACTATTGAAACCTTCATACATAAGTAATAGGTACTTTAAAGTTTTAAATGCAATTTCTAGTCGATAAATAGGCAATAACTATAAGTACTTTATTTATTTGTGGTTGTCCGCTACATTTTGGCGTCAAAACAAAAGGTCAAACCTCATTTTGTGAGTTGTATTTTGCTGTCCAAACCAAAAAAATCCTTCCAAAGTATTGCAAGTTTTTGGAGTGATTTCAAGAGGATTTTGAACTAAAATCGGGATTCTCAGGTAAGTTTTCAGATTTATTCTTCTATTTTGTTAAACCATTTTATCTCCTCTTTGTTGCATCTACATTTATAAAAACTCTATAATGGCATTTCCTAAGAAATCTGAATTGTTTTAAAAGTGTAATGGACAAGATTTAAGACAAATTTTTCACATTTTTTTCAGATTTCTCCATTGTTCTCTCAAGAATCTCATCTTTTACTAGAAAATTTCAAACCCTAACATGTTTGCCTTTTTTTCTTTTACAAGTTTCAACTATGTTTAAAATCATTTTAACTACTTTAGTTTGTTTGCTAAATTTTTTATTAAAATATTAATCTGTGGTTTCAACTTGTATGTGTAGGTTGAAATTTGATTGAAATGGCAAATAGAGATTTTTCCACAGCTGAGTCACCTTCAAGGTATGTCCCATTTGGATATGTAGGCATGCGTCCTAAAGGGGCTAGAGATATTGTTTGGAAGTATGCCTTTCAAGGACCTGGCATTTATTCTATAATTTGCATGAAGTGCGAAGAAATTTAGTGGAGGCCTACACCTCTTGAAATACCACCTTGCAAGCATCACGAAGCATGATACGAGGGTTCACAACAAAACCACAGAGAAAATAAAAAGATAAATAAATGCTTGCCCGCCGCCCAAGAAGATAAATAAATGCTTGCCCGCTGCCCAAGAAGAGAAAAAAATGGGAAGGGAAAGGGAAAACTAACTATGAGGGCAGTTGTAGCTGAATTTCAAGTTGTCACAAAGAAGGAACACAAGAGGGCATCATGCGCTCTCTTCATGGCCCATATATCCAAAAATCTAGCATCCCCTCGGCCACTACTTCTGCTAGTTCTAGTAGAACCCCACCATCGGTGCTGCAATTGCCTTCTATGGATACATTTTTTTGTGCACAGAAACACACCTAAAGCACAACCTATTGGTTCCCAAAACCGCAAATTGGAAATCCAAGAGCCTACCACTTCTCCGATAGGACTTCTCAATCAATTCTAGCCAATGAACAGGAATACTTCTCGATTCGGCTGCACTTTAGGCTCCGCTACACCCAAGTAGGTAAACCTTTACCTCAAACACTGACTGTCTGGTCCAAGGCTTTTTCTAGAGTGAACTTAAACTTTTGAGTTCTTCAGTTGTCCAAGTCCTTGAACTCAATCAAAATGAAAACTGGATGTTGAGTGTTTGAATTGTATAAGGTTTTAATAATGGATCTAATGCTTATAGAAGGAATATACAGATTTTCTGACTTCAATAATAGAAAGACCAGTGCCTCTGCTCATCTGGGCAATAGAGTCAACTTCAGTGAATTTTCATGTACAACTTTATAATGGTTTACACACTTATAACTGCCAACAATTTAATAATCAAAATGTGATAGATCAAATATATACACAATCTTAAATTAGTCCAGATTGAACTTTAACTCCTCTGGTAAGGAGACAAACTGGACACAAATGCGAAAACAATTAAATATTTCACACTATCTGTGATGATTGAATTTAAACACTAGATGACCATGTCCACTTATCCAACATTTAAATTGTATACAGATTCCAAAAAATAATTACAAAGGACAATTCGCCTGTAGTTTAAATCTCCACGCCTTTAATTATAAACAAAGAACATTTTATTTTATTATAAAAATAAAATAATAGAATTTTTATTACAAAATCATAATGAGCCCCTTATTCCTCCATACAATAATGAAATATAAAATACTTTCTCCTAAGAGAATATGGATGTGAATGTTTTTTGAATATGTTTTTTACAAATGAATGTCTTCTTGTTTGTATCTTAAAAATATAGAGACATGACTTTTCAAAGTGAATAGTCACATTATTAAAAATAAATAATTACACCATTTCAGCAGTAAAGCTCTTTTTATTTTACTTGGCTTGATATGATCATTTCCCTCAAATATTTTCCCGATATAAACATGTGCTTTTGGCCGCCAAGAAGTGAATGGGGAGGTTGGGTGAGAATGGTGAATAGAGCCTTCAGATTAATGTCTGCGATTCACTCCATACTTTCTGGCTTTGCTTATCTCTGGAATTTTAAATATAGTTACGCTTTGTGTGTTGCGTCCATTGCTGCTATATTTTTGCTGAGGATTGCCTAACAATTTCCGATACCTGGAACAATATTGTGTACCTTTGCCTTCATTTCATTAACACATTAATTGAGTTTTGTACCTGATCTCTATCAGTGGTGATGCCGTTGCATGGTGAATATTGTTCAGAAATCTCCAACACGCAGACCCTTTATCCTTTGAATTACACTGTGTCATCATTTTTATGCTTGAGAGCCATGTATCATGCATTCTGAACCACATATGGACCTTCCAAATGCGTCGCTATATCGCATCCTCTATATGTTTGTTAGCTGCTGTAGAAATCATTATCAATGTTTGGACGAATGTTCGTGACTTTCATATCATTCGTTGACTTGCATGTTTGTATTGTATTCAGATTTTGACTACTCCCAATGGCACTGCTGACATGGACTCATCGTGATTCAATGATAATGATTTTTGCCCAATCTTCACATCTTCGTGATATGCATATTCCTGAGTTTGCTACTGGTCAATTTATGCTCCAGTTCATTATTTCCTGTACAATCATATATGCTTCACAATGTTTTCGTACATTTCTGTATGTATATGATTAATACTCGTCAATATCATACTTGTTCTCTCTAGATCACCACATAGCCTTCTGCCAATAACAGTTTGCATATTTATAGTAGCTGATATAATTATGTGACCATCACTTCCATCTCTTTATAGCCACTCATCCCTATTACTCATATAGCCGGTTCAATAGATGTATTCATATTAATATGTTTCTTGGAGAAGATGTTTTCTTTTTTAAGAATTTCACATCTTTATTGTAATCTTTTCAATGCATTCTTTAGTGGATCAATCTCTCCCTCGAACTCAACTTTGACATTGATAACAATATTTCAACATACGGACTAGTCTGCAGTCTCTTAGAAGCTTGACTCCATTTTCATCCAAAAAGAAATAAAAAGCTTCATAAGATTTGAACTGTTCAAACAACTTGATGCATAAATGTAAATCCTTCCGTTCTGAAATATTCATTTGCATCTTGGATAGTGATTTAGAACATTTCCATGATATGTTTGATATCAGATACTTTTGTAAAGTGCTGAAATGCATACATATATGAACCATTTTCTTTTCTACATTCTCTTGATCATGACTCTCAGTGCTTTGTAGCATATTGTTTGAACATAAGTAGTGCGTAAGATCTGAAAACTAGCCCTGCCATGGTGTTGGGACTCCATATTTGCCAAAATTTAGAGTTCCATCACAACCATCGCTGGAGGGAACTAGGTGGAATAGAGATGTGCATCGGCAAGTAGACATTGATTGTGTTGATTACTAGTACTTCAACATCCCTTTCAATGCTGCAGAAAATTCAAATTGGCTGAATATGGTTACAGCAGCGACTATGGCAGGAAAAGTATACAAGGTGTTTTCTCATGCAGACTTGAGTCGGAGGTTAGTATGATTGTTTTAGGTTATAAATGTTTTTATTTTTAGTTTTGAATATTAATAGCTTATGTCAAGTTTTGATTTTTAGGTCGTAGACAGAATTTATATTCTTTTTATTTATTTATAGTAACTACTTATATTTGTCGAATGTAAGTTATTTTTTAGAATGTAACACTAACACTTTGGTACATCAAGATGCTAGGACAAGTTTTTGGGACAGTCGATGAAGGGCCTGTTATTTTTTACAATGTAACACTAACACTTTGGTACATCAAGATGCTAGGACAAGTTTTTGGGAGAGTCAATGAAGGGCCTCAAATTAGTGATGGCAAGGAGACGACCAACAAGGATGAAAGTGTTGTATACTATACATATAGAACTTAAAATGCTAGTTATGAAATGATTTTTCAATATAACATACCAAATGGAAATACTTGAACACAGCAAAATTGCAACACGAACTAGAACTATTGAACATTCAACATAGTAACATAGCACATACCCAATAGTAACATTCAAAAATCAAAATTCATATAGAAATCAAGTACCCGTCCTGACGGCAGCGTAGTTGGAGAATGGCGAAGGTGGGGGTACTTTGGCACTCCAAGAGCACAATGCAAGGACGTCCCAAGGACGAGTACTTTGAGGATTTTTTTTATTTTTACTTATTTTGGGGGGGGAAAGGGGTGTGATTTTTTAAGTTTCATTATTTCTCTAATCAAAATTTGTGTACTTGCCATTAAGTTTACTCTGTACTTGTAGGTTGCTCACAAATGCAATTTCTAAGGCAAGAGAAGTGGTCGAAGAGCAAAAAGTACAATGGAAACAATGTGGTTGCACCATTCTTCCCTATGAATGTACGGATGGGAAAATTGAATCGTCATTCATTTTTTGGTTCTAGCAAGGATATCTGATTTTGGAATCCATGGATGCCTCCAACAAGGTGAAGTATGTTGAAACTTTGGCTCTAATGTTAGAGCAAGTTGTGATGGAGGTAGGAATCAATAATGTGGCGCAAATCATAAATGATAATGCAGCAACATATGTGGCATCAAATAAGATCTTCCAAGACAAATATAGTATATTGTTTTGGACACCTTGTGCAACACATGTCCTTGACCTTCTTCTAAAGGACATAAGAAAACTAGATTGGGTGAGACCAGGTGTAGGATGCAAGAAAGATCACAAAATACATCTACTATAATCCTTGGGTTCTTTGCTTGATGAGAGAATGCACCTCAGGGAAGGAATTGATAAGAGTAAGAGTCACAAGGTTTGCAATGATTTTCTTAAAATTGCAGAGTATTCTTACTTCTTGACATTTTCGAAGGAAATGGTTGTGAGTCAAGCATGGCTAGACTCAAGTAATTTAAAGAAGCCTAATGGAGAAAGTGTTGCATCCATTATCTTCAACAACCAATTTCGACAATGAGTTGCAGAGATTGTGAAGGTAACTTGAAAACTTAAATTTTCAAATTATTTTATTCAAATCTTTCATTATTTATTTGTAACTTTAATGATTATTTTTTTATGTATTTTTCAATTGTAAGTGTTGGAGCCCTTGATAGGAGGTGGAATAATCAGCTCCACCAACCCATTCATGCAGTTGAGTACATTCTCAACCTTCATTTTCACTTCTTGCCATTCTACTTGGATCCCAATCGGGAGGCCATGGAAGGCCTCATTAAATGCATACAGAGGATAATATTCGAGGTTGAGGTGAGAGGACTCCTTTGTTTAGAATTGGATATGTACAAGAATGCAGGAGGCAAGCTAGTCTCCTCGCACATGGACAATAGAGGAAGAAATCCTCAAACCCCAGATATAATATCTGGAATTTTGGAGTCTTTCACATACATGACAAGTAGATTAAATTAAAATATGTTTTCACCTTGCTTTCTAACTCTTAAATAATTTATTTTGCAGATGCTTAGTGGCAAAATTGGGGTGGAAATGTCCCAAATCTACAAATACTTGCCCTCCAAATCTTATGCCAACCTTGCAGTTCATCCAGTTGTGAGTGCAATTGGAGCTTGTTTGAGGCCATCAACGCAAAGAAGAGGAACAAGTTGGCATAGGAATGCCTCAATGACCTTGTCTTTAAGTAATATAATCTTCGGATGTGCACAAAGAAGGTAAAGGAAACACCACTTCATCCACTTGATTTGAATGACATAGATCCTTACTACAATTGAACATTACAGCAGCAACCTCCATTGTTTACAGAAGATGAGATATACAATTTGGAGAGGCAGCTTATGAAGGAAGTTGAGTTCACAATGGGATTGGATGACATTAATGAGGATGAGATGGCTAAGCATGATGAAGAGAAGTCATTGCCAGTGCTAGCACCATCTACATCTAGGATGGAGGTGGAGTTATAGCCTATTGTGCAAAGGGAGGAGGCATAGCCACAATGAACTCCTAGGACCAGACTCCCTACCCCACCAATAGTTTTTACTAGAGTTGTTGGGAAGGGGAAGAGGAAGATGTAGACTATTCTGATGGTGCACTTGTATTTACTTAGTTTTACAAACACACTTTGCTATTTTAATTTTGTGTAAAACTATCAGGCTACCAGCTATCGCCATTCCACAAGAGGATGCCATTTGTACCCAATTTGCATTTAAACAGTAAATACATCTAGACCGGGCTTGCTTATTTTGTTTACTCATTTCCTGACTCATTAAATGTATCTCCTCATTGCATTTTGCCAAAAACTAACATTTCTATTTCAATCAAAGCTATTTTTTAAATGTCAAGTTTTTTGCCAAGATGTTGCCAACTAGCCACCAATTTATTGTCAAATTTTTTGGCCCTCTGAAATAAGTTACTAAGTACAAGTTTTTCAACTATGCTCCTAGATGCTAATTCAAACCGTAGCATATCCCTTGTTGGTTCATTGTGTGCCCTAATTGGTTCTTTGAAACCCTTGGTTTTCTACTACAACCATCCTTTTAAAAAATCTATGTTGAGATTCAAATCCACCAACAACAAATCTTGGCTCCTATTGTAGCTTACCCTAGCTACTAGAAACCAAATCTCATATCGTAAATACAAACAATACTTCTTAAATAAAATCCATTGATGTTTTACTTTCAATATTACCCCTAAATTTGTCATTCCCTAACATCTCAATTTTGCAATTTATTATTATTATTTAGCTAAATAAAAAACTCACTTTAAACACTAAAGTAAAATACAAAATAGACTGACTAAAACCACTCAAAGTTTTCACTGCACATGCATATTGAAGCTATGCAAAAGCTCATATCCAGCGTAAGAGTTGTCGTAATAATCATTAGGATTTTTCTTTTGTGTAACAATGTTTGACCAGAAGTTATTAAAGTATTTGCACACTTTCTTTCTTTTTTTCACAAATTTATAAAAGAATGCAATTGTTCAATTTTTTTCTTACAAAATGAAAATTAATATTCTACTTTGGGGTGAGAGCAATTCACAATTTTTATTCATTATGACTTTATATAATAATAAAAACATACTCAATTGAAAATACACTCAATTGCTAACCATTCCAACAGCCACCCACTTCTTCCCTTTCACTCTCATATGTTATGCTCTTCCTAAATTTGATCCTCATAAGCAATGTGCAAAACATTATCACCTCCCCACTATTACAAACTTGTGCCATGATTGGTCACATCTTTTAGACAAACAAATACTCCTAAAATAATGGTTATCAACAAACTTGTTGCAACATGATTGCAACCTTCTCTATGGTCATCATAGAGTGCACACACTAGGTCCGTTCCTAAATAAATATCACTTGACCTGCTACAATTTGATTCTATCCTATCCTATCCCCACAGCTGCAATTAAACTCGTCCTCTTTTCATTTCTTGCCCCTTATGACCACAATCTTGGATAAAATGGCATTGGTGCAGGCTTGCAGCTATTAGTAGCAACCAACATTTAAATAGTGGGCTCCAACAATAGCAACATGGGTAACAGTGAGACAACCAATCACTATAATTCCTTGAGCTTAACTAGTTAAAAAGATTATTATATGTGAAATAGGTATGTCTCATGAATTTCTCAAACCTGAAACAATGCAACCTTCAATCTAAAACACAAATGAACATCCTGAAAATTCAGATCTTTAATTACAATTGTATAATTGCTAATTTTTTGCAAAATGAAGAACTCTTAATAAAGCCACTCAATAAAAAATTCTTCTCCAAAACCAATTTTCACTTTAAAATTTTAATCCAAGGAATTAGCTGGAACCAAATATTCAAACTTAACACCTAAAGATAAATTTTGGCAAAAGATATCAATTTCTCATATACCATTCCCTTCTAAACAGCCTCTTCAAATATTCAAGAAATTATATTTTCGTTGTCCAATAAAGTGAGTTTTAATTTTCAATTAACCCAAATATAAGTCAAATAAAGTGAGTTTTAATTTTCAATTAACCCAAATATAAGTCACTTAATATCAACATTATAAAAATTAACTAATTAATTGATAATAGATGCTAGGGGTAGGTGACATTACAATCTTCCCCTCCAAAAATTTCCTATTCTCAAGCAATTGCAAATTTGGGTGTTGAAATTCTTGTTTTTCTTCCCAAGTGACATCTTCTAGAGGCAACTCCTTCCATCACACCAATAACTCCTTAGTTCTACTCTTCAATCTTCTCCCCCTAACATACAAATTAACCATAAGTACTAATATCAATTTCCCTATTCATCCAATGGTGGAAGCTCCAATAGGTGTAATACACTACCCAAGTCCCTTTCTAAGGCATTAATTAAGGACAACATTATGGGTCTTGCTATGTTCTCTAGCTCCATATCCTAGGTAACATCAATTCTGATGCAGGAGCATCCAGTGGTGTAAGGGGAATCTTGTATCACCCAAAAATATGCTTAGTGTTAGTTTTTGTTTAATGTTTGTCTTTTAGGATACCCATTTGGGCCAAATAGACATTCCAACTCTGATAGTTCTGCTATTGGTTTTCTAGGTTAGTGTTTTTGAGCACCTCAAGATATGTGTCAGTGCAAAAAATAGGTTATTTTGTAATTGAGTCATAATTATGATGAGTTAGAGGGTGTAAGTTGGAGGAATAATTGTACTTGTAATTTAAAGCATTCCAGAAAAAGAATCAGGTCAAAAGGCTTTACGGTTTGAAAGTTATTGCAATTTTAAGTTGTTTGGAGACCCCCTAAGAATGCTTCAAAGTCAGATTTAAGGTACTCAATGGCCTCGTAAGGGCCCGAAAAATGGGGTATGAGCGAAGCTTGGCTACAGAACGCTTGGAGATCTTTTTGAAAATGTAAACAGTTCATCAATCAGAGTCCTGAATCAAAAGTTATGATTCCCAAAAGTTAGACTACCATTATGGATTCTTCTAATTTTGCACCGACTTCTAATATATCTTCTAGAACCTTCTGCTTTGGTGGTGGATGCCAAATGGCATATTCTAAAATGTATTCCTAACCCTAAACCTAAATCAAGGTACTTAAGGTCATTTCTTGCATTGTAAAGGCAACTTTTGTGGAGTTTGGGAGAAGGTACTATGAGAAGGGTTTTTCTCCAAATTCTAATAACATTGTAAGCCCATAGGGCATGTAGTGAGTCTATTTTTGTTGTATTTAATGTAATAGCATATCATTTCTAATAATAAAATTCTCTTTTTCCTGTTGTGTTCATTTTGTCTTGGGTTGTGCCCTCATCAAGTGGTATCAGAGTGGGAGTCCCTAAGTGTGTAGACAGAGCGCCAACTGTGAGGTAGTTTATACCGGAACTGTGATGTTGTGGGTTTTGAGATAGTGAGAAGATGCCTCCACAAAGAGAGCGTGGTGGAAGGGTCGGAGGTGTTCCCCTTGAGGTTAGAGCCCTCCTGAGACAAGTTCAAGCATTGCAAGAGGAGATCCGTAGAGGGATGAATCTTGTCGTAAGGGATGAAAGTGAGGAGGAAAACGAAGAAGGAAATGTTGTGCAAGAAGGGGAAGAAGGAGATGCCCTTATTAGGAAGGGGTATGCAAAAGCAAACAAGGAGAAGATTGGTTGTTACCTTAATGGGTTAAGACCTAGCATTTAGGAGGAGCTAAGTCTGGTTAGAATGACCAGCATTGAAGAGGCATACCAGTTTGCCTTGCAAGTTAAGGAGAAGCTAAACGAAAAGTTTGATGGAAGGCAAAGAGGGTGTGGTCAAGGAGGAAGGGGTGTTGGTAGGACTTTTGGAGGCCAAAATGAGGACTAGAAGAAAAATGAAGATGTGGGTACTAGCCAAAACTAGAGGAGTGAAGGTTTCAACCACTCCAATGATCAAAACTTTGGAGACCAATGAGGAAGAGGTAGAGGACATGGACAAGGTTCAGGAAGAGGAGGCTTCTATGGTACATGTTTTCAATGCAACAAAGATGGCCATCGTGCCTATGAGTGCCCAAGGAAGGACAGATAGGAGAGTTGATGGTCAAGCAAGGGTTGCTCACGTGGATGATGATGCTAAGTCATCACATTCATAGGATGCAAAAAGAGGAGAGGGTCCAGTTAATTAAAGGGCCTTGTTGAGCGGTGAGACTAAACCTAGCCAAAGGAGGAGTTTGTTTTGTACCAAGTGCAAGTGTGAGGGTAAATGTTGTGATGTGATTAGTGATGGTGGGAGCACTGACAACTTGGTGTCAGAGGAGATGGTCTCAAAGCTAAAGCTCAAGAGGGAGAAACACCCCCACCCATACCGGATTACCTGGGTGCAAGATGATCATAAGGTCCTGGTTAGTGAACAATGCTTGGTAAAGTTCAAGATTGGGAATTACCATGACGAGGTTCTCTGTGACATCATCCCGATGGATGTATGTCATTTGTTGTTGGGAAGGTCGTGGTAGTATGATAGGTGTGCTATACATGATGGTCGTGCAAACACCTATTCTCTGACGAAGGATGGAGTTTGTCACAAGTTGAAGCCCTTGATAAAAGAGGATGAAAAGGTATGTAGGAGTGCTAGGGTATGTCTTGTTGATGGAAGAAAATTTCTGGATGGCATGAATCATCATCATATGTGTTATGCTTTAATTCCTAGAAAGGATAAGGAAGGTTGTAGTGAAGTTCCAGTTGAAGTCTCGGGTCTATTGAGTGAGTATGGAGATATTATATCTGATAATGTCCCAAAAGAGTTGTCACCAATAAGGCAAATCAGTCATCAAATAAATTTAGTCCCTAGAGCTAGTTTGCCTAACAAGGCGATGACTCCTACTAAGATTGAGAAGTTGAACAGACAAGTTCAGGAGCTGTTGAGGAAAGGTCTGATTCGAGACAGCTTGAGTCCATGTGCAGTACCTGCAATACTGGCACCAAAGAAGGATGGAGAGTGGAGGATGTGTACAGACTCTCGGGCAATAAACAAGATAAACCATCAAGTACCGATTTCCTTTGCCAAGGATGGATGATCTTATGGACTACTTGAGTGGAGCCAGTACTTCACAAAGATAGACCTCAAGAGTGGCGTACCGATTTCCTTTGCCAAGGATGGATGATCTTATGGACTACTTGAGTGGAGCTAGTACTTCACAAAGATAGACCTCAAGAGTGGCTATCACCAAATATAGATAAGAGAGGGAGATGAGTGGAAGACTGCATTCAAGACCAAGGAGGGTCTATATGAGTGGTTAGTCATGCCCTTTGAGCTGACCAATGCATCGAGCACCTTCATGCGGCTTATGAATGAAGTTCTAAAGAAATTTTTAGGAAAATTTGTTATTGTCTATTTGGATGATATTTTGATTTTTAGTAAGTCTCTAAATGAACATTTGTTGCACATTCGTAGTGTCCTTGAGAGGTTGAGGGAAGAGAAATTGTTGATTAATTTGAAGTGTAGCTTTGTCAAAAAGGAGTTAGTCTATTTGGGGTTTGTTGTATCAGTAAGGTCTCAAAATGGACCAAGCAAAGGTGAAGGTCATCCTGGAATGGCCTACTCCAAGGTCTGCCACCACGGTGAGGTCATTCCATGGTTTGGCTAGTTTTTACAAGAAGTTCATTAGGAATTTCAGTAATATATGTGCACCCCTAACTGAAACAATGAGAGGGGATAGAAAAGAGTTCAAGTGGACTGCAAGAGCTGCAAGGAGTTTTGAGTTGCTGAAGAAGGTGACAGAACAACCTGTGTTGGCACTTCTTGATTTTAACAAAGTGTTCCAGGTGGATTGTAATGCTAGTGGTAGTGCTATTGGGGCTATGTTGAGCAAAGAAGGTAAGCCTATTACCTATTTTAGTGAAAATTTGAATAATGCAAAGAAGAAGTATTTTGTTTATGATCAGGAATTCTATGCAATAGTTCAGGGCTTAAAGAAATGGAGGCATTATTTGTTGCCAAAAGAATTTGTCTTGTATACTGATCATCAGGCATTGTAGTACCTAAATAGCCAATGTAAATTGAATCAAAGACATTTGAAATGGGTGGAGTTTTTGCCGAGCTATACATTTGTATTGAAACATAGAAGTGGAAGATCTAATAGGATTGCAGATACATTACGTAGGAGACAATTATTGCTGACAGAAATGCAAGTTGAAGTGGTTGGGTTTGATGAACTCAAGAATCTGTACTGTGTGGATCCTGACTTTGCAGAGGCTTGGAAGGCTTGTAAAGAACTTGTTACTCTAGACAGGACCAAGTGGTTGGATTACATGATGCAAGATGGTATGTTGTTCAAAGGCAATCAACTGTGTATTCCAAGGAGTTCCATGAGGGAGAACTTAATCAAGGAGAAACATAGTGGAGGGATGGCAAGATACTTTGGTCGAGATAAAACCATTTTCATTGTTAGTGAACATTATTTTTGGCCTCAATTATCACAGGGTGTAAAGAAGTTTGTGCATGAGTTGTCGAGTATCTCAGACAGCTAAAGGAGTCAATCAAAATACTGGACTCTATCAGTCATTGCCTATTCCATCAAAGCCCTGGGAGGACATAAGTATGGATTTTGTTCTTGGGTTGCCAAGGACACAAAAGGGTAACGACTCTGTATTTGTGGTGGTTGCTAGGTTCTCCAAGATGGCGCATTTCATTCCATGCCACAAGACTCATGATGCAGTACATATTGTAGATTTGTTTTCACAGAGGTGGTGAGGCTACATGGTCTCCCAGAAATTATTGTTTTTGATAAAGATAATAAATTTGTTGGGTATTTCCGAAGGACTTTGTGGAAGAAGTTGAAGACAGAATTGAAGTTCAATTCTGCACATCCTCCGTAGACTGATGGACAAACAAAATTGGTGAATAGAAGTCTCGAAAATTTGTTGAGGTGTTTGGTAGGAGATAAGCCCGAGGGATGGATTTGATTCTACCACAAGCAAAATTTGCTTACAATAATTTTGTGAATAAGAGTATTGGTAGATCACCATTCCAAATTGTGTATGGGAGTAGTCCAAGGACTACACCAGAATTGAGGAAGATGGAGCAAGGAGAGAGGAGTAGTGCTGAGGCAGAAGGCTTTGTTGAACATGTCAAGAACCTACATGAGGAGGTACGTACACATATTACCAAGATGAACCTACAGCATAAGAAGGTTAGAGCAGATCAAAAGAGGAGACATAAAGAGTTCCAAGTTGGGGATCTGGTTCTGGTGTACTTGAGGAAGGAAGGATTTCCAGTGGGCACCTACAAGAAGCTAAAGATGAAGAAATTTGGTCCCTGCAAGATTTTGAAGAAAAATGATTCAGGAAATGCATATAAAGTGGAGTTCCCAGATGGGATCCATATTTTCCATGTTTTCAATATTGCAGACTTAACAGAATATCATGAAGATGGTACAATGGAGGAGTTGATACTGGATCCATGTCCCATTCCTACTTCTAAGAAGGCGGTGATTGAAGAAATTATGGATAGTTGTGTACGTCGAAGCACCAGAAACATGCAGTATGAGGATTACCTAGTGAAGTGGAAGGGACGACCATTGGAAGATTCAACCTGGTTATCAAAGACAAAGGTTGCCCATTTGAGTTTTCCTCTACCAACTATAAAGTGACAAGGTCACTTTTCAATTTACTTGGGTGTCTGATGCAGGAGCATCCAGTGGTGTAAGGGCAATCCTGTATTACCCAAAAATATGCTTAGTGTTAGTTTCTGTTTAATGTGTTTGTATTTCTGGATACCTATTTGGGCCAAATAGAGATTTCAACTCTCATGATTCCACTATTAGTTTTATGAGTTAGTGTTTTTTAGCACCTCGAGATATGTGCCATTGCAGAAAATATGTTATTTTGTAATTGAGCCATAATTATGATGAGTTAGAGGGTGTAAGTTCGAAGAATGATTGTACTTGTAATTTAAAGCATTCTAGAAAAAAGAATCAGGTTAAAAGGCTTTATTTTGAATGTTATTGCAGTTTTAAGTTGCTTGGAGACCCCCTAAGAACACTTCAAAGTCAGATTTGAAGCACTAAATGGCCTCATACAGGCCTGAAAAATGAAGGACGAGCAAAGCTCTCCATAGGGCTATAGAGTGCTTGGAGAGCTTTTCAAAAATGTAAACGGTTTTTCAATTGGAGTCTCAGATCAAAAGTTATACTTCCCGAAAGTTGGACTACCATTTCTGGATTCTTCTAATTTTGCTTAGACTTTTGACGCGTCGTCTAGAACCTTTTGCTTTAGCGGTGGATGCCAAATGGCATATTCTAAAATGTATTCCTAACCCTAAACCTAATTCGGGTTACTTAAGGTCATTTCTTGCATTGTAAAGGCAGTTTTTGTGGAGTTTGGGAGAAGGTACTGTGGGAAGGGTTTTTCTCCAGAATCTGATAACATTTTACGCCCATAGGGCATGTAGTGAGTATATTTTCGCTGTACTGAATGTAATAGCATATCATTTCTGATAATAAGATTCTCCTTTTCCTGTTGTGTTCATTTTGTCTTGGGTTGTGCCCTCATCAAATTCTCACAACCCTGTATCATCTACATAATGAAATCTTCAGCTTTCCTACAACACTCTTTGTCAAAGATGACTACCTCTAAGGCTGCAATCACATGTAAACCAAGTCACCAATCTCAAAAAATCTCTCCTTTATACAACTATCTAGATAGATATTTTGTCACAAATTGAGAAGCCTATTGTCTTAACAACTAACAATATTCCTAGGTACACCATGTAATATTAACATCTTCATTAGGAACAACCCTACAAATTAAGACAACTTGTACTCAAGAGACATGGCAATAAGTGGAAATACTACATCAATCTATCAAACACCTCAAATATATAATCTTTGTCTTACACTTGAGGAAGATTGGTGCAAGGGCACCCATACACTTCATGGAATCCAAGTAATGCATTAAGATAGGGCAGATGCATCAAATTGTAATAATGACCCAACATGTAAGGCCACTGTCCTGATTGGCAGTTTATAAGCCAACTGTTTCAGTCTGATCAGTAAGGTCAATATGAGTTTAGGAGGGTATAATAGCCTGTTTGGGGGAGTGGGGTTGGATCAATTTGGGTCAATTTGGATGTCTTAGGACCATGTCATCGCCATTTTGCAGCTAGGCAATTAGGCAAGTTGCCAAACAGCGAAATTTGGCCATTTTGCAAAGGGGACATTAGGCAAGTTGCGAAACAGCACAACTTCGCATTTTTTTATGTAAAATGCACAACCTACGGCTAGGAATTTAAAAAAGTAAGTTGAGGGAAGTTGGAAATTGTTTTAGGGGATTAATTTAAGGTTCCATGAACAGTTGGGAAAGTTGTTGAAGGATTCTGTGAAATTGAAAGCAATAAAACTGATCATTTTCCTGGCAGTTTTGGTGTTGCATCTTTGTGTTTGACCTCACTTTGATTCATTCTTGCAAAAGTTCATCATGGACATGAGGAATGAGTTACAGTGTTTTGGTTTTGTTTTGAGGATGTGAAGTGCAATATTTTGCAAGTTAGAGGCGTTTTTCTGAAAACAGTCAAGAAACCCTCCATAACCCAGGGTTTGACTGATTTAATATGATTTAGGGCACTTTCCACCATAGGAAAATTACGGCCCTTGGTGGAAAGTGAGGCCTAATGATGTACCATAGGATTTGTGAGGTTATAGGCCAAGAGGATAAGGAAATAAGGAGGAATTTGAAGCCCTAGCTAGGCATCTGAATGTGACTGGCTAACGAAATTGAACAAACAGTGATAACGGTAAGGGAAATTGGTGTATTGGTCACAACCTGAGGGTGGATTCAGTGATTTGGCATAGGGGTAGAAGTGTTCCAAGTATTGGATTGGTAGGGAGAATTCAAGAAAGCATAGTTGCTTTGGAAAGGGGACCTAATTAGCCCTATTAGATCTTCCCAAATAAGTGCAGTTTTGGAGGATAGAATATAACTTGAAGAGCTAATTCTTTGAAAAGTTATGAAGGTTCCAAAAGGATATCTGAAACTGGGATTTGTTTGTCAGAGTGTTTGGAAGAATTCAAAATTGTGGGGGAAAAATCGGTCAGGCAGACCTAATTGGGTATTAGGCCTAATTGAGCCTGTTATACCTGTTTGCATATATAGACGATTGAATGGTTTGGAAACTGTTGGAACAAGACCTCTAAGCCCCAAAAATACAAATGTGTGTCCATCACATGCCTGGGAAGATTGGGGTGAATTTAAGCTACTTGTAGGGAGGATGGCCATTAAGGGAATAAGTGGAAACCTTAATGACAAAATGGAAATACATGTTTGACAGTTGGATATCTGTTAAGGTGGCTTAGGAGTATCTTGGGATTGCAAGGGGCTGTAGGGACTGGGAGTAGGAAGGATCCTACAAAGGGAGTAAGTTTGTCAAAACCTTAAGTCATTACCAGGAAAGAGATTTGGTCAGGTTGTCCCTATAGTAACCTCTGCATCAAAGACCAGCAATAAAATCTATAGATACAATCCTATTTTTGCTCTACAATTGGTAGGAGCTGCAATAATCCTATTGAGAAAGTATGCTGACTTGTCTTTCTAACAAGTTAAACACTTCCTAACATAATGTTAAATGCTACAAGACATCAACCTTAAGTCCATTGCGAGTGAATCTTTCTCTTATTTGTTTGTATGTTATTAAATAACCAGAGTGTCCTACTAAGAGTATGTCATCGATGGCTCTCAATATTTCTCCATCTTAAGTTCTGGGACAAAGTAAATTTTACTTTTGTAGAAAGCAAGATCATCCATCACCTTGTACCTATCACCCTGCACCTTTCATTCTTTGACGTCACAAACATAAGTATTCTTGAAACAACCTACGAAGAGATAGCCTTCCAATCTGCTTAAAGTTTTGACATGGAACACAAAGTAGGTTTATCGGACAAGGCATTAGCAACTACATTCCTCTTCCCCCTTTTATATTGCCTACAATTCGCTAACCCACTTTTGTGGTCTTTCATTTAGATCATATTGCTTTAGAAAGAATTTGAAGTTGTTTTCATTTGTTCTTGCCACAAACTTAACTCCTGCAGGTATTGTCAGGATTTAGCCAAGGCACGCATAATGGTTAACATTTCCTTGTCATTATGGAAAAGTTTTTTTCTACTTCCTTGTACTTCCTACTCTTGAATGCAATCAAATGTTCATTTTGCATAAGGACAACTCCAACACCCTCAGTTGAAGGATCACACTCCAACCAAAAAGACTGATAAAAGTCTGGCAGTGCTAAAACTGGACAAGGGCTCATGGCCTCCTTCAGTTTGTCAAAATACCTACAGAATTATCCCAGTGAATGAACCCCTCATGGTTAGATCTGTTAAAGGTGCTACTAGACATGAGAATCCCTTAAGAAACCTCATGCAATAATTGCATAAGCCAAAGAATCCTCTCAAATGGGACAAATTTTCATGTGGAGGCCAAACCATGACTGCTTGAAACTTACTAATGTCAAGCTTTACCTCTTTTGCACTAATCACGTGCACCAAGTCTAGAATCCCTATAATCCCAGACTCAGACATTTTAGCATATAGTGGTTGTGCCTTCACAAGCCCCAGGACCTCATCAATATGTTTCAAGTGGTCTTTCTTACAGTAAATTAGAATATCGTCAAAGAAGACAAGTACAACTTATGTTGAATATATGATTCATGAATGCCTGAAAAGTAGCATGTGCATTGATCAACCCAAATGGAATGACCATGAACTCATAGTAGTCAAAATGCCATTTCTATTGTGTTTTGTACATGTCCTCTTCTCTGAAGTCAATTTTCAAGATAAACTACTTCTTGTAACTCTGAAACACTCATCAACGTGAACATTCAGATTAGTAGTACACTGCTGTCATAAAGTCTTGATAAAAATAATCCATGTCTATTCAACAGCTGTTACAAAGTTCTAAATGCACAATCATTCCACAAGCTAGCAATTCATACTATTAACACAATATGATACACTCGTGTGAAAATAACTTACAATGGTGACAAGATATTGGTCCGAACGTTATCAAAAAATAATGTTTTAGATCTGAAACTTCCTCGTACCAGATTAACAGCAATTGGGAAATCTTCTCACGCAGAGTCTAGAATCGAAACCCATATAGAAATTCTCCCAGGTATACCAATCACCTCCTTACACACCCATCTCCACTATGCACCCTCCAAATCACACCCAGCACTTCAAAAATAAGCATAACAGGAAACGTTGCAGGTCTGTTATAAATGAATGATACATCGTAGGTGTGTTAAAAATGAATGATATGTTGCTCCTTTGAACTTGCATGTACCACTCCCCAGACGAACAATAAGCAAACCCAGCACTAAAAAAAGAAACTCCAATGCACACCCAGAATTTTGGAAGCATAAGAATTGAACTGATAATGATTATCAAACAGGAAAACGTCTGAAACACACTGTTGTACCAGGTAGTAGTGGCTTGCTCTCACTCAAACAGCCTCCAATCTCATGTAGGAAACCCCCAAAAGCTCCCAGCAACAATACACTTACTAACACCCTCCAGAAGCTCAGAAAAGGACAGCTAGAAGTCCATTATGCTCTTCCCATTCATACACAGCACTGGCAAACAGGGGCAGCCAGCAATCAAATTCAATGAACACAGCCAAATACCATAATCCATGTGTACAAATGTGAAATTTAGAACCTTGCACTAGGCACCACCACCCAACATGAAAAGAAATCCCAAAATCAGAAACCGAGGTTCTCACACCTTGTTCAGAAAACCCCTGCAATATGGTACAGCTTCTTCTGGAACATTTGAACCAGCAACAAATAACATCAAGTCCCTGCACAAGACAGTCTCCAAGCTAATAGGAAACATTTGGCATGATTTCCTGTGAGATTAAGCCCTAACACAGCCTTCCAAACACTAAAAGGATGGTATAGCCTGCTCCTGGGAAAAGTAGTGTGGCTGGCAAGTAAAAATTTCTGAACCCCTTAAAAATTTCAACACAGAACTCAAAATAAACATCAAAATAAATGCTTATGGAACAGCACGGCATAAAATGGGGACTATAAGAACACCCACTTCATTCTTTTTTCTTTTTAATTTTTTGCAATAAGAGCCAACTAACAAGCTTGCAATAATGAAAAGTCACTGCTGTTGCAAAAATTGGGATAAGGAGAAGATAACTTCATTTCAGTGCTGTTTGTAAATCATTTGAAAACAAACCCCAAAAAGGCACCAATTGATTAAATAAGTACTACATATGATTCACACATTCAAGTACATCATCACTAACTAGCAACACTGAACGTAGCGAAGGCTAGTAGTCTGTATCAGAGGGTTCTACAACCAGAGAGTCCCTATTGTAGTTCTGAACAATGATAAAATGCCACCAAAATTCCACTCTATCACCCTAGAAATGCCTCCCAATGTCTCCCAATGTTTCAATAATAACCCAGCACTAAATGTCAACCATGGGAACATGATCGATGGGTTGTTTAACAGGTGTGAGCATTATCTGGGAGGATAAATGGCTGCTGCAGTCCCAGACAACAAAAACAACACTCAATAATGGTTACCTACACGTATGGTCACACCTCCAAGATATAAGTTTGCACAAACAATACCCAACAGCACGAAGAAACCTCCAAAAACTCAGAAAGAGTCTTGGAGGGAATGCTAAGAGAAGATAAGTCATATAGAGCAAGGTAGCACTTGAAATCAGCAAGGGCTATTCTCCACATGATCACAAATCCGAAACAACAGAAATCATGTCCTGGCAACCCTAATTGGCCACATGGGATCTTGACACCCTCCACTGTGATGAAATACCACTTCAAAGACCTGTTCTCAGCTACCGATCTCACATGCCAGCTGCAAGGTTCATGTACAGCCTGAACAAGGATTTTGGCCCCTTCAAATAAATTCAATAGTGCAGGATGTCTCCCACAATCAATCCTAACTTGGTCGCCCAGGTATAATCTAAGGCTAGTAGTATAATCATGCTCAGAAAGAGAAGCTTACGTATAACATATAAAGTTATAGTCCAATTGTAGCACGGCACGTTCAAGTGAGGCATTCTCACACGAGGATCGCCATATGTAATCTGTAGCAAATTGGACAACACATGGAGCAAAGCTTGTAAAAAGATTTGATGTTGAAAATTTGAAATAGAGAAATATAGCTTTCACAAAACTATATCATACCAGCATATATACTCCTCCAGGCTTAAGTACTCTGCCAAAGAGAAACATACATACTCCAAACAGTTAGCACTCAGCCATGTTTTTATTAAAAAATATACAGTGAATTTATCATTAAATGTGAAAGTAATACAATAGGAATCTAGGCATGCTTTCCTAAAAACATTTGCATTCATGTCATATACCTGCTCACTTCTTCCAGCATCCTAGCAGCACTGATTGGTGCATTGGCTCCACACTGTGACAAATATTGCACATGTGCATGTAAGGTGGACTGCAAAATTTAGAAGGAACCCACAAATACACTTGAGCTTTTAAGCTAGGGTGCAGAACCTTTAACTTACCATAAGAGAATCCAGGGTGCCTACAAAAGCGCCAAACCACCCACACAATTGGGCAAAAGATGGGAAAGGCCCAAAGATATCAGTTGAGTTCAACTCATTTAAACTGATGCTTAATTGAATTTTCTATCATTTTTAATGCAGAGAAGAAAATTGCCTAAATATGAAGATCATTTCCCTCTGCCAAACACAAGAATGAATGTGCTAAATAACTCTTTATCTAATAATATGTAAGATGCGCCTTGTACAAAGCACAATGCTTACCTTTGTCTATTACAGAATTGAAGTAATCATTAGAAAAGCAGTTCAGATCACGGACATCCATTTGAGCATCTAAGATAATGTTAGGGATATTCACATGCAATACTTGAAAAAGCCAAACAATAATTTATCCAAACTACAACTAAATGATCCTAACGAAAATAATAATAACACGAATGAATTTATAACAGAAAGATACATTTGAGTTGAGGAACTTTCTCGTATTTCTTTTGCATCATGTGTATGGCAACTGCAGAGATATCAATGTTGATAATTTCCTCATATCCATCTTTCACCATCTCTTCTGACATAACTGAACAAACAGAGATCTCATTTGAATAACAGAGAATTTGAACGGGATTGACTAGTAACCACCTAATGTGCAATGCTTAAAACAGCTATACACAAACTATACGCCCTTTCCTCTAAAACAAGCATATTAATTGTCAAAGCCCGGTGTATAAGTAGAACCAAAAGAAAAGGGGGCATTAACATGAATTCTTGGTTGCTCCATTTACTAACACCCTCGATACTTTTGATCAGCCATAGTAAGACACCAAAAGAATGAAAATTCAAGATCACAGGAGCTAATCACAGAATGATATCAAATCAGAACCTACATTTCTACTTGTCGCATCATGCCAGTATCCACCAATGCTCTGTATACTAATATCTCTATACGAGAAGCCACTATTGACACCCATGTTTGTGCTCTCACAATATTAAAATCGTGAAAAAATGCATCGAGTACATTCGAACTTCACTCCCAAAAAAAAATTTCTACTTGACAAAGAACCCAAACTCAGGGCTTGGTAAAGAGCCCCAATTTTAAGGATTTCGAAGCTATTAAGTTGGTGTAGGCAACAAGTGTCTTTTTTTATATCTAAGACTGACATACCTGCATTCCCGCAGCCAACCATGAGAATGCGGGAGCAAGGAGGAATATAGGAACGAACAAAGGGTCTGAGATGGGCGTAGCGCTGATACCAGTCGAAGGCTCCTCCTTCTTCCAGGTATCGACTGTCCCAATACGCAGCATCTCCGTAGTTGTATGTGTTGCATAGGAGTGCGTCGCGCATAATGTAGTTGCTCTTTCCACTCATTTTCTATGCCCACATGCGAAGAAGCCCACGAGCACACACTAGAAATACTGTTGACATAAACGATCGAGTTTGAACTCCAGAATGCTCTACAAATGCCCACCTACAAGACAGACAGATTTTGGTGGGAGGGGTCAGATCTAAACTATACTATTTATTCTAATCACTTACTAGAAATGAGAGTACTCATTTAATTTTATTTTTTAATTAATTGATAGATTTTATATTAATTAAATTAAAAAATTAAATGAAAAGTCTTATTTTTAAAATAGATACAAATAGTCCATTGTAAAACACAGTAGACACTTTTAAAAACTTAAAAGACTCGATTAAAGAAATCAAAATTTATTTATTTTTTTCAATCTTTGAAAACGATCACAGTATACATCTAATTTGATCCAACAAAATTTATTAAATTAATAAAACTGAATATATTTTATATTGTTTATACTTTAATGATTACTATTTTTAGTTGTCTTGATATTAATTTTAGCAATTATCTTTTAATAATATTGTTTTAACTATTTTACAATTTATAGATTAAACTAGCACTTGGTCATAGGAGGTGCAAGGGATAGTTGATAGGCACCTTTAGATGTGATGAATTTTATAATTGTTAACTTATTAAAAGTTTGGATCTCTTTGAAAATCTTTTAATGATTGAACTAATTAATATTAATTTTAAAATATATAAATATCTATCATGTGTGATCAATATGTAGTCATTGATTCATTGGTCAAAGTCTTTGTTGGATTATTTTTCATCTTTGAATAGAATTGATGTTGTTATTTTATGGTGTGCAACTTTGAAGAAAATGTTATTATATAATTAGAATGTGATTTTTTTGCAATTATAATGTTTAGCAAAATTTTGAAAAGTATTATTTGGGTTTGTGATATTTATTTTGTTTTGATTAAGTAAAATGGGAAAGGTCTCAAACTCGTACAACCAACAAACCACCAAAATCATAGAAATAACATCAATCTTGAAAGATGGGTAGAAAGGAATTCACAAGAGGTGAATTCAAATGACTTTTAAATGCCACAACCAGTAGGACACGGGGTCTAACAACTAAGATATTACATTTTTGAATAAGAAAGAGGTTTAGGCGGGAACCCCAAACCAGACACCAAAGAAAACCCCTTGCCTCAGGGAAAGGAGGGGCAAGGAAGAGGAACAATGAGGCAAATCAATAGAAGAAATAAAAACTTCATCTACACCAAAAGGCCACTGGAAACCTCCAAAATTGAATGGATAAGATAGAGATCAACAACAAGGAATCCTAAAGAATCCAACAATTTGAAAGAGAAGGAAGTCACTCCGAATGTGTGTGTGTGTGTGTGTGTGTGTGTGTGTGTGTGTGTGTGTGTGTGTGTGTGTGTGTGTGTGTGTGTGTGTGTGTGTGTGTGTGTGTGTGTGTGTGTGTGTGTGTGTGAGAGAGAGAGAGAGAGAGAGAGAGAACATATGTATAAGGAGGTGCATCCATAGACACATGAATCTTCTTACCATTAGCAATCCACCTCCAAAGGATGTACCTCCACCTTAAAACGAAACCAGAAAGAAGAGAACAATGGAGAGAAGAACCCAATCGCCACAAAGAAACTAGGTGAGATCTCACCTCAAGAGAGAAAGGCTCTCCCTTAATAGGAGCCTAGCAGGAAGAAAACGAGCCAAGGAAAACCTTCAAAAAGAAAAAGGAAGAGAAGGGGGAAACAAGTTCTATATCAAAAACCCACCTCTAAAAAATAAAGGCACCAAGGAGAAGGGAGAAGATC
This sequence comes from Cupressus sempervirens, assembly GCA_028749045.1. Lineage (NCBI taxonomy): Eukaryota > Viridiplantae > Streptophyta > Pinopsida > Cupressales > Cupressaceae > Cupressus > Cupressus sempervirens. Next base: position 376,694,660 of record CM053790.1, read on the forward strand.
AGAGCCTCCTCAAACCCACCAAATTGAGCAAGGAAGACATAAAACAACACATGAGTAGAGGAGAAGGAAAAGAACTAGCAAGACAATGAAAGCTTTACCACAAGGAAATCACCACACAAGTCCTCCATAGTCTTCAGTTGGAAAACCCAAAAGCACCTAGAGGCCAAATAACATCTGAGAGAAAAGGACAAACCCTCACACACAAAAAATGAGGAACTCAAGAAACCCAATATCCATATCTGAACCCAAGAATTCTCACCAACAGAGGACTCATAGAAAGGGGAAAGACCCACAAACCTAGAAAGAGGCAAGGCAGAAAAGAACCACAACCCAGAAAAAAACTTTAGCTTACTAGAAACACCTATAGAAGTGCTCCCAAAGCCAAGCCAAATCTACTGAACAAGGGCATGAACTACACCCAAAAATGTCACCCACAAAGCAAAGGGGAAGAGATCAAAAGCCCCCAACCAACATCAATAGGGATCCCCTATACTAAAGAAATAAACCAAATTGTGGCTCCAGAATAGAGAGATGGGCCAAAATCCCATACAGCCACACTACCAGCAAAAAATAGGGCCCCAAACTAGCAAGCCATCTGGATCACCATCATTATCCTCAACCATTGATTCCTTGCTGCTAGAAATTCTAACAAAGTCATTCGCGCCCGTCGTTATTAAATGAAGGTATCCTTATTCATTATGTAATGTTGGGTGTCAATGCATTGTTTCAAATATTTGAAGTGATATTTATTTTGTTGACATGTCCAATTATTAAACATTAATTTAATATCAATGCATTTGTCATTCTAATTGGAATGCAATTTTGAAATTATAATATTTGGAGATGATATTGTATACAATCATCAAACATAAATCCAAATATATTTACTATTAGTTACTAGATTATTCAATAACCTTAAGTCTTAAAGTAATTGTTTGTATATATTTTAATTAAATACACTAATATATGTCATTATGCAATAAGAAGTTGGTTTAAAATATAGTTTTTATATTAATCTTTTATGGATGACATTACTTGTGAACAATTTTTTTAATAAAATTTACTTTAATTTTTTATAAAGTTTTTAGATTTATAATATCTAAAAAATTATTATAAAACTTGTATTATTTAAATGATATATTTCTATTTTTTTTTTAATATATACAACTAGTTCATTGTAAAATACATTAGACACTTTCAAAAACTTAAAAGACCAGTTTAAATAAATCAAAAGACTTTTTATGAATCTTTGGAAACAATCACAATATACATTTAATTTGATCCAACAAAATTTATTAGCATTACTAGATTTCCACAATCCATTTGTCATATGAAAATTTGCTTGTGGATTCGATTATGTGTGTGGTTTTTAGCATCATCATTTTAGATCATACTCTACAATCCATCATTCTTACATTCTCTCATTGTGATGATGGGGCCTAGAGTGTGATCTGAAATGTTTTTTATTAAGTAAAAACGGGTTTTAAAGGACCTGAAACCTTTTACATAGTACCAAGAAAATAAAAGCTGAGAAACCCAGAAGAACTGTGCATCAACACCAAAAGTAGAATAAGCTAAAACAAGTAACTAAAAACAATGAGTTGGAAAAGACAACAAAAAGAAAGCAAAAAGATAACACAAAACCAACTACAGGGTCTTTACTACATTTGTTGCCTAGTCTGCAAGGATATTCATGTTTTTTGCAGAGGCCTTTAGATCATCCATTTCTTTGGCTTCAATACCCTTTGTCTTTTTCGAGTTGGCCCTGGTGCACTTGCTAGGTCCTTGGTCATCTTTCACTTCCTTGGAACCTTGACCTTTCTCTTGTTCAAATTTATTCAAGAGAGTGTTAGTGCTATCTGCCACAGTCTTCAAAATAGAACAATTCTGATTTGCTAGTTTCTTAACCGTCTTCTCCATATTAACCAATCTGTTGTCTAGATCATCCAACTTTTTATGGAATCTTTAATCAATTGATCTATAGATAGGTTCTTGGCTTCAAGGGATGGAACACATTTCATAAGATTCTTAACCTCTTCGGCATTACCAATCACCTCAAAAAATTTATCAATATGTTGTTCCAGAGTTCTCTCCCCTCTAATAGTTTTGCTGGGCTGATCAAATTCTCTTAAAATGTCATGCATATGTTGTTGCAAACTACTAATGTCCTTCTTCATAAGCCTCAGATTGTCAAAGATCCCTTTCAAAAAACCTTGGTCATAATTGACCTTTTTATGAGTAAGGTCATCATCATCCTTGTCTACATTATCTCTTTCATAATTAGTCTCCTCAAGCCCTTTTGCATCCACCTTCCCTTGATGAAGTGCATTTTTCCCTTTTCGCTCCATCCTCTTAAGTAGAGTTTCATCATCAAAAGTTATGCTTGGAATTGTGCCATATTATTCCCCTTGTTTTTAGAGACCTTACCAGTAATACCACTTTTCTCATTCCCCTCTTCCAGCTCCTCTTTAGTATTTGTATCCAATTCAAAATCAATATCCTTAATCTTCCTTTTCTTCTGAAACAAGCTTCCAAGCTCAATCTTTTCCCTCTTCTTAGCCTCAATCTTCGCAACCTCATCCTCCATGTCTTCATCAAAGCCCTCATCCTATTTACTCCCCTCTGTCTCACATTCTATAGTTTCTTACAATAACGGGGTCTATCTACTTTTTTTTATTTAAGGAGGTTCATAACTGTTGGTGTAAATACGTATTTACTATTTACACTTACTTAAGTTTACTTAGGTTAATGCATTATTTTAATATTTTATTTTGTGAGACACTTAGGAGTTTGCGCACCTTTTTGAATTATCATGTTGAGAACATAGAAGTACAGAACTCTATTTCAACACATGGTATCTACAACACTGGAGTCTGCATCATTCACTGAGTTGTTATGTAGACATCATAGTTATTCACACTGCCTTTTTAGCACATGTTGTCCACAACACTGATTTGCATGTTACACCCTTGTAGGCTTATCCTCTCATCGACACACTTACTTCCGTGCTTAATGGAGGATAACTCATATCTGGTGGACATGTGCCTAGTTGTATGACTTATCATGTAGCTAATTCTGAGGCATTCTAGATGTATCTCAGAGGCCTTTATATACATGTACTCCTAGTGTACTCTCAACGCATATTGAATGAATATATCATCATTCTGATCATACTCTCTCTTTCTGGTCTACAGTTGTGCTTTTGTTTAAATTCTTAGTTCCTGGGTGAATTTTGCCCTAAGGCAGATTCTTACAATAACCAACACCATTAAACCCTTGTGACAAGCATGGTCACCCTTAGGATCATTCTAAATAGCTAATATTGTATTACCCAATGATTGCCTAAGGTAGAAGGGAAGATTAAGCCTAACCCTATGCTTTAAATGGTACACAAATAACTTAGTAAAGTGGTCATCCAAAGTTAAGTATTCAATAACAACGAACATGACAAACCTCTAGGGGTGAGATATAGAACTAGGGCTAAAATAAAAATTACCAATTTTAACCAATCTATTCCATTCCTTTGTCATTTTTGCAAATTCCTCCACAACCTGATCTAAAAGCTTCATGTCTCTATAGAAGTTGATCCCCTTTATGTCAAGGCACGTAGCTCCCACAATGATGTCCTCAGTAACCTCCATTCTCTGATTACCCACCAAAATGCTCCCATCCTTCTAGGTTTTAATGAATTGATGAGTAATAGAAGGGTTGTTGCCTTTAAGCTTCCCCATAAAACCCATAAACTTCCCATGTTCTAGAATTTCCAAAATCTCCTTCTTCTTTTTCCAGTCCTTACAGCTAGCTAGTTCGACCCTCTTTCTTCTTCCTCCCATCTTCTTCAATCTGTTGCAGATTCTCACCATCTCAGGGTATACATTCAGAAAGAAAAGCCCACGATATCAAAGCAAAGGAAATTGATAAATAAATATGGCCCCAATCTATGTGGCAATGAATGAAAAGTCTCTGCTAATCAAATCATAATCCGCAACACCCCAAATCTGCCCAAGTAATAATTAATACTTATTGCCTTATTCATCATTAATAAAAATTTTTTGCCTACTTCTCACCTTATCATACTGAATCAAGGATAATCCCTCGAAAGGGATATTATCATCTTGATTCCAAATTAGCTTCTCGTCACTTTTGCAAGCCGCATTCATAGCCCAATCAGCAACATGGTTCATTTTTTATAGTTATGAGTGAATACACAAGTCTTAAATGAATTAATTAAACAAATGGCCTTACAAATAAGATTGTCCAAGAAGGATTGTTAACTTTATTGAGACAATTAATAATATTGAGGGAGTCTTCCTCTAGCCAAATCTTGTCCAAATTGATACTCTTGGCATAACTAAGACCATAAAGAGCAGCATTGGCTTCTACCACATGATTTGTTTGTTCCCCAATAGGGATGACCATCACACCCAAACTATCCCCATTCATGTTTCTGATGATAACACCACAACCCATCATCCCTGGTTTGCCCTTCAAGACCCCATCAAAATTAATCTTACACCAGCCCTGAGGAGGGCAATCCCACTGGTGCAGGAGCACATAAAGTACAAGAACATGAGAAAGCTAAGATTCCTTATTTGAGATATTTAAATCCATTTGAGTCATTTATGTTTTATTTGAGTCAAGATTTAAAGGCTATGAAGCCATTTTGCCATGAATTGTAAAAGTTGTCAATTTGCCCTAGTTGTCCTAATAAGGTCATGAATTGGTCAAGAGGTCAAAATATGTTTGTAAACCCAAGGAAGGATAAAAAATAGTGTAAATAGTGATTAATATTCCATCATGACATATTTTTAAGGTTGGAACAAAGTTGTGAGGTCAAAATTTCTAAAATGTAAAAGTTGCTTAAATGTTACAACTTTAAAACTTTGCAAAGAGTGCAAAAAGGGTTAAAGAATGTAACAAGTTGGTTCAAAAGTTGGTTGGGAAGTTATCGACTATCAAAAGTACTATAAAATATTTTTAATGGTCATTCTAAATCAATATAAGGAGAATAAGGAGAAGAAAGAATCATTTTGAGAATTTTGGTGTCTTCAACTATTGCTATTTTGATTGGTTTTTTTGGATTTGTGTTGGTTCCAAGCCTTGTACAGCCATGTACAGCCTGGAAACCCTATATAATTTATATATTTGGATAGTGGTATGATTTATATTTCTTCTCTCTTTGGTTTGGAGTAATTTCATTTAGTTTTGAGGAGGTTATGATCATTTTGGTGAAAATTACTATTTTCAGATTTGAGAATTCTTGCAAACAGTCATGTTGCAGCATTTGGTATGAAAAAATATGGACGGTTCAAGAAGTCTAAATGTATTGATTGGAAATATATGTGAATTACCTTCCTTTTCAATTTTTTTGAGACATGTTTATGAAGATTTGTGAAAGTTATGAATATTTGACTGAAATTTGTTTTTTAAATGTCTTCAGTGGTGTTTCGGGCAAAGATTTGTGCTTGTACAATGATTTATGTATTAGATTAACTAATGGCTTATATATTTGGAAACTAGACTCACAAATGGATAATTTGGAATTGGTTTGGGGTTATTTGGATTCATTTTGAGAAAGTTATTTGATGCCCTAGGAAGGGTTACCAGTTTTATTTCTGATTTATGAAAGAGAAAATGGGTCTAAGTACAAAAAATATAAATTGCAATGGATTTATTCTTTTTGGATCATCTTTGGATATGTTTAATTATTCCTAATTTTTAACAATTACTCCAAATGGTTTGGAAAGAAACATTAAGAATTAAAAGTTATGAACAATGGAATCAAATATAGAAATCAGGATATGAGAATGGAGAAAAAGTTGATATTTTTGTGTTGGAAAATGCTTTGTTTTACCTTATAAGATGCCTCTAATTATGGAGTTTATTTAATGGATTTTGAAGAGATCATCATGTATCCCACTAATTGGTTGATTTTTAAGATGCTTTGCATCACTCACCCAACCAAATTACTAAGGTTATCCCCATTTTGAGAAACACTTAACCCTTCCAAATTCCATTTCTGAATCACTTTTTCTTCCCAGTTACTCTGAGTTTGATGCCCTTTCCCAACAATCCTAATATTATCAATCACCAAATACTTAATCTTATAGAACAACTAGATAGAGTTAGTCTCCTTACCCCTAAACACCCTATCATTTCTTTCCTTCCACACTCCCCAGCAAAGAAAAGGGAGGATGAAATCCCAAAGCTTCATAATCAATGTATTACAAGTGGGAGACTTACATCCTTTAAATAACTCTTGAATAATAAAGGGGGAGACCCAAACCAAATCTAGCAAACCACATATCCTTTCCCATAACTTTCTAGTATAAGAACAATAAATAGTCAGATGATTAACCGACTCTTCTACTTCCTTGTAAAGATAGAACCTGTTAACAAAATTCATACCTTTCTTCATCAAGTTATCAATGGTTAGAATTTTATCTTGAAAAATGGTCCAAAAAAATTTAACTTTAGGGGTCATTCCGTTATACCAAGCTTTAGCCCCACAAGGTGCCTGATATTCCTCAAAACCATTAGTATACAAAGAAGAAATAAAGAATAACCCATTGGAATTATATTTCCATATTAAAGCATCCTCCTCTTGAATTAAAAGAGATAACATTCAGGATTTTTTTGAGATCATTAAGATTGATATCCATTCTATTGAGGTTAACCCATTTTCCCTCTTCCTAATAATCAGTAACAAAGATTCCAAATAGGTTCTTGCATTGATTGATAAAACCATCCCACCTTTGATCAAAACTGAGGGTATGATTAAGAATCCAAATATCATCCCAAAAATGAATAGTCCTACCATTTCCAGCCTTCCATCTAACTCCTTTATTTATAATCTACTTATTTTTCTGAACATGTTTCCAGATTTTAAAACCCCCTTGGGAAACCTCATTACTAAGAAAGAGGTTAAACCCAAGATTCTCCCTATTATATTTATCATTCTAAATGTCTCTCCATTCTCCCTCCTCTTGATGTCATCGCCAATTAAGCTTAGCAAGAAGAGAATCATTCATATTTATTACCCTTTTAAGACCAAGACCTCCTTTGTTGATAGGCATGCAAACTTTATCCCAAGCAATTAAAGCCATTCTTTTCTTCTTTTCCATACCCATCCATAAGAATTATTTCCGAATTTTCCCAATTGTTAAAGCAAACCTCCTGAGAATCTTTAAAACACTCAAAGCATACAAAGGAAAATTTTGTAACGTGGGTTTAAGAACAATTACCTTACCAGCCTGGCTAAGGAGGGATCCTTTTCGACTAGCTAATTTTGAGTGGATTTTGTTGATCAAGGAACTCCAACAAGTCTCAAGAAGGTTGAGACAGAGAGGTAACCCAAGATATGAGCTCGAAAGTGTACCAATCTCACAACCAATGATTCTTTTAATTTTATTTTGTCTATTTTCTTTAACATTGATAAAATAAATCACACTCTTATTCCAATTTATTATCTGACCAGAAGCCTGCCCGTAATCCTCAAGAGCTTTCTTAATGCGTCTCACATTTCTCATAGAAGCTTCTCCCATAACAATCGAGTCATCCACAAATTGTTGATGAAAGCTAGTAAGATACTTAGAGGAAGGTTTGAGCCCAACAAATTCCCACAAAGTAACCATTTTTTCCACATATATACCTAAACATTCAGCCATAAGAATGAAAAGGATAGGAGAGAGTGGATCTCCTTGCCTTAACCCATGAGAGGCCTAGAAGAAAGGAGTTGGAGAACCATTAACTAGCATAGAGAAGGTGGCAGAGGAAACCAACAAAAGAAACATCTCCAAAAATATCTTATTAAACCCAAAACCTTCCAATCCACATTTTTAAAACTTCTAGTCCACCCTATCATAAGCTTTTGATAAATCAAGCTTAAGAAGGAACCCCTCTTTCTTAGATTTAGTAAGGGAATGGATATTTTCATGCACTGTAATTATATAATCCAAAATTTGCCTACCAGGAACAAACCCATTATGTTGTCTAGAAATCAAATTAGGAAGAATAGATAAAATTCTAAGAGTAAGAACTTTAGAAATAACCTTGTAAAAAGAATTACAAAGACTAATTGGTTTGAAATGATCCAAACAATCAGCCCTAGGGTTTTTGGGAATCAAAGCTAGAAAGGTACCATTCAATTCCTCCAGGAGTTTCCTAGACCAAAAGAACTCTTTCACACCATTAAAGATATCCTCTTGAATGAGGTGCCAATACTTATGAAAAAAAGAGGAAAGTGAATCCATCTAGTTCAGGAGCTTTGTCTCCTTGAAAGGAAAAAATTGCCCTTGTAATTTTTTCATTGTTGGGGATAGCAGTAAGTTTTTTATTTTGTTCATCAGATATGCAATTTGAGATACAATCCAAAAACACCTTTTGCTTGTCCTTATCTAGATTGGGATCATCTCCAGTAAGTTACTAAAAAATTCCATGGCTTCCCTTTTAATTGCTTCATCATCATCAGTAGGAACCCCATTAACATTAAGCCTAGAAATCTTGTTTACCATTCTATGCTTCAAAGTAGTCATATGAAAATATTTAGTATTTTGATCCCCCTCACTCAAAAAAACTTTTCTAGACTATTGTCTCCAATACATCTCTTCCTTAGTAATTATATCACGCATTTAAATCATTTTCAAATCTATCTCCTTCCTAGACACATTCTCATAGCCCTCAACCTAGATGTTATCTTGAATCTCTTTTAACTCCTCCAAAACCCTCCTTTTGCTATTAGACATGTTCCCAAAGGTCTCCTTATTCCATCTTTTGATATATATTTTTAACATTTCTCAAGTTTATAGCGACTTTAAACATGGTTATTCCCTCCACATGAGTGTCCCACCATTCTTTAATAAGGTCTTCTAATCTATGATGGAGAGTCCACATCTTCTCAAATTTGAAGGGATAGTTCCTCTTACTAGTAATAGGATCAACCAAGAGAAAAATGGGGTAGTGATCTAAGCACACTCTCACTTGCGTAGAGATGGGACATTTATACTTCAAAAACCAATCATTACTAATAACGGCTCTATCCAACCTTACTTGGATCAGGTCCTTCACTAATCTTTTGTTAGTCCAAGTATAATCCACCCCATGTAGGTCCATGTCATGCAAAAGATGACTATCAATAAACTCCATCAACTCCAATGTGCTATCCAAATTAGTCTAGTTGCCTCCCTTCTTCTCATTCTCTTTTAGAGGTGTATTGAAATCCCCCATTATAATCCAATTTTCATCAACAAAATTCTTCCTTTGATTAGAAAAAGAATCCCAAAGCACTTTCCCACCACATTTAGAGTTGGGGGCATAAATGTTAGTTAAAACACAAAAGGTGCCATCCTTTGCATTAGAAAATCCGATATTCATCATATTCCTGAGATGTTGATGTTAAAAGCACACACACAATCAAATCCAGAAGCAAATTTTCATATAAAATTTATTAAATTAATAAAATTGAATATATTTTCAATTACCTTGATATTAAATTTAGCAATTGTATGTTTATAATATTATTGTAGTTTACAATTTATAAATTAAATTAGTTATAGAAAAATGTTTGGACTAATTACTATAATATTTTTCTTTTTGTCATATTTTTATTATAGTTTATATGTATATATATATATATATATATATATATATATATATATATATATATATATATATATATATATATATATATATATATATATATATATATATATATATATATATATATATATATATATATATATATATATATATATATATATATATATATATCTCTTTAAATTTTAAATTGTCAAGTTTATTTTTTAGTATTTATTGATCAAAATAATTCATCCTTGTTACTTATGACAATGTGTAGAAAATATTAATGATACAAGTCAAAAAATATTTCACCTTTATAAAATATAATGTGCAACAAAAATTTTAAATTATATTTCATGAACATTATATTTTTATAATAAAAATTTCTAAATTTAAATCAAATTACATTTTATTGATACTTTGAAAAAAATCAAAGAAACAAATGTCATTATCTAATATATTTTATTTATTTAAACAACAATATGTATGTTAATTGTATACATTATTTGTCATGTTTACTAAATGGTGATTATCTACTTATTATTATATTTATAAAAACAAAAACAAAAACAAAAAATATTGTATTAGAAGATTTTATATTTATATTTTTAAGTTAATAGACTTTGTGTGGGAGTTTTACTTCTCGAAATGACTTTTTTCGATATTTGTCACTTCTCTTCTCATATAATTTTTCTTTTCAGCAAATGAAAATTGCAAATTACCCTGCTTTTTCATTGAAATTCTTTTTTGGAATTAGTTATTTTTTTTAATGATATTATATGTCTTTATTTGAGTTAGAAGCTTTCATTTTTGCAAGTTTTGCAATCAAATGGGGAGCGAGAAACATGTTTTCTAACAATGAGTTAGGATTTCAAATTAAAGGTATCATTTCTTAGTTTTATAGTGCCTTGTTTGCTTCTACAAATGGATACTATGTGTGAATCTATAGTTTATGTTTATTTAGGGGCTAGATTAATTAGGTATTCTCATCTCTTTCCCAAAAATTTGAGATTATGTTAGGATTTATTTTGTTGTCATGTTTTCTCTATTGCTTCTATTTCATGAGTAAAATCAAATTGTGTTATCTTCCTACTTTTTTTTCCTTTCGTTCATTGTTCTTTAAAGCTTGCAAAAAGGTCTTTGAATTGTTTGCATAGATTAGAAACTCTATTTTGTTCAATTTATGGTTGTACGAGATATTATTTATCACTATGACTATTTTTTATCAACTGTTATTCTCTATCTTTTCTTCATCTTACATAAAATATAACATTTCAGTTTCTTTAAAATCAAAAAGCTTATTGGCTCATTGTTGCACATATGAAAACATGCAACTTCTAGTTAATAATAATTATAAAAAATAGTACAATCTAGATGTTGTACAGAAGTTATTTGAGATGTTAGGTTATTTGTCAGTTTAAAACAAAGTGGAAAAGATAATAGAATATTAACATGCAATGATGATTAAATATTAATAAACTAGTAATCACACCTTAGAGTGCAAAGGGTATGTCAAAGAGTTATATAAGGTAAATTAGGAAGAAATTTTAGTAAATATTTATACAATTAATAAGGTCATTTAGAAAACTATCTAGCCAATTATATTTAGCCAAGATAGTTTTGAATACATAAATGATAGGTAGAAAATAAAATTAGAAATTTGTTAAATTAGGAAGATAATCATGTAATCTTAACCATAATCCTAGTCTTAAACAAGGTCATAGCCCAAACTATAAACTCAATCATAACTCTAAATATAACATAAACCTAAACCATTATCCTCACCCTATTAAAAACCCCAACTTTAACCATAAAACTAACCATATTCTTAATCATAAACTTTGATCCACTAATAAACTCTGATCGGAACCTTAATGATTGCAATAATGATGATGTAAACCTTAATCCTAACCATGAATATAAGTATAATCGTAATCCTAAATTATAGAACACAACCCTATCCCTAACTATAAAATCTAAACCTAATCAAAATCCTAATTCTAACCATGATACTAAGCATTATGTGAACCCTAACCAATATATATTATTTATTATTTAATAATTTAAATAAATATTTAGATAAAGTTGATATTATTCTTCTTCAAGAAACCAAAGTAGCTAAAGTAGACATGAACACATTTAGGAAGTCTTTAGGTTGGCAAGAAGTAAGGGACTCCCTTACAAAGGAGCCTTGGGTTGTCTTGCTATATTATGGGACCCAAGGAATGTTTCTATTTCTTCCCTAAAATTTCATTAGTATTCAATCTATGGATTAGTTAAAGGCATTAGATCTAAGGTCCACTATAATATCTTTACTATATATTATCCAATCAACAATCAGGAAAAAGTCAAGGTGTGGAAGCAACTTGAAGAAAGGATCAATATGGTAGGAGAGGGGATTTCTATTTTGGGATGAGATTTTAATGTGATAATTCATCCCTTAGAAAAGAGGGGAGGTAGTAGACACCTCTCCTTTTCTTTTATAGATTTTTCTAATTGGGTTAACAGGATAATAAGCCATAATATTAATAATTCATAAGACTCAGTTGACACTAAATGACTTAGTCAACACTACGTTCATTCACTTCGTTAACACTGCAAGCTTCGTAGACACTACAAAACTTGGTTAGTACTATACTCTATCTTAGATGCTCGGTAGATTCTGTAAAGCTTAGCATGAACTAAAATATGTTTGACTAGCTCGGTAGCAACTGAAACACTTGAATTACACTACTGGCAGTATGATAAGATCGGTAGCAATGTAACCAATTGACTAAGTGCTAAGTCACTAATAGACAAATGATTTGACCATCAGGTCAACAATCTCCCCCTTTGGCATTAGTGACAAAAACACTTATTATACCAAAAATAAGAATACTCACAATACAAGTCAAAACTCTCCCTATCAATAATCTAGGTCTTCAACTTGGTTTTGATTGTTGTATGTTGCTGCTCGGTAACCTCTAACTCTATTTTTTTAATTTTTCAAAATTATCTTTGTAAAAATATTTTTTGTTTGGTATATACATCTTTCATACTATACATGTATTCCCCTTTTGTATATACAATTCTCCTTACATATGATACACATTTACATTCGCCCTTTTTGACACAAATGCCAAAAAAAAATTATAAGGTACTACCAAAATGTGACAAGAAATCATTGTGAACCTTCAAAATGATGGTCATAGTCTTGTCCCAATTCTCTTGCAAAACTTTTGAGTCATGTAAGGCTATCTACACTTTTGCTGAAAGTTTCATCATACAAGCAGCTATGGAGAAATTGTTATTATGTATCAATGTCTTTGCATGTGCAATATGTTTTTGCATTGCATCCATGTTGGGAAGGATCATGCCTTGAATTCTGCAAGTGTGACCCTTATCCTGGCTTCTTCCCTTAACAATTCAACCTAAAGATTTGATAAATACCTAATCTTTACAAAATGTGCAGAACTACATCTAATCCTAATGTTGTACTAGCAACCATCAATTTTTTGTGATTCTTGAATGTGAAGAGCACATAACAAACCAAACACCTAAATAACCTCTAGAAACTACATATCAAAATGAGAGTCTAGATATTGGCAATCAACACATAGCAAGATATATTTATAAAAATGGATTGGTAGTCAATGTTATTCAATCAACATATTGATGAACAGTAGTGAGAAATTTTAATAAAGCTCCCAAAAGGTACAAAAGACTTGAATGATGAGATTTGTGGCACTTTATTAGATAAAATGGTCATGCTTGTGGAAAAATAATTGAAGCCCATAATAGATTCATGGCCAAGACAAGGGTGTTCATCATTTTCCATGGGTGGAAAGATCTTAAAACTTGGTCATTAACCAATGTCATAGCTTCCCCTAAGGGGCAATGCTTTTAAGTGCATTAGATTGTGTGGAGCGGGTTAAGGATGGCCAATAAGAAGTGAGACCCATAACATTGTTCACGTCATGATGGATAACACAAAGAATTATAGAGTTGTTGGATTGTTGATTGAGAAAAGCTATAAATGCACCTTTTGAACATCTTATGCATCCCACTCTCTCAATTTTATGCTAAAAATATTGAATCAAATAGTTGTATGCAAAGGCTACAGAGATCCATGTTCATCTAAAAACTAAAACGATGTCATGAGGCATTTTTACATCATTTTCAAAATTTTAATTAGAACTATTGAAGGTAAGTGAAGTGTAATATAAAATTTTATAGTTAATTTTTCACTTTAGTTACTTGAAAACTAAATTTTTGAAAATAAATTACTCAAATCATAATTTGATTGTGTACTCTAATTCTTCTTTCAAAAAATAGTTTTAATTATTTAATTATTTTATTTTTGGATAGGTTGTTGAGGCCAATTATGTCTCTGACACAATTATAATGAGACGAGGATCTTTTAAGCATAGTCATTACCCAAACTTTGTCCACATGAAGGCAAAGCAACATTTTTCATTGCGTAAGTAACAAAAATTAAGCAAATGATCCTGGCTGACTCTTGGTATGATCATGTAGTATCTCCTTAGTTTCACCAAGCCCATTTTGGATATAATTCATTAAATTGACATGGACAAGACCTTATTCAAAGAGGTATACAATCACATTCACTCTATCATCAAGAAGATATAAACCATCATAAATGTAAAAAAGCAAGATAGGAAAAAAAAACTTTCTTCAAACAAGTTAACACAATTAATGAAGAAAGTTGGAACCCAATGATCACCTTGTTAGATCTTCTTACCTTTGCACTTAAGTCCAAAATACTTTAGTGTTCATATTCTTTCTATGGCAACAATGATTGCCCTGTATAAAGATTTTGAAGTTGTTTAAGATTACAAGATAGCATTTCCCAGACTTCCTTAATCCTAATTTGCAAAATACAGTCACGATTTGGATATTATGTCTAAAAAAAGATTAAATTATCCAATATGCTCGAATAGAACACCTATATGATGTCCTCCCAATACCAAATTCACTAGGTATTTCACAATCTCAAATGGGGGCACACAAAAGAACTTTGTTCTCTAGTAGAAAATGTTAATGCGCTGTCCTAGGCACCCATATTGGAGGAGAACTAGCAAAAAGGTAAAAGGGAACTTTGCAAGATTTAAAATGTCACTTTTTCCCTAAGTCCATGCCTAGGAAGGAGTGAGCCTGCGTTTGGGGAGAAGGGAGGAGTGTTTGGAGTTGGGATATGACACATGGCAGACTTATGATATTGCCTTTACAAAAAAGGTGTTATGTTATAAAACTATCAAAAACTTTATATTCACTACCTAGGCATACCAAGCAACTTTCAGATATTGGTATATATATATTTCATTCATGATGTTTTACGTAGTAAAAGATACACACACACACACACACACACACACATACACACACACACACATATGTATCTATGTATATATATTTCTTTTACTATGTAAAACATCATGAATGAAAAAAAAAAAAATTTAAAAATATATATATATATATATATATATATATATATATATCAATTATTATTTACCACATAGCTTTAAAATAATAATAATAATATAATAAACAAGTAAGTTTCTAAGATGTAAAGCATTTTTATATCTTAGTGTTCACCTTGTAAAATGGGTAAAGATTGTTATGAAGGTATCTCGGTAAATTAAGTAGTATTTTTATATTCATGTAATTTCTTGAGTTGGATACTTAGAATTGTCGGGATCTGTAAGAAGATAATGCAATTGTATCATTTTAACGCAATAGACTCATAAGCAAATTTAAAGTAATTACATCAATATATATTTATTGACTAGGGTTTTCCTGCAATATTAGAGATTAAATAATAGAGGTGTTCGATAATTTATATATATATATATATATATATATATATATATATATATATATATATATATAAGATTTTGTTTAATTGATTTTCCATATAAAATTTTGTATTGAACTCAATCTTATGCATGGATGATGTTAAATAAATTGGAGAGAAATTTTAGTGGATAGGGATTAGAATTAGATAATTTTTAAACACATATATTTGACTAACAATATAATACAAATATTGAATTGATTCGTGCAATCAATATGTATATGAGTATAGAAAACCTTACATAAATGATTCCTCCTATAACTCTAGCAAAATACATGTCTCAAAGGATGTATTGAAGGTCTCTTACCAACACTAATAATGATTAGTTATTAAATTTATAAAGTTTACTATATGTCACTTGATGTTGAATACATCTAGAGTATCCATCAATGATAATAATTAATATGGAGCATGGTGACTAGTGGAATTGTTTATAAAACATCTTATTGTTATAGTATGATATACAACACACCCTACATATATATTGTGTGCAAATATAGTTTGTGTATGACTTTTGTCACATAAATTGGATGTTGACAACATAATAACTATGTACATACACTTCAATTTATTTACCCAAGGGAATCAATGGTTGTTGTAAACTTGAGAAATAGGACATACTACAATATGGAATTTAATAGGTATGTAATACCTCAATTTCTAATGAAAAACAAGCGTTGATGAGTGACTTTGCACATAAGCCTTCCACCATCCTGAATGCATCTATCATCTGACCTCATTCAGAAATACTTATGTAAGCCTAACTCATTCTAGACATCTTGACCCAAATTATATTTATTGATAGCACCTAGGGCTTAGTTGGCTTATTAGGTGTAATAATTGTAATCACCTAAAAATGGTCATCTAGACTATTAGCCCCCTTTTCAACATTTTGGCTAAATTAATTTAATCACTTACCTAAGCCAAATTGCTAATAAAATTTATTTGATTATAACCTATAGTTTGACTATGCTATCCTAAGTTCATTATTTGATTAAAAGAACATGTCCCCTTTTAATTCAATAAAACACCCCATTCTTCTAACCCACTTAAAGTGCACACATAAAGTCCTTTTTTCTATTTTGCAATTAAAAGAAAAGGCTTTGTGACTTTTGTCTTATATGACAAGTCAACTTATATTCTATTGGTTGACTTGTGTGTGCACATGGATCACTCCTCTTTTTGAATTCCACCGTTGATCATCCACCATCTTCATCTTGATCTCTACCGTCCATAAATCTTTAAAAGGGAGAGAGCTTTCCCCCTCAATCAATCCTCATTTTGAATATTGTTATGCTACAGGTTTTCTAACAAGTTTCTTTGGAGCTTTGTGGAGAACTTCTATTTCTTGTCTACATTCTCTCATACCATAGCATTTTAGCTTAGATTCATGTTGCATGTTAGTTTAACTTCTATTTTGCAATAATATATCTCACATAGCTTAATATTTGGATTGTAACACTCTCATCCATGCTTAGAATAGCTCCATTTTGCATTCTCATCTTAGCTTAGTTTACATACTTGCATTTCATTCTTGAAGAACTCCTTGGGACATTTGCATTCTTGCATCTTGTCTTTGGAACCTCCCATTGCATGGTTTACTAGCAAGAAGAGTATCTCTAAGGCTTATCTGAGAGCCTTCTTATTCTTGAAATATACTTTCTTGCACTCTGTGGATAGGGAGCTCTAAGCCGGCATTCAAGCATTTCGAACTGATGGAATCATTTGGATAGAAGGGTTTAGAGTGGGACACTTTCGAGTGTACATTTTTGGCGCCCACTGTGGGGCTTGAATCAAGTTTTTAGCTCCATTTGCTTTTATTTTTCATCTCTAGTTTTTTACAGCAGCATATTGGATCTAATCAAATGCTTTTGTAGAATTATCACTTTGGTTTTAAGGCCAACCCATAAGTAAATTGGTTTGAAGGCCAAAAACTTAGTTGGTTTAAAGATTTGATCATATCTTTTAAACCGCTTGGATTTTGGTTTTGAAATTATTTTTATAGGTTGGTTATATGCTCAAAATGTTTTAGTCCGATTTGCAAAGCATTTTGATGTGATTTTCGAGAGTTATGAGTTTTTCTTTTTTTTTTCATAAAAAGTTGTTTCTAATCGCAAATCAGCGATTTTTTTTTAAAAACTTACATTTTTAGAAATGTTTTTCAATTATAATAGGGGTTCTTTCTTTGTGTTTTGAATTTTGAGGTCGTATTAAGGATAAAAAATTTGATTTGATAAATTTGGCCTGTTTTGACAAAATTGATCTCTAGAGCGCAAATGAAGAGATTTTTTAAAATTTCTTGCATTTTTGGAAAGCTCTTTGATTTTTAATAGGGGTCTCTTCTTTTCATTTTTATTTTTGGATACAAAATCATAGCAAACAAGTCCAATCTTGTTGACTAGGTCAAAATCAAAGAGTAAAAATGAGAGCATTTGTGATTAACTTGCACTTTCTTTGCATGCACTTGGTTGGAAGATAAATTGGATTTTTGAGGCAACTCACCACTTTTTATTTCATATTTTTATGTTATTTCACACTAACTTTTGGTGCTAACAAGTTGTGATTATAGGTTTCCATCTTTATGAAAAAAAATTGAAACATTGCATAAAAAGAACGCATGTCAAAGCTTCAAATACGCAAGGGCTACTAACATTGTTTGCAGGGCTGCCCAAAGCATAAAAACTCAAAATTTCTTGCTTTTTTTTTTCATGTGTGGCATTTACTAATTGTTCATTTTTCATAGGCACATAAAACTTGTGATTGGAGTCTTTTGGTAATAGGAGAGTATGCTCTTCACCCTTGTGGTGAATCAGAAATCTTGACTTGCCATTTGGTTTCAAAAGCAAGGGGTAATTAAATCTTCTTGGCATGTTTGGGAGAAAATGATTGGAATAGGAGAGTATGCTCTTCACCCTTGTGGTGAATCAGAAATCTTGACTTCTAAAAGTTGATCCACTTTGTGTAGTTAGAATCCTTTAGAGGGCCTGCTCTCGGACAACCTGAGAGGAACGACCCAAGTGGGGACAAGCCGATTACCTGGCTCTTCCAACCCACTATAAACTCAAGGCTACCAAGGACACAAAACTTTGGTAGACATAGTGTTTTTCTTCACCTAGTGTGATCGCTTATGGGATTTCGACCATAGGGAGATCACTAGGCAAGAATGTTTGAGGTACTCTTGTGATTGCGAGATCGGTTACTCATCGCAAGGTGAGGTGTCCCGTAATTGGGAGCAAGAGGAACACTATGAACAGAAGCCCGATCTAAAAATCCTAAGTTAGTAACTATCCTTTTTAGCCGCTCAACTTCTTGGTGCAAGGATCGATCCTAGTGGACTACCCGGATCACCCCAAGATTTTACACTCACCATATGTGTTCCCTTGGTTATGCTTATGGCATTTCCATGACAAAGCCAATATCTCTTGTGGGTAACCACTTGGTGTGAGGTGAAGGAGCATCAAGCGTGGGCCAAGTTGTTGAGTAATGAACCATGTCCTTTAGGTAGATATTGCTTGATGTGTTCTCGAATGTGCTAGACCTGTGAAAATCTTTGGAACATACACATGATGATAGTTATACGACTTTCTTTTAAGACCTCACATATGCTTGTATCATGCAAGGTTGATTTTTCCCTTGCTTGATTGTTTGAAGACTACTCCATGTGTCACTATCTTGCTTGGAAATAAATTGCTTTTGAAAATCAAACTTGCTATGCTATCAATTATTGCCAAACTTTGTCAACCAAGTCAAAATGTCAACTGCAAACATTTTCTTGTGTTGCTTGCTAAGGGGAGTCTCATCATTTGACTTTGATTTGTTCTATCTTTAGTTCTTAAACATGCTTAAAGTAGCTCTTTGGTCTTAGTGCTCTTGGTCTTTTTGTCTTCATGGTCTATGTCTGCTTGCTAGTTATCCTTTTGCTGAAATGGTTTCTTTGATTTCTTGACTACACTCTTGGGTTGGAGAGTTGTTCACTTGTCACCCTGCTTGCTCTATCTATTTGGCTATTTGGGCATCTTGCCTAGCTATTGACTTCAGTCATTCATGTTGTAAGTTTCTTGGACCTATTGTTTGACAAGTCACTTTAATCTCTATCTACTATCTTGGCAAGTGAACACTATACCTCCTATAATTTCAACATCAAGTTATCTTCTAGGCTCTTTCATGCTTGATTATCTATCTATCACTATGGAATTCAAATCTTGTGCTACAAAACCTCAATTGAATCTAGATGATCACTATATCCTCCATGTCACTAAAGAGTTTCAAGATCTATATGTGCAATACAAAGAACTAGAAGAGACAAATGATCTTTCTTACCTTCATCTCTCTAAGCGCATGACAGAAATGAAGTTTAAACTTGAGAAAAGGTTAGAGGAGAATATTGCATCACTACATGAATCTTCCTTAAAGTCTTTACATGCATGTGAGTCACCTTCTTTGAGGTCATCCTCTTCTTCTAGGTCTACATGCTCTACTTCAAGACATCAAATGTCTTAATCTTCTAGATCTAAAGATCTCTTTAGAGAACAAGCAAGTGATACCTCCTTTGAGCCTATGCTAAAATTTCATGATGGACCTATCTTTGACCAAGCTAATGATGAAGACATGGATGCATACCATTCACTTGAGAAACAACAAAAGGACTCTAGACATACTTCTAATAGAAATTTTGCTCCCTTGGAAGATTCTTATGATGACACTTTGCAAAAACTTCTTGGCAATAAGATCATCATGTTACCTAAGTCTAGCTCATATGGAAACCCATTCTTGGATATCTATTGTGCTTATCATCAACATAATGAGCATAGTACTTTGCATTGCATTGAGCTAAAACATAAAATCCAAGATCTTATTGATAATGGAATTATTGATACCTCTAATGATTCATGTGATGAGGATACTTTTCTTGAGCAAGATCATATTAATGAACCTATGTCTAGTGATGGTTTCCTTGATACCTCCACTTCTTCCAACACTTCAAAGCTTTCCAACATTCCTCCATCAAACAAAGAACCTAATGCTTTCCACATAGACTATGTGTATCCTCAAGGGCTACCTCTAAAAGAAACTCAAGCTAACCTTCACTTGGTTGCAAACCTTTTCCATGCTACTAATCCTAAACATCCTCAACCTTCATGCACTGCTATGCCTAATCCAAGCACTACTCCATTCACTATTCATTCTCCCTTGTCCTTAGAAGTGGCTCCATGTCAAGAGGACTCTGAAAAAGAAAAAGCTATAAATGTCAAGAAAGATCAAGATCAAGCACCTGTTCATCTCTTTCAAGATTTTTCCATTCCATATCCTATATCTTGTCCACCTCCTAAGTATGATGAAGATATCACTTCCACTATCTCCCTTGAGCTTACTGAAAATTATGAGAAAAGTTCTCTTCCTATGCTATCCAAAGCTACTTTTCAAGATCAAAGTGTCCCCTCGTGTTCTACTTCTCCATATCCACTTCAAAATTTTACTCAAGCTTCAAGTGCTCCTATTAAAAATGTTGCTCCTGTCAAAGCTACTCATGATTCTATTGATGGCTTTGACCACGTTGCTCACTCTAAAGATGTTGATGTCCCTTTTCACTATCCATTTGCATCTCCTAAGTCAATCCTTGGTCCTTATCCATCAAAGCTAAAGCCTTCAAACCTTCCATCTATATTGGGACCTTATGTTCCGTCATCTCCTACATTTTCCACTCCTAGCTCTCTCGTCATACCTCAAGATCAACAAAGACGCTCATCCTTGATGAATTATCACCCATCTATCCACCTAAACCAGTCATATCAACCTTATTCATCCACAAATCCCAAGTCCTTTGGAAGTGAGAATAAACATAAGAATCCATTGAAAAAGAAAGATCACTATGTCCCATCTAATCGACATGTGAATGCTAAGAAGGAGAATGCACAAAAAAGACCGCAAAGGTCCACTATTAAAAAAGCTAAATCAAAGAAAATATGGGTTCCTAAACCCATTATTGAAGAAATGTGTTTTGAAGTATCCAAAGGAAAATCTAAAGCTATATGGATTCCCAAGTCTCTTTTAAAAGACTTGAATATTGAAAATACTTCAAAGTTGACATTCACGCTTCCAAAGGCTTCCATTCCACATTCTTTCAAAAATCTTTCTAAAAATATTCCAAAGCCTTCCACTCCACTTTTTTCCAAATCTCTTCTACCACCTCATACATCTAAATCTCAAGCTATTTCATCCATGATTCCTCCATTGTTCCAATACCCTTCAAGGTGTGTGTCAATTTTGATCTTGTCCAGTATTTCAGCTACCCTCATGAAATCCTCTAAAGCTTACACTTACTTTCTATACATGAACTCTTATCCTCAATATATTCTTCCTACTACCATTTCTCTTTCATCACCCTATCAACATCTTTGAGCATACCTTTCTATGGTATTGGCTTATCATGACTTATCTTTTCTATAGGAGCACTATCTACATTCAAAAAGCTTGAGCTCTTTCTAAAAATTCAAGAAAAAAAAAACTAAAAAAAAAAAAAAAAAAAATGAAAATGTGCCTTGGTGAAAACTACTTCTTGTGGCACCTTGGTAGCAAAAGTAAAGAGAAATAAATTTATCCTATGGTGAAAACTACTTCTTGTGGCACCTTGGATAAGTATCATGATGAAAACCTGGCAAACATGCATCATGCGTAATTCTTCCATCATCCATCTATCCCCTCTTCTCTCTTTGATCTTGACAATGTTGAGCTATCTTTGCATATTGGCTATCTTATCCACGAGATTTTCTATTGTACTTTTCCATTCACTCATAGCCTCTATCTGGAGCTTTATTCTTATTGTTTTATCCCATTACTATCTTATCTAGTTGACCCCTGAGTCTTGATCATAATAAATGAAACATGGTTCTCATAGGTCTCTTGACATGTCTACTCTTTTGGACTACATGCTTCATGTTATCTCACTTATATGGCTTCACTGCTTATCCTACATGCTGTCTTGCTCACTTCTTCCATTGCTTATTCAAAACATGCTTTATATGACTATTTCACCTCTTTCCCTAGCTTGGGTACTCTTGAGGAGTCAATCCTTGAGGATCACTTTCACTTGCTTCACATTCCTTTCTTATGCATCTTTGCTTATCTATCGACTTGTTTCTCCATCATGTCCTATACCTTGCTAGACATTGGGAGAAAATGATGTGATCTTGCTTAAGAACTAGTGATCTCTAAATTATTCTAAAAAATCCAAAAAATCATATATGATGCTAAAAAAATCCTAAAAACTAGAAAATGTCCTGAAAAAAAGATCTTCTTAGTGAAAACCTAGCAATAGGCACTTTGATGTATCACCAAAAAAATCAAAAATACAAAAATACAAAAAAATTGAAAAAAGTCCTGAAAAAATCTGTCAAGTGGTGGAAATTTGGAAACAGGTGCTACTTGAGACCCGTGCACCTCTGTCTATCAATCTCAATCACCTATTTTGCTACACATTTCCTAGCTTGGAATTGTTTCTTGTCCTCATCTTGGGGGCACAACTACTTAGCCTATTGAGGTATTCTTGTGCATTAGGGTTTCTTGGACAACTCACAAAACGGTGTTTCTCAACACTTCTCCCACTTTGCATCAAGTGTTTTTCAACACTTTTCAGATAGTTTACCTACGGTCTCCGATGTCGCGATATTTCTCACTATCAGAATCAAGTCTTGAAGAAATGGCCAAGTGACCTACACACACGCACTTTAACACTTAAACGACTGAGCTATGTTGATCTTTATCTACTTTGTGTGTTGTCTATGATGATTTCTTTTCCATGTGTTCCCTCCCTAATAGTCTTTCGAGGATGTCGTTGACTAGAAGACTGGGGGCATGGGACATGTTTTCTTGATTTCTACTTGTGGGTATACTTTTTGTTTTTCTATAGTGTTGTAAGCATTTATGCTGGTCCTATTCAACACGTTGACTTACAAATGTATCATCCTTGACTGTTTCGCAAGACCATACTCGGGGTTTATCCTGGCACTTATGCCTTGATACAGGTGTAATCTTGCTAAATTAAACTTAGGGAATCTAATCACGTAGTTGTCTTGACTTACATGTCTCTGATGCTTAGATTGGATTTCCACATACCTATCTGATATCAATCATATTCATATCCTCATAGTTATACTAGTGATGGTTGTATGATTTCATGATGTCCCTAATAAATGCTCAATGATGAAATTAAGAGTCTAAATGTTATACACTTCTTGCTGGTAAACCACTTTGCATATTAGCTTGCATTTTACGTTCATTTTCTAGCTTAGTCTTGCATTCTTACATATGGGGAGAGCTCTCTCTTCATCTTTTCATAGACATATCGGCTAACTCCTTTCATATATTTCTTTACTTTCTTCTTGTTCATGTCCTTTACCTTCTTAATCTTTCACTTCATGTCTTTTCTATCTTATCATCACATTATATAAAGTTTTGACCTCTTAAATAATTTCAACGTCCTAGATTCATTTTCGGGATCGAAATCCAATTTCGAGTTCATCTTGATGGTCAAAATTGTCTTTTAAAATTTGACTTTCTTCTGAGCAATTAGCTGACCTTTTGAGGTCTAATCTTTGAATCATCACTGGGGCATCTTCATCATGTCTTCATCATTTCGATACTTCGTATCTACTTCAATTCACTATTTCATGTCTAAAATCACCTTTCTACTCGTTTCGACCTAATTTTTATGCTATATCCTTCAAGGTCAACTCTAGTCAAACTGGGGCATTTTATCAATTTTTTTATAGTCATTCTTGGGTTCTAATCATCTATCTGTCATCTTGGACATTGCTATATTCTAATTTTCTCATGTCTAGCCAGTTTTTGCATCCCCTTACCTCATTTCAATTTCGACCCCGAGGGGGCAGAAATACTCTATTGCTGATTGTTATAGCTATCTATTTCTTAGGAGCATTTGTTTGACCTTATCACTTGCTCTCGATCTATTCGCTTTGCTAGGTGTTAGAATTCTTTTCGGATCCTAACATCATCTTCCTAGTGTTCAGTACTACTGTTATCACGCTGTACATTTAGGACTTGCTATCTTTTTCTACATTTCGTTCTTCAAAATCGGATATCTATATCTATCACCGCCTACTTGGCTTTCTATTTTCTTTGGCATAATGTGTTCTCAGATCGATCACGCATTAGTCAAAGAAGGGCAAATGTAATCACCTAAAAATGGTCATCTAGTCTATTAGCCCCCTTTTGAACATTTTGGCTAAATTAATTTAATCACTTACCTAAGCCAAATTGCTAATAATCAATTTATTTGATTATAACCTATAGTTTGACTATGCTATCCTAAGTTCATTATTTGATTAAAAGAACATGTCCCCTTTTAATTGAATAAAACACCCCATTCTTCTAACCCACTTAAAGTGCACACATAAAGTCCTTTTTCTATTTTGCAATTAAAAGAAAAGGCTTTGTGACTTTTGTCTTATATGACAAGTCAACTTATATTCTATTGGTTGACTTGTGTGTGCACATGGATCACTCCTCTTTTTGAATTCCACCGTTGATCATCCACCATCTTCATCTTGATCTCTACCATCCATACATCTTTAAAAGGGAGAGAGCTTTCCCTCTCAATCAATCCTCATTTTGAATATTGTTATGCTACAGGTTTTCTAACAAGTTTCTTTGGAGCTTTGTGGAGAACTTCTATTTCTTGTCTACATTCTCTCATACCATAGCATTTTGGCTTAGATTCATGTTGCATGTTAGTTTAACTTCTATTTTGCAATAATCTATCTCACATAGCTTAATATTTGGATTGTAACACTCTCATCCATGCTTAGAATAGCTCCATTTTGCATTCTCATCTTAGCTTAGTTTACATACTTGCATTGCATTCTTGAGGAACTCCTTGGGACATTTGCATTCTTGCATCTTGTCTTTGGAACCTCCCATTGCATGGTTTACTAGCAAGAAGAGTATCTCTAAGGCTTATTTGAGAGCCTTCTTATTCTTGAAATATACTTTCTTGCACTCTGTGGATAGGGAGCTCTAAGTCGGCATCTAAGCATTCCGAACTCATGGAATCGTTTGGATAGAAGGGTTTAGAGTGGGAGACTTTCAAGTGTACAATAATGACATCAAACTCGACTAGGTGTATTGAACTACTATAATGCAACCACTCTATATTCAATGTAACATCAATTCAATTCATCATATCAATGTATTGTTCGTTATATTTATTTATTTACTAAAAGGAAAAAAAATGGTTGTGTTTGGCTTGGAAAATTATGGGCATGACATTTTGGTATCAGAGCATTTGGTTACAACACTAGAGCCTAACCCATTATGCTTAACTCACTAAAACTACAACTTGTGTGTAGGATGCCTATTGTTACTCGTAATGGTCAACGAAGGGCTAGAGGCCCTAGAGCTGCAAATATAGCACAAACTGAGGAAGAATAAGAGATTCAAACACCTCCACTAGAGCAGCCTCTGAATCTTAACCAAGACCTCCTTAATGCCATCCAAAACCTTATTGGGGTAATATGAAAAAGATTTCCATCCATAGCACTACAACTAGAACAACAAGATTACCAGGGCCCTGCGCCTAAACAAAGGTAGTCACAAGGATGCAAGCAAGATTGGAGGACATAAGTCCCTTATGCTCACCCAATTAGGGTTCAATAGTACTTTAGGGGTGGGTTCAGGGAATCCAGAAGGATTGGAGGTCAACGACAGCCTAGACCACAGGAAATTCAGATTCTGACTCGTGGGTCATGTTATACTTGTGGTGGTATGGATCATATAGCAAGAGAGTGCCCATAAGGCCTGACAACAAGTGACTAGCATAGGGTCATAGTGAGGAATTTGGGTAGGCCCCACAGAGTACTTGCAGTAATTGATAATAGCCCAATAGAGCACCAGACCACCACTGTTGAGGCCACAAGTGGAGATGGACCAATAGTTAGCATTGAAAACCATCCTCATTTGAGCCCAACAAAACCTCACACTACAGAATAGGGAATTAGACCAGGTTTAGTGGGACTTATTTGACAAGGTGACAGCTTCAAGGGAGTATGCAACACATAAGAGGGCACAATACCTACACCTTTTTAATGAACTCCAAGAGGAGGTTCATGCCTAGTAGGGGAGGATGTGAGGCCTGACTCAATCTGTCATATTATACATAACATATTTGCATTGTAACACTTCTAATTTGATGTTTTGGTATAATTTCAAGACTCTAGGGTTATGATATTTTCATATCTTTATTTTGATGATCTACATTTATGTCTTCACCTTAAGACCTATATGATATAATTAACGATATTGTTCATTTTCTACCCCTTTTCAATTGTTGAATTTTAGAAATGCCTCTAATATGAAATTGTAATGTTTAAGTGGGGGTATGTCACTTATATTTTGATATTCGAGATTTGGATATTTTGACATTATTCAAGACTTAGAAGGACAATGGCTTATTTTACCTATTGATTTTGACAATTACAGTAGTGTTCTGCATCTACAATATGTGTTATGAACCTGATATTGTGAATGGAATGGTCAAACACATATGGATGCAACTTTATGACATGATAAAATTAGATTATAATATGATGATTATGATGATCTATGATTTAATGAGATATGTAGATAAATGTTAATTTGATAATGATGATTTATGATTTAATGTGGCATGCGGATAAATGTTAATTCAATTATGATGGTTTATGACTTAATTGTGATATGCAGATATATGTTAATTTGATCATGATGATTTATGATTTAATGTGATATACAGACAGATGTTGATTTGATTTTGATGGTTTGTGACATGCAGACCCTAATATTTTAAGATTTTGAATCATTTATTCGAAATGATTAGGAAAGGAAATTTAATTGAATTATTTTAATAAGATTACGTAACATTTGAAATTACATGCATTTATGATATATATAACCTCCTTGGACTACTGATGCTCGAGTTTAATGTGCATGAAGTGGAACCATGGGAATTTTGGGGGGAAACAAGTTCCAAACCTTTGTGGACATAATTTAACCAAGGCAAATCTTTGGAAGATTCAGAAGCCTCATTGTGAAAGTATTTTTGTTTCATAATGTAAAATTGTTTGTATGAGGAAATGTTTAATCATAATTTAGATGCATTAAGGGCATGTCACAGTGAAGTGTAATGTATTTTAATGTGTCAGTTGACACTTGTATTGTCTATGTGTTGATGACATGTCACCTAGGGTGTTGGTCACAAGGTCACTTAATCTTAGTCCTTTCCTTTTCTTCCAATTAATGTTTAAGTACACCCAATTGGGAGAGAGTGTTAGGATGGGTCACCATCATGTTGATTTTCGAATTCAAACTTGTCAAGGTTTTTAGGAGGCCTAAATGGGATCCTAAAGTGTGATTTTATTTAAAATAAGCCACCCTAATGGTAATATAACATGTTAAGGGTCTAAATTCAACCATTTTAGTGATTAACTATCTTAGGGGACCCCTTAAACAATGCACTCTTGAACCAATTCGAAATTTGGAGTTTCCCCATGAGTGTACCCTCACCATCCCACTTGGTCAACCTTCTTATTTTCAAGAGGCAAAAATGTAAGAGCTTGATGTTCCTACTAAAAAAAGGTTGGTAGAGAGTCTTTTTAGAGGAGCGGTGACAAATTAGTGGTTGCTCATCCACTCTCTAAGTTTAGAGATAGTTAGGGTTGGAGAAGGACTAGGGGAGCTCTACAATAAATATCATTGCCTTAGCTTGGACCAAGGTTGGTGTTTGAAACCATATGCATTTTCTTTCTTTTGGTATTGCATAGTAAATCTGCAAACATGGAGCATTTTGTTATGGGATCTTGCATTGTATTGTGAATCTTTGGATGGTAAATTTTGGTATTATGTTGTGCCATTGTGAATATTTGTATTATGTTGTGGTGGTATGATTGAGCATTGTGTTTCATGAAATTTCTTGGTTTTTCTTTCTTGATCCCTTTGGTTTTGATTTGGATGTCAAGTGTTGTTATGGGTGTGAGGGCTTCACTCACCCTTTCGGGAGGGAAGAGAAGTCCAGGGTGAAGGTTTTAATTGGGCTTGAAATATAGTTGAGGACTTTAGAGTATTTCCTCCATTGTATGCCATATTCATTCATATCTTGCTTTGGGGGTGATAAGGAGAGAGGTGTTATAGAAAGGAGAATTGTGGAGTATGGGTATTCAAGAATGCTATGGTTATTGGTAGTTTGTTGGAGGATTTTTGTGAAAAGCATCGAAAGGGCATTAAAATTGTTGAATTGTGAAAGCCTTGAAAGGGCATGAAAAATAGTTATTGCAAATATGTGATGATATGGCAAACCTCCTTTTGTAAGCACACCTTCACCCTATGTTCAAGGTTCCATTGGTGAATCATTGTGAAATACCTTAAGAGGGAATTGTTAAGTGTTGTAATGTGATGTTGATATATTTGTAAGATTGGAATGAAACCCAGTTTGGATCTTGTTTCCCCTGCTCGATGGGTGGTTTCATAGAAGCCTAGGATGGGAGGTGAGCCTCCATGGTTCTAGTTTTGTGTCGTGTTGTAGGTATTGTGAAGATGGAATCCTTGGAGATGTTAGGGTTTATTCTTGGCAATGTTGGAAATTAAGTGTAAGTAGAAATACAAATCCTCTGTCATCTCCAAATGTGTTGTGATATCAAGGCTTCATTGTCATTTTATTGTGATGTAAAAGAGACTTGTTCGTCAATGTATGTTGGTGAATATTGTGCAAGGATAGATTGAGAAATTGAATATGGTTACTTGTGAGGAAATATTTATTGTAAGATATTGTTTTTATGTGGTTAGATATAATTTAGAGTATCATGCAAATGGGACACTTCCTCTTACAAATCATTTGGTGAAGGTATATCATATGGTTATGTTCCCTTTTGATAAATTTATAGATGATTACATTACAATTTTGTATGTTGTCAAATTTTGATGGTTCCTTTGTGTGTTACAAAATTTACAATTATTGTTACATGAAGATTGGAAGAATAGGACTCATAAAGTTTAAAAATTAAATATGTAAATAGACTTCCATGGAATCTACAAGATGTAATAATTAGTATGTTAAGATTTATGTTAAAACTAGAACCTAAAACGTCCTCTTTTAACAAGAAAAAAATGGAGTAGAAAACATAGTATGGGACTTCATAAAAAGAAAAGGCCTGAAAGTGCATAAAATACTCTCTGGATTTTGTATGGGATAGACAAATAAGTCTCCTCCCTAATACAGTCTAATATTGTAATATAGGGAATATTCTTGGATGCTTCCAAAAAGCTTCTTGTGGGTCAATTCCCCTAACCAAAGAAATATAATAAACTTGAGCTAAAACCAATATGCCACAGACTCATAGAAATTAGGTGACCCTTAGGTCATTATCTTTTTGAAAACAACACAAAAATATACATATATAAATATGTAATTTAGGCCTATGTCAATTTTAAGGATAAAAAAAAACTAAACACCTAGAATTAGAACTAGGAAGTACTAATAAGGAAACCCCCACAAAAATATAAAATTAATTTCAATTAAGTTAGAAAAAATTTATATACACTACCCCACCACTCCCAAGCGCTCACCTTCTTCCTTGGGAGCTTGGGTGCATATGACTAGGGAAGAGAACATCCTTACATGCTGTTAGATCCTAATCCCAATACCTTTACCTTGGCTCAAGGGAATGTGCTATGCTAGGCATCCATATCAGAGGAGAACCAACAAAAAGGTAAAAGGGAGCTTTGTAAGATTTAAAATGTCACTTTTTACCTGAGTCCATGCCTAGGAATGAGTGAGCTTGCATTTGGGGAGAAGGGAGGAGTGTTTGGAGTTGGGATATGACACATGGCAGACTTATGATATTGCCTTTACAAAAAAGGTGTTATGTTATAAAATTATCAAAAAACTTATATTCACTACCTAGGCATACCAAGAATGTTTAGAATGTTTGGACAAAATCCATGCAAAGATTGGGGATGGTCCCCACTAGGTAGCCTCGTATAGGTTAAGCTTAAGAGTATAAAAGGTGATAAGTATGTGTCTTGTCTAACATGGGCCATTACTTTCCTTAGGTGCCTAGTATGTAAGAAGTCCCTTTCACCATGCAATTTGACTTTCATCTATCCCCTCATGCCTAGAAAAAAGATCCCATGCGCTTGGGAAGTATGGAGAGTTAGGAGATGGTTGGGGATTACACCATGATAAGTTGCAACAATCAGGAGTTGACATAATTTTTTTATTGGTGCAGATTTTCAGTCTTGTTAAAGCAATAAGGAGCAGGGTTTAGGGGATATGTGATCCCATAGAATAACTCGAATTTGGGGCAGGATATTGGGATTAATTTGTAAGATGGGGAGTGGGCCAAGTGTTATTTAGGTTAGCAGGATAATAAAGTAAAGTGTTATTTTTTTTATTTTTTGCTATTTTATGTTAAGTGTTGTCTTATTAAGTGGGGTTACTTGTATTAAGATGTTTAGGGTGAGTTTGTTGAGAGATGTGTTAGTGGTGGGCATAAAGTATATGACATGTTTTAGAATAAGTTATATATATATATATATATATATATATATATATATATATCAATTGTTATTTACCACATAGCTTTATAATAATAATAATATAATAAACAAGTAAGTTGCTAAGATGTAAAGCAATTTTTATATCTTAGGGTTCACCTTGTAAAATAGGTAAAGATTGTTATGAAGGTATCTCGATAAATTAAGTAGTATTTTTATATTCATGTAATTTCTTGAGTTGGGTACTTACCATTGTAGGGATCTATAAGAAGGTAATGTGATTGTATCATTTTAATGCAAATGGACTCATATGCAAATTTAAAGTAATTACATCAATATACATTTATTGACTAGGGTTTTCCTGCAATATTTGAGATTAAATAATAGAGGTGTTCGATAATTAATATATATAAGATTTTGTTTAATTGATTTTCCATATAAAATTTTGTATTGAACTCGATCATATGCATGGATGATGTTAAATAAATTGGAGAGAAATTTTAGTGGATAGGGATTAGAATTATATAATTTTTAAATACATATATTTGACTAACAATAGATTACAAATATTGATTTGATTCGTGCAATCTAATATGTATATGTGTATAGAAAACCTTACATAAATGATTCCTCCTATAACTCTAGCAAAATACATGTCTCAAAGGATGTATTGAAGGTCTCTTACCAACACTAATAATGATTAGTTATTAAATTTATAAAGTTGATGTTGAATACATCTAGAGTATCCATCAATGGTAATAATTAATATGGAGCATGGCAACCAATGGAATTGTTTAGAAAACATCGTATTGTTATAGTATGATATACGTCACACCCTACATATATATTATGTGCAAACATAGTTTGTGTATGACTTTTCTCACATAAATTGGATGATGACAACATAATGACTATGTACGTACACTTCAATTTATTTACCCAAGGGAATCAATGATTGTTGTAAACTCAAGAAATAGGTCATACTACACTATGGAATGTAATAGGTATGTAACACCTTAATTTCTAATGAAAAACAAGTGTTGACAAGTGACTTTGCACATAAGTCTTCCACCATCCTAAATGCATCTATCATCTAACCTCATTTAAGAATACCTATGTAATCCTAACTCATTCTAGACATCTTGACCCAAATTATATTTATCGATAGCACCTAGAGCTTAGTTGGCTTAGTGGGTGTAAGCATGACATCAAACTCGACTAGGTGTATTGAACTACTACAATGCAACCACTCTATATTCAATGTAATGTCAATTCAATTTGTCATATCAATGTATTGTTCATTATATTTATTTATTTATTTTGAAAAAAATTGGTTGTGTTTGGCTTGCAAAATTATGGGCATGACATTTAAGATGATACAACAACATGTTTGTGAATTAAATTATAAAAAGGATCAGGTATGAAACTAATGAAATTAAGAGAAGGGCTTCCTCAACTCTATTGATGCAATATTTGATGGGAACTCAATAATAATTGAAATATGTTTCACATTTCATAAAAGTGCAAGGCCATAGAAAGTGGGCTCATGCGAGACAAGATGCTATGCAAGAACAATAGATGCTCATTACTCCAATTCATCACAACAATAGAATTTGTTAACACAAGGCAAACACTAGAACTAAAAGATTGCACAATAATAAAAACACAATAAACCATTGGATCCATTATAATTCATGAACATGCATTCAAAAAAATAACACACTCCAACAAGAATAACTACACTTAGAATGCAAGCACCAACAACATATATTATTGCATCAAAATAATGGCCTAGAGTACATATTACACCCATGTATCTATAAGAAATCATCTCCTCCCTTTGTGTTTGGAGTGAGATCTCTTAAAATGCAAACTTATGCTAAAAACTAATAAAACAAATCTAATTATAGACAAATTGGCTCTCTAAAAGGTGTTAAGTAGGTCTCCAGCCTTGTTTATATCTATTAATGGGTGCATGAGCCTTTACATGATACATAAGAATGAAAGAGTAAGAAGATAAGAAGAAGGAAGTTGTGAGATGATCTGGAAGATCTAAAAATGGGATCTTATCCTTCTTTAGCCATTTCTGAGAGTTGAACTACGATCAAAATGTGTTTTTGGTGCATGGAATGCTCTAAATTAGGAACTGTTAGTTAACTATCAGTGCACTACTTCTTCTTCAAAATTGTTGGCGCACCTATGCAAAAAGCATAGCTACACACCTTGCTGATAGGTTCCAAAAATCATAAAAATCTTCCAAGTGTCAAAACTAAAATTCTAGCTTTTGGGTTTTCTTACCCTTTATACCAAAATGATGTCTAGATGCTTATTCTTAAATTTATCTATCATCTTTGCTACTTGACTAGCTTTTGGGAAATCTAAAGCCTTATACTTATTCTTTACTATCTATTGGTAATTACTAAATTCTATCCGAGTCTTTGTAATATCCTCAATCTTAGTGTACAACTCCAACAATGCCTCTTTGGTTTTGAATGATTATCTTATGTCATTATCCCATGAAGCCTCTTCAAATATTCCTCTAAATTGTTAGACTACTGATCACACTGCAAAAAGCTTGGTCTTAGACTCATGTTAACAAATCTCAAGGTTAGTGGCCTTATAGTACCTCTTCGTTATCTTTTCAATCCAATCATCGAGCTTATCAAGCTTCCATGCAACATGTATCTCCATTAACATCTAGTACCTTTGACCCTTTATTGATCTTAATGCCTAAAAATAATTAGACTAGGTACATACTTCATCCATTAACCCAAAAGATCTAGGTTCACTATGGAAACCAACTTGTCGACGTTTGTTTAGATGTTGTGCAATAGGTTCAAATTGCTCTATATTATTTGCACTCCTCTCTCTTAAAAATTGTTGTGTCATTGTTGACATGCCTCCAAAAATCAGTCTACCTATGTCCCTACTTGTTTTCTTCCCAATGTATCTCCAAGAGAAACCTCTAGATTCTCTAGGTCAATAGGTCCCACTACTTGATTAAGGTAGCCTTTGAGTAGCTCATTCTACTTACACAATGTTATCAAGTTAGATTCATCCTGATCCATATGTTGGAATACCTCTTTTAGGCTTGTGGTGATCATTACTTTGGCCATGTCCACCATGGGATATCCTAACATGACCTCCTTGATTTGGTAACCTTTTGGAGTTAGTTCTTCAGTATCGACATGGGGAGGAGAAATGGTAATATGAGCAAGAAGATCCTAATCTGGATTCTTTATAATAATGAAAGTGTTCTAGCATCACCCTTATGTGGCTTAGGTTTCTTCACTAACCCTTGGCTCCACAAAACTCATCAAATGTAAATGAAAATAATCAAATGATAAGAAAAGAGCCTCTCATTCCCCCTTTATTCTTTCCTCATGGAAGGTCACTTACTTTTCTCCCTAATGTGCAATAAAAGATATTCTCATATTTTCACTTTATTGTAATATTATAATATGAAATTATAATATTTTCACTTTATTATAATAATATACTATGAAATTATGCCCCATCATAAAGTGCCAATCCCTAGTAAAACCCTCTAAACACCATATTAGCCTATGAGGATCACAATAATATGCTAATCCCTAAAATTTTGATGCTGGCAAAAATGGGGACATTACATGTGCATTGTGCTTGTTCAAGTTGTGTGAATATATTTTCTAATATTATGGTGTGGGCTTGAGGGTCCACATAGTTATGTGGTGTGAAATATCATTGATAAGGATCAATGTATAGGTGGTGGATCAAATTTAGTGGCTGAATATTGAGCATGTTGTGCTCATTTTTATCCCTATGCATTTCCTTTCAGTATTTTTACTTTTATTATATCATGTTATGATGGATAGTATATTTACATTACATATATTAATTACATTAATTTAATCAAGTGATTTTGACCTCAATATTTTTATTTGGTTCTCTCTGATGTGGGGCTATTTTAAATCTAGTCATGCATTAGAGTTAGCATAGACGTAGTTGTGTTTTTAGCTAATTGTCATAATTTTTTGGAGGTTCTCTCATATTGGCATTTGTGCCTTCTTTTCAACATTTGTATTGATCAACACATTTGCACATAGATTGACACCTCTATGACATTTGTTTGATACTTGTCTATATGAGGAAATATTGCCATCTATTAATTGACATTTGCATTAGTGAGTTGATGTCTATGGTCTTTGACTTCTCTTCCTCATTGGACTAAGACATTTTAGTTAGAGTGTTATTTTGTGTATTAGTGTTTGCACTTACAAAGTATCACCTATGTAGTTCAATGCCTTTTCTTACCTTCAACACTTGTGCATCATTTACATCATTAGAATGGTTTTCAATGTTGAGTAGGTTGTTCTTGATTCTTAGATGATTAAATAACCTTTTAAATGAACATTGCTTGCTTAATCATCCTAAGAAGACTTTTTTTTTTGGTGCTTAAAATGAGTCTTTATGTAGATGAATCACAAGTATTGACTCAATCTCCTCTATTTATAGTTACAAGTTATTACTTGTCTTGATATGCTGCAACTGACATATTTGGCTAAATTTACATTTCAAAAGTTTCCAAGGAACCTTTTTCTTTTATTGTGTTTGTCAGAAACTAAGTAGCCAATTATGATATTTTTATTTTATTTTTTCAAACTTGTTCAATGTTTAACAAAATTTTGATGACAATGACTCTCGTTGAAGTATTTTGATGAGAATACCAATTGAAGGTACAACTTGTTTGTTGAATCTTTCCCTCTCCCTCTCTCCCTCCCCCTCTCCCTCTTTCTCCCCCTACCCGCTTCTCCCTCCCTCTATCTCTATCTCCCATTCTCCATATATCTCTACATCTCTCCCTATCTCTTTCTTCTCTCTCTCTCTCTCTCTCTCTCTCTCTCTCTCTCTCTCTCTCTCTATCTCTCTCTCTCTCTCTCTCTCTCTCTCTCTCTCTCTCTCTCTCTCTCTCTCTCTCTCTCTCTCTCTCTCCCTCCTTATATCATTCTCTCTCCATCTCTTCTAATGGACCCTTTACTCTTCACTCCCCCCTATCTTTTTTTCTTTTCCTCCCTCCCTATCTCATTATCTACTTCTCCTTATATTGTTTGTAGCCTTCATCTAATTCACACTCATACTGCTCTTACTTGTTACACTCTTTCACATTTAGACATGATAAAATGCATTAAATATATACCAATCTAATTAATTACCTTCTGGATTTGGCTACAATACCCAATTTCATCATAATTCACTAAGTTGGCCCACTACTGAAACTCAGGTCCTGAAGACAACTTGAGTGATATTCTAACACTTGGCAACACTGTCAACTTGACAAGCTCTAACACTTAGTTGACACTGATACACGGTCCACATTGATCACTTGGGATTAGCTTGAACTCAGTTAGCACTTGGTGACTCGGTGAACACTAAAAAACTTGGTAGACACTAAAGAGTTTAATTGACACTACAACTCAATCAACATTGTCTTCCTCCAACTTGGTTAACACATAGTAGCTTGGTAGACATTGATAAACTTGGTAGACACCACAAAGCTTTGTTAACACTAATATCTTCATTGATTACACTGACGAGCTTGATAGACTCTATGAAGCTTGGTAGCAACTAATATCTGCTTTTTGAGCTCGGTAGACTATGCTAAGCTAGGTTTACACTGCACACTACCTATTTGCACTAGATTCTGACTCAGATACTCGGTAGACATTGTGAAGCTTGAGAGACTCTTCTTTCTGCATATGGAGCTTAGTAGAAATGTAAACAACTAACTAAGTGTTAAGTCACTAATTGGAAAATAATTTGACCTTAATGTCAACAATCTCCCCCTTTAGCATTACTAACAACAACACTTACCATACCAAATATCTAAATACTCAAAATACAAGTCAAAACTCCCCCTATCAACATGCTTGGGTTTGCAACTAAGTTTTGACTATTTTACTGCTTGGTAAACTCTAACTCTATTTTTTAATTTTCAAAATTGTTTTTGTAGATATTTTATGTACATATTTTCTCCTGAGATATACATTCCCCTTGTGTGCGCGCGCGCGCGTGTGTCTATATATATATATATATATATATATATATATATATATATATATATATATATATATATCTCCTTTTGTATGATACGACTATATCTTCCCTTTTTTTTGACACAAATGCCAAAAATGCATATCTACAAGGTAACACCAAAATGTGAAAGGAAATCACTGTGCACTTTCAAAAGTATGGACAGTGTCTTGTCCGAATTCTCTCGCAAAACTTGTAAACTGTGCAAAGTTATCTACACCTCAACTGATAGTTCCATCATGTGATTAACTATTGAAAGTTTTTTTTTGTCATAGATCAATGTTTTGGCATGTGCAATATAATTTTGCATTGCATCCATGTTGGGAAGTATCATGCCCTAAATTTCTGCTAGTGTGGCCCTTATCTTGGCTTCTTCCCTCAATAATTCTGCTTGTAGATTTGTTCGATATCTGATTTTCATAAAATATGTAGAACTACTGCTAGGATGAAGTGACAACTGATGTGCACTTGCTTTCATGTCAGCATCTATCTTAGATAACTTATCCTTTATTTCCTTAGTAATTTTGATATGTCACTCAGCTTCATAAATAAAGTAACAACATTATTTACAAAATTTTTAAAATTTGCAAGAATAGTGGACAACTCCACTTGATCAATGGCTATTTTCTAAGTCACCTTCTCCAAAACTTTATTTTCAAATTTCCTTTCTACCCTCTACAAAAGTTTTTCTTGTCCATTCACTTCCTCATTATACTTGTGAACAATGTCAACAAGTTGATCCAAAATTACGTGTTTTTCATCAACCTCTATACTCAATGCATCAAAAAATATGCCCTTAATATCTTCAAGCACTTGATTTCTCTATTTTCTTTCAGCTCTTAGCTTCTGTTGTCTTTCCCTTTTCTTCCATAGCTCACCAAGAGTATCCATCTCTTCAGGAGTGAGGTTAGAGGTATCCCAATTTGGAATAACTATATCCTCATCCAGGTTAATTTCTTCTTTAGAGGATTCCACCTCTTTACGCTTCTTTCTAAACAACAAAGGAATAATCTCCTTTCCTTTGTTTAAGTCATTTGTGCTCGGTTGAGGCTTAACCTTGACTGTCATTGCACTCTATAGATACACTTGGTGAAGAAACAACATTTCTCAATGAAGAAATAACAATAATCTTGTTAATTTATGAGAACTATTGGAAGGTCTAATCTATTAAATCATAACCCATAATAGTATTAATTAATCAAAAAATAACAATAATATTATTAACATTTATATTAGTTACTCTATGACCTTTCTTTATCTTTTTTAACAAATGGGTATTGAATTTGTAGAGGCTTATTATCAAGGGCAAGATCAAGCTTTTGCTTTGTATTAAGGATTTCTTCATCACATCGTCTTGTTGTAAAACAAGTTGTAGAAATTTTACAATAAGAACTTAAATTGTTTATTTAAGAAAACCTGAAACCAAAGATTAACCCTTAATGAAGTAATTATAGAATGAAAACTGTAACTAGAAAGTCATTACATATATAACACCAAATTAATGTGGAGAAACTCTTTCAGAGAAAAAAATCAACTATAGAAAGAGAGACAAGTATATTACCAGCTCAATGAAGAATACAACAACAATACACTTCTCTATGGACATGTGAAGAAAATTTGGTAGCACTCTACTACCTTAGAAACTAAACAAGACTAAATAAATAACTTTAGCTCAAGGCCCCAATTTATAGGGAGTAAGGATGAATATCATTTTGGTATCATAAAATAATAGAAAATAAAACTAGTTGGAAAAGCCTCACACCCACCCCCAAATTAAGCCTCTTATAGATGCTCTTGAATTTGTAATAAGGAATCTCTCATGCATGTCCATGTGTGTAGTAAGTGTTGTTGTAGAATCTTATGTTAGTTGTCATAAACCATCTAAAGTGTTGTCATAGAATCTAATGATAGTTTTCATAACTATCATAGAGACTCTTACAACCTCTAAAAAGTGTCCAATTACCTCAAAGTAGAGGATTCTAATATTATGAATTATTATCTTGTTAGGCCATACTAAAAAGATAATATTAAGATTCTACTAAGTCATAATATTAAGAGTACCATCTACCTAGAGATAAGTAAATGTCTTGAACTGGATGTAGTAGGCACCTACTTTAGTTATCCTTGTTGCACCCTCTACTGACATCCTCTTGGCATAATTGCCTTCGATAAATCTGACAATGACAAATATGAAACCATCATTTACCAGCTTATATTCCACACTTTACATTTGGAGATTCTTCTTCACTAGTTATGGATATACTACATAGGGCCAAGCATTTGCATCTTTCATGCTTCCCTTCATGTACAACCTTGGGTAGTCTAGGTTCTTGAAACCAATAGATATACCATGTAAGAAGTCATGTAAAAGTGTGGATCATTCTTGATCGAGATCAGGTGCTCACCAAGATTGTCACTCAGGATAGTGGCCCAATCAATAGGCATCTTAGCTATTCTGATGGTCTCAATAAAGTGTGCTATTTATGTCTCTAAGTGTCCTACTACTGGAAGCCTCATGGATCTACTGAGGAGAATAATTGAATATTTGATATCTTCTTTCATGTAGCCCCATGTCATATCCACCTTTCCTACTCTCTGACCCAAAGGTGTCTCGTCAATTAAATATGTAGATTGCACCAATCCCTTGGCCTCTTTCTCATTTTCTCTATACCATATGTTTGTGCCTTTATAAGATATCTAAAGGTATTGGTCTACCCTAAGGAGTCAAAAAACCTTCTCAATATTTCATGGCCTAAGGTCAAGGACTGTCTCTCCTGTCACACTCTTCATGACCTTCTCATTTGGCACATAATGTTGGGTCAGTGTCATAATCAACTTAGAAGATTGTAATGATGTAGGGTGTGAAATGACGTTCACTAACCCACTTCAGATCAGGGTTGAGACCACCACTGATCTTTCTTTTGGTTTATTACAAAGGGTAAAGAAATCATTCTAGTTAATATGTCCCAATTTTGTGTCCTAAATCTCTGCATATTTGTCCTAGAATTGACATTTCTTTGGGGTTATTTGGTACTTGAATACTACTAGTTTTGGTGTGCCATCTTTTCCACCATAAAGGATGACGATGATGCCATTATATATGTATAAAGGGGGGGAACATTAGTATCCTGATGTCGGAAGACCACTATGATAGTCAGCTGGGACCCAAACTAACAAAAAATTGAGAAAAAATCAATTAAGACTGACAAAACCCCCCTTAAGTGCTTGAAATGCACACTAGTGCACCAAGTGCAGGTGTGTAGGTGTGCAAGGTGCACCTATGTTTTTAAACTATAGCACAATGTATGTAGTTGCACACATTATGCACATGCACAAGGTGTGCATGTGCGCAACTGCACACATGTGCACGTGCGCAACTGCACACATGTGCACGTGCGCAAGGTGCACATGTGTGCTTTTTGTTAGGTGTTTTGTTTCTTTTTTAATTTCTTTTTAATGAATAAATTAGGCCTTAGGTACGCAGATGTGCACCTTTTGAGGGTGCACACATGTGCTTGTGTGCACCTTCAAAAGGTAGTGTTCACCTTAAAGGTATACAAAGCTTGTGGAGGAGTAGATATGCACAGTTCCTCCTTAGTGTGTACCTGGAAGGGTGCACACATGTGAAAGTGTGCATCCTCAGAGAAAGGTGAAGTGCACATGTGTGCAAGTGTGCATATATGCACTTTATGGACTAAAAGGGTTAAAAACTTAAATTTTTTGCCCTGTTCAACTGCCCAACACTGCACGGTCGATGATCAAGTTTTGACCTAGACACAAAGGAGGGTCCTAAATGACTGAGGCGCTGGACTAGGTACCTCATAGAGGATTTTGAAACTAGGGGATCAACATTTTGTGACTCAAAATGAAGCATGTGTTGTAAGACCACAATAAATATCCCCAACAAAAGGTAAGAAATGACAAAGGCATTTCTTCATCAACAAGTATTCTTCTAACATGTGTTGAGTGAAAATTGGATCCCAAATCTTCCAAGTAGCTTTCAAGTCCTATTGGAAGTCGAAACTTCAGAATCTCAAATCTTCAAGCTTAGTGTTCCAATTCCCATTGATGTCTCAAGGTGTCATCTATCATGAGTATCTAGAAACTTGGAAAAAAAATCCTTTGCTCCATCAATACAAACATTAGAGATCCTCATAGACCTATTTATCCATCACTATCTGACCAGATGAGAGAATCTATTCTGCGGGCTCTTGATGAGTTATTAATTCTTCTTCTTTGAGTCTTTGGTAATCTTGTTTAACTTGCTTCATGGAGCTCACATATTTCTACTTGATTCTTCCTTGAAGTCTTTTCGTTCATTATATAGAATAGGATAGATATGTAGAAACACATATCCCTAAATTTGATTACCTTTTGCAATTGTCTAGAATCTTTTAAATGTAACACCTTTGATTCTCTTTTTCTTCTCTTTTGTTCCCCTGCCATGACCATGTTTAGATTGTGCGGCTAAGGCACATATGTTATTTTCTAGATTGATACTTAGTTTGATAACTCTTGCATTCCTCTTTTAATGAACATTTTGGAAACTTCTCATGCCAAACAGTGATACTAAGCAAGTCCTTGAAAAGACCCTTTACCTGAATTGGTAAGTTTTGAATTATCCCTTGCTACCGTCAACCTAGATTCGAAAAAAACCTAGATAATCAATCTTTTAAATTTGTAAAGTGTCGAGAGCTATCAATCTTCGATTTTGATACTCTACAACTGCAAGTAATACTTATTTTTTAGTTGGTACAAGAAATCAAATTTTTCAGAATGCTTTGACAAAGAAATGTCTCTTCCCTAAAATTGAAACCGAATAGGGTGATCTTGGTTATGCATTAAGAAGGAATCTTGATTACACCTAACCCCAAGACTAACAAGAAAACAATGATGCAATTTTAAAAGCAAATGCACAACTGCAAGTAAACACATGTTAAAAGTAAACACAGATGTAGAAAGTAAACACACATGCAAAAAGTGAACACACATGGTTTTTTTCTTTTTTTGAAATATTTTTTGTGTTAGGCTTCAAAATAATGTTTCAAAAACTAGTCATGGACTGGTAATGGGACCAACTCCCCTTGTAAAGAACTTAGTGTAAGAGTATTTTCTCCCAAAATCTTTGCAATTTGATAGGGGCCAATACATAAGCATTAAAAATTGGTATGACTCCCTAATTTTTCTTTTGCCTTGTCCCACAAAAGAACAAGTTCTGAGATTCTGAAAAACTTGATTGTGGCTTTCTTGTTGAACCAATGTTTTATGACAACATGATGCTTTATTAGAGAGAAATTACTCCATATTCCCAAACCCACATAATTACCACCCACTATATAGGACTTGAACTTGAGCTTGTCCTTCTAATTCACTACCAACTCAAATGAATCAATCTTGAAATAGCAAAAACCTCTTCTATTGAGAATATTTGAGTATCATTACCATTCTAATAATTTTCCTTCTATTCATCAATTTTCAAATGCTCACCAATGCTATCATAATTGAAGATATCATTTGAGTCAAAGCTATGCTTAGTGTTGGTACTAATAGTTGTGTTATTCTTGACCTTTACATTGTGACACTCATAAAATAGAGGCTAGCTTTGACTCAACTATATTTGCCTACACAACTATTAGTCACATGAAATAAAATAGAGGTTAGCTTTGACTCAACTATATTTTCCTACACAACTATTTCATAAAATGTCACATGAAATAATAACACAATAATTAGTACCAACCATAAGTCTAGCTTTGACTCAAATGATATCTTCAATGATGATAACATTGGTGAGCATTTGAAAATTGATGAATAGAAGGAAAATGATCAGAATGGTAATGATACTCAATTATGCTCAGTAGAAGAGGCTTCTACTATTTCACGGTTGATTCATCTGAGTTGGTAGTGAATTAGAAGGACAAGCTCAAGTTCAAGTCCTATGTAGTGGGTGATAGTTATGTGGGTTTGGAACTATGGAGGCTAGCTTTGACTCAAAATAATTCAAGAAATAGTTGTGTAGGAAAATATAGTTGAGTCAAGGCTAGACTCCTATTACTCATAAAATGTGCCTCCATTTCATGTCTCCTAGCAAGTGGGTTGGCAAGTGCTAGTATTTGAGTTATTTAAGAAAGTTTTCCATTACAAAGGAACATCCTGCAACATTTCAATGTATATCTTTAACTTGAACTTGAGATTGATCAAGATTTGATTTTGTTGAATGAGTTTTATTATTTAACTTTTGTGTGTCTTATTATTAATTTGAATGTGATTAGGTGAAATGCATGATTTTATATTATGCATGTTAAATTTTCCTACCAAATTTTATAGTCAGGAATTTCAATCTTTTGACTGATGTTATACGTGTGTAAAATGACACATTTTCTTGTTAGATAGCATATTGCCTCATAACCTTTGGTA
This sequence comes from Cupressus sempervirens, assembly GCA_028749045.1. Classification (NCBI taxonomy): domain Eukaryota; kingdom Viridiplantae; phylum Streptophyta; class Pinopsida; order Cupressales; family Cupressaceae; genus Cupressus; species Cupressus sempervirens. The sequence goes on from CM053790.1 coordinate 376,738,116, forward strand.
TCAATTAATTATTTAGTGATTGAAAACCTGCTTACACAAATTCAATTATTTTCATCTTATCTTTCAGAATAAGTGGCATTGAACACCCAACATGTAAAATTAAGTGGTCAAAATGGTGATTTAAGTCAATATATTTCACATCAACACTATTTTCCACATATTGGTTTTGTGTTCTCCTCAGTTAAAAAAGTTCACTACTTTCCAATTTAACTTTCAAAATGTCCCCTCTAGTCTCTTTTGGCTGCCATGTCCAGTAAGCAACCAAAAAAAAATTTCTTGGGAATTAAGAATATAAAAGAAAACTCATAAAAAATGAATACAATATATTTTGGTCTTACTGAATTTTTGGAAAAATTAACCAGAAGATTTGTTTGTCCCAATTCCTTACTACTAATTGGTAAACTCATCTTTCTAGATATTTTGCTCAAATCCCTTGAGAACTCAAGCCAGCTAGAGTCATCTAAAGGTAGAAACTCATTGCCTAAAATTAAAACAACATTTTTTTTGTCAAAAAGTTTTGAAACCAACAAAAATTCCTACTCAACATTAAATGTATATATATTGTCATGTTACATTTTAGGAAAGAAATAAGAAGAAAAACTAGGATCCAACATGTAAAACTCCTAGATCCCAAAAGTGCTACAAAGAGAGGCAATTTATGTGGAAAAAGATGCTCTGGCTACTAAGACTCAAAAAATACTTATACAATCACATATTACTGGATTGGATGATCATGATGACCATGTAAGTGAAGAGAAATATGAAGATTATGTAGATATGAGATGAATATGAAATGATCAACTTCACTTAACAATAGTTAATATTTATACTTTAATTAAAAAATTGGTAAATTTGGAAATTGGTGTTCCTTGTTTTACCTTTGTAAATCACCCAACTACTAGAAACAAAGTAGATATTTTTCAAAAAATTGGCATGGACATGATTGTGGAGTCTTTCCTATCATAGATTTCTTTTATTGACTAGCATTCACTTTAAACTTTGATGTAGAAATCATTAACTAACTTTGTGAACATTACCATATGTTGAACTTGATTCAAAGAAATGAATGCCAATTATAAATATAAAGTAGGAATTACACCACTAAAAATAATAATGCTAAAATCATGTGTATCAGAAATAAAAGTGAAATAACATAAAAATAAATTTAAAACCAAAATCTATACAATTTCTATTTAACATATAACTAGAATGCTCAGTGCATCAAGTGTAGAGAGTCATTCTATTTACACAGTTAATAAACATTCATTCTCGAGTGAACCGACAAATTCTATAATTAATAGGCATTCTTTCTCTAGATGAACCTGCAAATTTCCCAGTTAATGGGCATTCATTCTCTATGTGAGCTTCTATAGTACAAGCAAGGTGCCAAATTACATAGCATGCCTTATTGTCTTGTATTTTGTGTTCAATGTTTTGCCCAATCTTCAAATTATGTAATTTGGAGAATCAGTTTATTTGTATACCATCATTATAACCCTACAATAAAAATACATCCTTTTTCAAGCTTGTTAATTTCAGCATATGTCATTCACCTTCTTCGGACTAATTTTCTTTTTTGATAGAATGTATTATTCAGTGTTACTTTATTATTTAGCGATCACATATTCCAGTACTTTCATTTAATATTTTGTAATAAACAATATCAAATAACCATTTGGAAAAATCAATTGGTCAGAATCATGATTGCAATTAGTTACAACAAATACATTTGCTTCAACATTGCCTTCCAAAATTACAGTGGCCACATGGATCAACATTGATTCAACTTGCATCCACTGGCATCCACCTATAAAGGGTTTTATGAAGCTCAATTTTGATGGAGCCTCATGAGGCGATCTAGGAATTTTAGGTTTGGGGGCATGTATTTGTGACTACTAGGGTAATGTAATTTCTCTTTCTACCTCCCTTCTACCTATTGGCACTGATAACATCACTGAAGCACATGCTCTCTTTATAGGTCTAATTCTAGCTAAACGGGGGAATCACCATCGTTTGCATATTGAAGGTGATTCCTCAATCATCATTAATGCTTGCATCAATAGAAGAACACATTCTTGGCATCTTAAATATATACTTAATCAAATTTGGTGGCTCTTAGATTCATTCCAAGAAGTGTGTATTTCTCACATGTTACAAGAAGGGAATAAAGTTGTAGATCTTCTTTCAAATTTAGGATGTGATGGATTGAGCATTTCTTCTCTACATCTAATGTTTATAATTAAACAACATGATGATCTCAAAAGGTTGATTGTGGAAGATATCGAGGCTTGCTGCCATGAAATCCACTAACTCACACACGATGAATTAATGATGCACATTCAACTTGGGGTCCTCCTTGCTCATGCCATTTCCTTGTGCAGAGTGTGATACTACTAATAGACATTAATTCAAGTACACATTGCAGAGTCTAAATGACAACTATTACACAATTTTCACATGGTGTCTCATTTGCCAAATTGCCTGCCCTTTGCCACTTTAGTACTTGTAATTAATGGCAATGATTTTGCATATCTCAACATATTATTGCTCAAATGCTCAAGTATGCTTCCCATGTATAAAAACATTTTGGTGATTTCAGCTTGGTATCATTCTCTATAAATTGTCTTCGGTGAATGTGCTTTGTGCGAGACATATCACACATTGCATAGGTTGATACTGCCAAAAAATTATCGTATTTGGATCCGTCCAAGCCTCGATGAAAATGTACTACCATTACAAATATATGATGCGGCCCTAGATTCAATGTTTGTTATTCATTCTCCTTCCATTTGTCTAGCAATTAAACATGTAATTAGGAAGAAATTATCTGCCCAACAATGAAGCATTTCCTTTATCCTTCCAACTTGATGTCTATGTTTCTCTCCAATGCTTTGGATATTATACAATCTCCACAACTTCTATAGCCACTAGTCACTAAGGTTCTTAGGCACTATTTCTTGGCTGATAACAAGCTCATAGTCACCATGCAACACTATGATTTATGGGTTGGCCTGGCTTTAGTGGGCGAATTGTTTTCTCACTCTTAATTGATGCAAAAGCATGAAGCTTTGGTCAAATATGAGGCACTTCAAAGAGCTATTGAGAAATAAAGTCCATCTCATATGAAATCTATACTACAAGTCATGACTCATGCACTTGGTTTTTAGTTGGAAGATCATGTTAGAAAAATTGGGTATGCCATATTGGATTTGCTATGGTTCTCCAATGTTCCTTCTTGCTATAGCTCACAACAATTGACTCCAGTCAGGCTGAATGATGCAATTTGGAATGCTTGGCATAATCTATGTGAGTAGGGGGATATTGGGCTTTAGCTTTAGTACAATGAACAATAGATGTGAGGTTGGTCTCCAAATCTACCTGCTATTACATGTAGTGGTTGGGACTCGACTATGCCTCTATGGGGTGCTTTAGGTGGAAGCTCAATTTTTTTCTTAGGGTGGGACTCAAACATTTAGGTTGCCACCACCACTGATAGCATTCCAACTGTGGATGATGAGGGTCACATAATGCAGGTGATTTAGGATTGTGCTAAAATGGAAGAATGAAATTTTGAAGCTTTGATTTTTTGTTTTTTGGCTATTAGTTGTATGTTCAAAACTAGTATTTTCTTCTGGATGCTTTTTTCATATTCTCAAACTATACTTATCATGTAATATTCGATGATTTGAATTTTTGTATTGAGTGATGATTCCAAGTTTTCTTTCTGATTTTTTCCTTGTTGTGCTTTTGAATTAGTTTTATTAATAAAATATTATATTGGCTTGTCCACTTTTACTTTAAAAAACATTGCTTCAACAAATCAATGTATGAAAAAGGAAGAAAATATAGATTAGATGGGAATGATAGGAGCCACATTAAGAAGAATCTTTTAGCTTTAGATTCTAACTTGGAAATAGAAGCTTGTGGCATTTCCATAAAGCACAAGAAACACAACTCTTTCAAACTTATTATTTAAAGTTAAAGTTAGTGGAGCTAATCAACACAAGATTCAACTACAAGGAATAACATGATATCCAAAATATTATGAGATAAACATATAATTTTGATGTTATAGAAACACTCAAAGAAGAAACTTCTATTGGTCCCTACCTCTTTATAGAGGTGGGAACTCATATTTTCATCTCACTTTTTAGCACTTGTTTGTTGTTGGAAAATTGGGCTTGTAGTTTTAAACTATACTTTGTGTTAGAATTAATAATCTTTCCTTGGTTGTATTTATTTATTTATTAGGATAAACCAAGGTATCCCTTATGTATTATTTATTTGTCCTCTAGTCCACATGTAAAGGACATGTCATTGTTGTCCTATTGTCCACTTGTGAGGACAACTCATTTTTGTATTTCCTTTAATAAGGAAAATAGATATTCCTCTTTAAGAGGAACTTGACACTTTGCACACACCTTTTATGAATGTGGCATTCATAGAAATGAGATTTACATATGCAAAGACATGCAACTCCTTTCTCATCTCTTTAAAAGAGGTGCTTCTCTCTCTCATTTTCATCTAGTCTTCATTATTTACATCAAGTTTTTGATGCTATTGTAAATGAGCTATTTTGCTCCATTTCTTCTTCTTCTCTCTCTCTCTCTCTCTCTCTCTCTCAGGCTTTTGCCTCATTCATAATACTCACAAGGGGTTTTCTTTGCTTTCCCCTTATCAAATTCTTGTCTCTTGTGTTGCTTCCTCTTTGGTATTGCTCCATTGATCTTGTATCATTTGTATGGTAAAACTCTTCTTGCTCTCTTGGATTAAATCTATTATTTCATGCTCTTTTATTTTATTATATTTTATCATTTCAATCACTTTTTCTTACATGGTATCAGAGCTACTAATCCTTGTTTTGAGCTTGTGTGAAGGGTTCATTAGAAGAGCTTGATATTGTGAAGATCTTGAAGTTTGAAATATTGAAAGTCTTATCTTATTCTTTTGCAAATTTTCTTCTTTCTTATTCATTCTAACCCTCTTTGGAAGGCTTGCTGCCAAAGAGTTCTTCATTTTTAATTTTTTTCTAACCTCCTTTGGAAGGCTTGCCGCCAAAGGATTCTTTATTTTTAATTTTTTTTTATTATATCTAACCCTATTTCTGTTGCAGGCTTTTTAAGTTTTTGAAATTCAAGTTTTTTTTTCTGTTTTTGTTTTAGAAAGGAAAGTACAACAGTTCGTATTTTTCTTATATCTCATAATCTATGATCTGGGTTTGGTTGAAATTTTAACAGCGTTTAGAAATTATAAAAATAAAAAAACTCTTTAAATTTTATTTGTATTAGAATAGTATTGCAAAATTTATTATACTATATGTGCAATATTATTTGTTTTTCAAGTTTTAAGACAACAGTTCATATTTTTATGATATCTGTCAATCCGTGATCTGGGTTTGGCTGAAATTTGAACAACATTTAGAAGACATAAAAATGAATTTTTTTTTGAATTTTATTGAAAATAGAGTTATATTAAAAAATTTATCGCTCTCTGTGTGTAACACATTTTTTTAGTTTTTCAAATTTTTATTTTTCCCATTTCTTCAATCTGACCAGTGGTTTTGCAGAGAACATTTTAGTTTTTAATTTTGACTCTCTAAATCTCTTAATAATTATTTAACATTCTTGTGGATAATAAGTCTCACTTTTTTATTTCAAATCTATTATTTAAATTTTAAACGTGATTTTTAAATCATGTCAACTTTAATTTCAGAAATCAAGTTAAATAACTCAAACTATCATGCTTGGAAAACTCATCTTTCATTTATATTCTGTTTTAAGCATATTTTAGATGTTGCTACTGACCCTTCTATAGTTCCTGGTACCTCAGCTACACAAGATGAAAAAAATGCATGGAATACTAAAAATGAGGAAGCCCTTGGCCTCATTGGTATATCTCTTAACCCAGATTTATATGTTCTAATTTCTCATTGCACTAATGCCCATGAAGCTTGAGATATTTTAAAGCAAATGTATGATAGGCCATCTGAATCACGCAAAATTCAATTGCAAGACAATTTGGAAGACTTAAGGTATATTGATTTCAAATCCATGGATGAATTTTTACTTAAATTTGATTATATTAAAAGTCAACTAATTGGATTAGGTGTTACTCTCATTGATATTAGATTAATTATCATTATTTTAAAGAAATGTCTTCCTAGACAATTTCAACAATTTATTACTAATGTTCATTTTCAACTTGCTATTCTTACTTTTTCTACTCAATTAACTTATAGTATTTTTCAAAATTTGTTGCGTCAATAGGAAGCTAAGTTATTACAATTTGGTACTCTTAGATCTAATGAACATGCATTTGTGTCTAAAAATCAAAATCAAAATCTTAGATCATCTTATCATGCTCCAAATAATAATCAAAATCAAAATTTTAATACTCACAATTTCAATAATAATCATAACAATCATAACTTTAATAATCGTCACAATAATAACAACCTATTTAATTCTAGACCTTCTTTTAACAACACTAATAATCAAAATACAAATTGTACTAATAACCATCCTAATCAATATAATAGTCCTAATAAGAAACCTCATTGTACTTATTGTGGAAAAGATAGTCATTTGACTAACAATTGTTTTAAAAAGCAAAATGATAAGCAACCTATCAATAACAATAATAAAAAATCTCATAGTAATCAATCTCGTCATGCTTTTACTGTTAGTTACAATGTTCCTAAAAATTTAGAATGGATTATTGATATTGGTGCGTCTCAACATGTTACTTTTCATAAAGAAGTGTTTGATTATTTAAAACCCGATCCTTCTAATATTCCAATTCAATTAGCTGATAATCATAGTTGCAAAGTTGAAGGATTTGGTAATGTTAGTATTTCAAATGGAAAATTACATGATGTCCTTTATATTCCTGAGTCGAAATACAATCTTCTTTCTGGTGTAAAATTATGTCAAGATTACAAAGTTGAGTTTCATAGGGACATGTGCTCTGTTATTGATCCTAACACTAATGAAGTTGTTGTTAATGCTAAGTTAGGCCATGATAACTTATTTAAATTTTTTGGGTTCACCTCTTCTAGACACTCTTTGCACAAAGATATTACTTTTAATATGGAGCATGAAAGTCTTGCTCATTTAAAAAATGAGCATATCTCATCTAATACAGTTGAAAATTTACCTCCTATTGCTTCATCTAAGATGGCATGTGCAAAGTGCATGAGTGAAAACATGCAAAATACCAAAAGTTATCAAGCTTATAATCCTATTACTAACAAAGTGCACATAACACGAAATGTTTGTCTTGAAAGAAATGGTGTGCATGATTCTTCTAATGCTCAAAATAAACAAGTTCATGGAAGCAAAATTGTGTTAGTGGAGGACCAACCTCCTTCTCTAAACCCTACTCCTCATATATCTACCTTTATTCCTCCTATTCTTTCTTACAATGGTAATGGTAATGATGTATTTATAGATCATGGGAATAATGCTAATATTGATAATGGTAATAATGCTAATGTTGAAACAAATGATGCATTCATACATCACGACTCTTCTTCTAGTGATAAATTTGTTAAGAGAAAAAATAAATGGTTTCAAAAAGTACTTAGTAAAAGAGATCAATTTTTAGAATGTGTGGACTTTAACCTAGGAGGATTAACTACTGCAAATATTGTTTGATGTTAATGATCCTCATTTATCATCTTTGGCATTTCTCCTTAGTATGTTACCTAGAAATTATGTTCTATATATGATCTTAATTCTATTTGCATGATTTCATACCATGATATTTTAGGTATATTTATTCATGTGTATATATGGGGGCCCACATATATATCTTGATAAATATACAAATTATTGTGTCTCTTGTGACTTATCAAATATGAGTGCATTCTTTATTTCACATAAGTAAATTTATTTTATTTATTTTTCTTATTCCTTGGGATTATGAGTTATTATACACTATTGCCTTCAACATTTATTTTGTTCTACTGATTGGCACATAAGTGCAGTTTATGATTTTTTAGCATCATTCTATTGCCATATTGGCACTTTATGGTTAATACCATTTATTATTGGAGTTTTCCTCCAATTTTAGTTAATTTGACCCATCTTAAAGGCATTTTACTCTTATTTGAAGGCAGTCAATTGTTAATACTCATACTCCTCCCCTTTGATATCTTTGAAAACATGCCATATAATGTTATGTATACTTCTTTGCTTAAATCATGAGTCATGCAGGTTATGGATTGATCACCCATTAACTTGCAGTAAAATGACTTATTAGTGGACTTTCTATATCCACGTGATTGAAGCATTATTGATGTTGGATTCATTAGCTAGCCTTTTCTATGGTCTTTTCTTAAAATTTTTGATAACATATTTGTTCTTTGCAGGATATGATTTATCTTGATTTCTTTGCAGTACCAAGTTACACTTATATTTACTCTATGAGAATTTACTTATACATAAAAAGTTTCTAACTTGAATATAAGATGAAATTATCCTTGTGGATAGTTGCCTTTGTTTCTATGTTTCAGGTAATCCATCAAGGCACATACAAGATAACATTATTTGTTGTACAAATCCTATGCCACATGAATCCACTTGAAGATGTAACACACTTGAAGAATTATCCACTTCTCTTGGCTCTCCAATGATGTACCCATGATAATAAGAGACCTCTTGCACAATGAAGATATTTCAAAAAATTAAGTTGTAATATTGTAAATTGGTTTTGACAACATCTCCCCAAGTAAAGATTAAAGGGGGGTGTTAGAATTAATAATCTTTCTTTGGTTGCATTTATTTATTTATTGGGATAAACCAAGGCATCTCTTATGTATTATTTATTTGTCCTTTAGTCCACATGTAAAGGACATGTCATTCTTGTCCTATTGTCCACTTGTGAGGACAACTCATTTTTGTATTTCCTTTAATAAGGAAAATAAATATTCCTCCTTAAGAGGAACTTGACACTTTGCACACACCTTTTATGAATGTGGCATTCATAGAAATTGGAGTTACACATGCAAAGACATGCAACTCCTTTCTCATCTCTTTAAAAGAGGTGCTTCTCTCTCTCATTTTCATCTAGTCTCCATTATTCACATCAAGTTTTTGATGCTATTGTAAATGAGCTATTTTGCTCCATTTCTTCTCTCTCTCTCTCTCTCTCTCTCTCTCTCTCTCTCTCTCTCTCTCTCTCTCTCTCTCTCTCTCATTCTTAGGCTTTTGCCTCATTCATAATACTCACAAGGAGCTTTCTTTGCTTTCCCCTTATCAAATTCTTGTCTCTTGTGTTGCTTCCTCTTTGGTATTGCTCCATTGATATTGTATCATTTGTATGGTAAAACTCTTCTTGCTCTCTTGGATTAAATCTATTATTTCATGCTATTTCATTTTATTATATTTTATCATTTCAATCACTTTTTCTTACACTTTGTAATAATATTCTTTAAATTTAATTTCCTACTATTTACTAGTTGGCTTCTATAATTTTCCTAGTGGCTTAATTCATTTTTATTTCAAAGCATTTTAATTTTAGTCAGTTTAAAGAAAATGATGAATGCTGGTGCTTGACACATGGGCTATGCTACCACATCTTGCATATTGTATTGTAAAAAAATGCCTGTCTATATTGTACACCACTTTCATGTCCTCTCTAAATAGAGATACATTAAGAATGATTTTTGTTGGAAATTCTAACATTATCTATGTAATTTTGTGATCTAGTAATTAGATTATATTTTACTTCAGATGAATCTACAATGCCCATGAAACAAAATGGAATGTTCCTAGATCAAATTGATATGAAGCCATTATTAAATGTGATGAATCAGGTTTGGTCTTTAGTCATCACCATTACAACTAAAATACTAATATTTTTTTTGTTCAATGGACAAGGAATTGAGAACTTGAAATATGATAATTGTTACGATTTTGGCATCGAAGCTAGAAAAAGGTTTATAGTACTTTTGATATATTTGGTATGTATGGTTTGTCTAGATCTAAATTTAGGAAAACTATGCTGTATGACTCTATTTCTATGGGGATAATTGAGTTTTTCCTCACAATCACTCTTTTATATGCTAGTGGACAAAAGCAATAATTTTTCCTTCTAATAATTCAGCTAGTAGTCACAATCATGAAGGACCCATGTTGAAAGTGATGATCAGTTCCTACAACTATCCATCACTTGCATAGTATAGTTGTCACAACAATGTCATAAATATGACAACAAGATTTGATAGATAACCATCACTTCTACAATGCAACTATCTCATATACATCATAATTACAATGATAGAGTAAAAGTTATAACTGTCATAATTAAGATGATGTACTATCGCAATTGTGACATCGTAGAGATGAATTCTTGTCCCTCCTTTCTTCCAAGTTACACTTTTTAGTGTCATAAGTACAATAGATTCCCTTGTTGTCACAATTTGTGATAAAAAAAGTTCGACAGGACACATCGAGTGAGTCTATTGCTAGGGTGATGGTTGGACATTGCAATTGTGACGATTTGTCATCGCAACAAGACTACATATGATGGTAGTAAAAAGGATATTGACATAACTAAAGCCTTGGAAGGAGATAGAAACTCCAAAAAATTTCTAAAAGAATTCAATAATACTTTCATTACCCTCATTCCTAAAAAAGAGAAGACACAAAATTTCAATGAATTTAGACCTATTTTTCTTTGCAATGCCCTATACAAGCTCTTTGCCAAGATCCTAGCTATTAGACTTCAAAAGATCTTACCTAGCCTTATCAATGAGGAAGGAACTTTTTTGCTCCAGGATGGTCAATATATGATGGTGTTATCATAGCTCAGGAGACTATACATTCAGTTCAATATAATAAAACTCCAAAAATGCTTATTAAATTAGATATTAAGAAAGCATATGACATAATAGATTGGAGATATTTATGTAAAAGTCTAGAAGCCTATGGGTTTTCTAAGAAATGGATAGAGTTGGTCTTTGAATGCATCTCAACCTTAAAATTGTCTATGTTGGTTAATAGTGCTCTAGTAGGCTTCTTTAGTATTTCTTGAGGTTTATGATAGGGAGACCTGATCTCCCCCTTTCTTTTTATCCTTATTAAAGATGCTCTAGGAATAGTTATCTCTCAAGCTAGATCCTTGGGTGATATCTAGTGCATAACTATTAATAGTACTCTAGACTTGACTCCTCATCAAAATTTTGTAGATAAAACCATGCTATAAAACCAAAGTTAGTTGAGGAAGCCTCAACTTTGAAAGGTATTTTGAAACAACATTCTTTGGCTTTTGGACAAGAGATTAATAGGGACAAATCATATATCTTTTTCTTTAATACTCAACCAAGAATGGAGTAGCAAATATGTGCCATTCTGGACTTTAACAAAGGCTCTCTTCCTTATAAGTACTTGGGGATGTGCTTGAATTTTGGTTTGAAATCAACTAAACTTTGGAATCCAATTATAGAAAAACTTCAGAGAAAAGTGAAAATTGATGTGCACTTACCTTCAAATCAAAATCTATCTTGGCTAGCTTATCTTTTATTTCAATTGTAAAGTTACATATATCACTTAACTTTACAAAAAAAGAAACAACATTATTTACATATATTTCAAATGTATCAAGAATAGTAGACAATTCTACTTGGTCAATGGCTATCCTCTGTGCTACCTTCTCCAAAATTTTATTCTCAAATTTTCTTTCTACCCTTTGTAGAAGTTTATCTTGCCCATTGATGTCCTCATTATACTTGTGAACAACTTCAAACAATTGATCCAAAATAGGTTGTTTCTCATGAACCTCAATATTCAAAACATCCATAAATATGCTTTTGATGTCTTCAAGTACCTAGTTCTTCTTCTTCTTCTTCTTCTTCTTCTTCTTCTTCTCTTCTCTGAGCTTTTATTGTTTGGCCCTCTTTTTCCAAAGCTCACCAAGGGTATCCATCTAATCAAGAGTCAGATTGGAAATATCCCAATCTGGTATCACAATTTCCTCTTCTAGATCAATCTCTTCATTTGAGGTTTCTACCTCTTTACCCTTTTCTTTCTAAATGGAAGGAACAATTTCCTTTTCTTTACTCAATACATTAGTGCTTGTTTGAGGATTAACCTCAACTGTCATTGCACTTGCCATGGTAGTAACAATAGTAGAAATAACACTAGAAATGGTAGGAATAGAGACAAATGTGGAAGAAATAGCACTAAGAATAGGAATACCTTGTTGTGACTCAGTTAGGCTTGACGCTAGAGTGATCTGAGCCTACTTCTCAGTAGATGAAGTGATGGAAACTTCACTCAGCAATGAATGCACTTGGTAAAATTGCTCTAATTTTTAGTTGAGTGCTTGGTGAAGCAATGTTTAACTCAAATAGCTTGGTGGAAACCTTCTCTGAGCTAGATGGCACTAAGACTTTGCTTGTAGAGTTGGGAAGAGAGACCATTACCTTAGCTACTATCTTCTCAAGATTTGAGTCTTCAATACTCAGTATCTTAGGAAGATCACCTCCTATAGCTTCTTGATCCTCTTCATCTTCATCATCATCTCCTTCCATATTTTCTACTTCATCATCATCCATATCTTCATTATCTTTTTGAAAATTTTCTACTTCATCCTTGTCATCAATTTGCACACTCTGATCACTAGGCTTGCGCAACCCATAGATATTCTTCCATGCTATGGTGTTGGACTTCACAACTAACTCAATGTCCTTAGATATGATAAAAATTGAATCTGGGGGTTAGCTTTGTTTCATTCTCCTTCAATGATTTCTTCACTTCCTTATCAACAAGACTTGACATAAGTTGTTTGAGAGTTTTCTCTCTGATGTCCTTGGCAATAATTAATGCATTCTCCCAATGATGTGATATTGTTTTAAATAGAGTTTCATGAAATTTCTTTGATAGTTCCCCTGAGAAGTATTTCTATAATAGACAAGTTAACAAGGAAGCAAAGTTACATGGATTTTTCTTCGAGACTCGGATGCTCTCCATGCTTTTGCTAAGTGGGTTCAACAACAACTCGATAAGGTTGAAGGATAGGTTATTCTTCACCACCTTGTATTCTAGGTCAACAACTTCATAGGGAAAATTGTTCAGATGACTCAAGTTGTATATCTTATGTGTAATCACATGGATACCAAACTTTATCTCCATGTCTATAACTCCATTGAGTTACATACCTCTGCCATCTCACTTGGCAAGAGTTCTCTTAGTCAGTTCAACTCGACTTAGGGTTTTTATAGTCTTTGCCTTGTTTAAAATCGGAAACCATGTTATCTTGTGTATCATCTTCTTTGTAATTTGAATAGGGTGATCTAATAAAAAATGCATGTCATAGATCCTATGTTTGAAGAATTGTAGAAAGATGAGTTCCCTATATTGGAAGATCCTCTAGGAAGAGGGAGGAAACCGCTCTCGGGATCTAGTATATCAAGGTATCTGTGGTTCTCTTTTTCTTCTACCTCGCCCTATTTCTTAGATACATAACCATTCATCTTCACCTCTTATTTTCCACACTCAAATCCCATCATTGTGCAATACTCTCACTCTTCATAGAGTAGTTACCCCTACTGCTATCACTTTTCAGGCCATACCAGTAATCCTCCCTACCTCAATGGTTGTTCCCTGGGGTAATGCTATTGGTCCTTTGAGACTTGCTGCTAATAATGACCTCTCTAGAGCTTCTCAAAAGAATTTTTCCAAATTCAATGGTGATGGGAAGGTCTCTTCTGACAAGCACATCATGACTTTCTTTTTTGCATTTGGTGTCATTTGTCCTCAACATGAAGATGTAGTGGTGAGGATATTTGTGGAAACCTTGGTTGAGAATGTAACTGACTAGTTTCAACACCTTCCAGTAGGATGTATCATGACCTAAGATGACATGCAGAATCAATTTAAAGCATACTAAAAGAGTAAAGAAGATGAACACACTCTGTTGACTCAACTTACCCACATAAAGAAGGAACCTAGTGTTCCTGTGAGAGATTTCATTTCAAAGTTCAATAAGTTGGTCAATAGGATCCCTACTACAGATGACCAAAAAATGTTCTTCATCAACTCTATGCCCTTATACATTAGTTTTAAAATTAGGTGTGCACATGTGGCTAATCTGATGGCTGGTCAAACCCTAGCAATCAGATTGGAGGGTGATCTAATAACAATCGAGAAATGGAAAAGAGAAATTCATAGTGGAGCCTCAACAAGTTCTGTCACTGGTGTAACCAACAATACTGAAGTGATGCTTCAAAATCTCTCTAATGAAATGATTTCCATGAAGAGGCAAATGGGGAAGCCTAGTTCTATAAACCATATCAAGACATTACCCAGAGGCCACATGAAGCCAAACCATTGCAATTGTTGTCTGCTTAGCAAACTTGTTATTGAGGAACCCTCCAAGAAGAAAAAATTGTGTATTTTTCATCTATGAGCAGATTACGATGGTGATTCCTACCCAAAAATGAACAAATATACGCAATTCACTACTATTAATGAGCTAACCACTGAGTACCCCAAAAGTGAAGATGATTCTACTGCCCATGGTAACTTTGGAACATTCTTTTTGGAGTATGAATCAGATTCGAAGGTGGGAGGCAACTACTTTGCCACCTTAGGTGGAGTTTAGATGACTATGGCTATAGGACGTTAGAGAGAGAAGAATCTAGTGAACTCTATTCCTACCTAGAATCTTGCCATTGGCCCTTCTCTAGCAGCAGCTGGAGCATCCACTTGCTCATCCTAGAGGAAAGATCAATCAAGGTTCAATCCAATTAGTAAGCCCCACTCCTCATTTGACATAATATAGTATTATAAGGATGCTTGTATCTAGGTGTCTCCCCTTGATTATCTCAAAACTCATCCTATTGAATTGCAAAAGCTAGTAGATTATTGTAAAAGTGATGCTAATGCCAAAACTCAACCTAATGTCAACTCTACCTTTAGCAACAACTAGCCTCAATTGGATAGTGGCTCACTAGCTAATGAAGAGCTTGTCTTGCTTATGATCTTCAAAGAGGAAGAAGCATAAGTTTTGGCTACCTCCCCTAATTAGAAGCCTGATCCATTCTATGTGTCCTTATATGTAAATGGCCATAAACTTAGTAATTGCATAATTGATTCTAGAGCTACTGATAATATCATGCCCTCTTCTATTAATCATGTCCTTGGCTTGAATCTTAACAAGACTTTTGGACATTTATATTCCATGGATACAAAGCAAGTCCCTCTATTAGGTCAAGTGAAAGACACACAAGTAGCATTGACTGCTCACCCTACAAAGAGAATGAAGCTAACCATCCCGCTAGTAGATAGTTCGGCTAGCTATGGTATGCTTTTAAGTAGAAGCTTTTGTAGAGACATGGGAGGGGAAATCAAGATAGATTGGTCTCATGCCATAATCCCCATGGGAAATAAGAAAATCAAGTTGGAACTTGAGGAGAAAGCCAAATTCATGGTCCTGAAGTCTGATGACCCTAAGGCATAGATCCCATATCAAGAGATGGAGTTCAAAAATTACATGATGTTCTCCAACTTCAATTGATCTCAAGAAAAACCAGAGCCTTCTAGTGACCCATAGGTTTGGACCCTAGATTTCAATGGTAGTTGTGCTACTATTGGGTCTAGAGCTACTGTAGTGTTTATATCCCCAAATGGAGATGTAACTCAACTTGCATACAAGTTGCAATTAAAAAACACCAACAATACAACAAAGTATGAAACCTTGTTGTTAGGTATCACTATTACAAAGTAGAAGGGAGTGAAAGTCTTAAGAGCTAAGAAGATGTGAAGCTCATAGTAAAATAAGTCTGAGCTCAGTACACTCTAAAGAATGCAAGGCTCAAGAATTACAAATATAGGGTCTGGGATGAGATTGAGCACCAAGATGCCTTTTAAATACAAGCTATTCCAAGGGAATAGAATGCAAAGGTAGATTTGTTAGCTACCTCATTCTCGTTGCTACTCCCACATCCATATTTCATAGATAATTAGTACAAGGTTGAAGTCTTGTTTAGGTCAAATGTTCCTAACAACATTGAGACATGGCAAGTGTCCAATGATGATAAGCAGATCTAGTCTTTCCTAGAAGGATCCAAACCTTTCAGTGATTAGTACTTTGAAGGAGGTGAAAATGCCTGCAAATATTTCTTCCCTGACACTAAGAATGAGTTGGAGCTTGGAGTTGAACAACTCAAAGGAAACAAGATCCCTCGACAGCCCTTGAGAAACTATTTGATAGGAATGATGCATTTGTTAGAAGGGAAAGGGGAAGAAAAGGTGGAAATTCTGAAGAGTATGAAGGAATGAACATTGTCATCAAATATAAACCCAAAATGGTTAATATCGGTAGTAGTTGCTCGAAGGAAGAAAGGGTAAAAGCAAAGGGATTGTTATCAGAATACCAAGATGTATTTGCTTGGAGATATGAGGACCTAAAGACCTTAGGAATGGTGAATTCAAGAACAAAATTTGCCTCAAGCCTGAAGCTACTCCCTTTAGGAAAAAGGAACATAACTATAACCCTATGGTCTTAGATGCCATCTTTAGGAAAGTTCACAAGATGATGGAAGCAAGAATTATCTACCCCTACACCATTCAACATGGATAGCCAATATTGTACCTATCCGAAAAAAGAATGGGGAGATTAGAATTTGCGTGGATTTTAGGAATTTGAATAAGGAATCTCTAAAGGACAATTATGCCTTTCCCAATATGGATCATTTACTGCAAACAATGGCCAATTTCAAAATGATGTCCATGTTAGATGAATTTTTGGGTTTCAACCAAATTGAGGTAAACTTGGAAGACCAGTTCAAGACAATATTCACCACCCCTTGGGGAACATTTGCATATAATAGGATTCCCTTTGGGCTCATCACAATGTTGGAGCCACCTTTAAAAGGGCTATGAATTCATCCTTTGCTGATCTCAAGGATAAAATCATTGTCACATAGCTGGATGATCCAATAGTTTTCACCAAAAAGTGAGAGAATCACCTAAGGGACTTGGAGAAAGAGTTGAAAAGATGAAGGGAGCATGGGATTTCACTCAATCCCAAGAAGGTTTCTAGGTCATGTTAGATCCATCCAACAGCTGGATTTTCTTGGGAAGAAAATCTGGAGTCAAATCATTCTTTGGATAGGTGAACTTTTTGAGATGTTTCATCCCTGATTTTTATGAAATCACCAAGTGCATAGTTGATATGATGAAAGGAAGTTAGAGTTCCAAATGGAATGATTATGGAAGAAAGGCTTTCAATCAAATTAAGGATGCCATAGCCAAAGCACCCATGTTGGTAAATCCAGATTACACTAAGGAGTTCATATTGTATTGCTACACCTCAGCCCATATGCTATTTGCAATACTCATGCAAGAAAACAAGGAAGATATCTAAGATCCAATTGCTTTCATGAGTACTCCCCTTAAAGAACATGAGTTGAGATACTATGAAATGGAAAAGCATGCCTATGTAGTAGGGAGATTATAACTTGTGTGAATTTTAGGAATTTGAATTAGGAATCTCTAAAGCACAACTATGCCTTGCCCAATATGGATCATTTACTGCAAATAATGGCCAATTTCAAAATGATGTCCATGTTAGATGGATTTTTGGGTTTCAACCAAATTGAGGTAAACCCAAAAGACCAATTCAAGACAATATTGACCACCCCTTGGGGAAAAATTCACATATAATAGGATTTCCTTTGGGTTCATCAATGCTAGAACCATGTTTCAAAGGGCTATGAATTTATCCTTTGCTGATATGAAGGATAAAATCATCGTCATATAGCTAGATGATTTGATAGTTTTCACCAAAAAATGAGAGAATCACCTAAGGGCTTGGAGAAAGTGTTGAAAAGATGTAGGGATCATGGGATTTCATTCAATTCCAAGAAACTTTCTAGCTCATATAGTCTCCTGGGAAGGCATTAGGATTGACACAAAACACGTTAGAGCCATCCAACAGCTGAATTTTCTTGGGAAGAAAATCTAGAGTCAAATCATTCTTTGGATAGGTGAACTTTCAAAGACATTTCATCCCTAATTTTTATGAAATCACCAAGTGCATAGTCGATATGATGAAAGGAAGTCAAAGTTTCAAATGGAATGATTTTGGAAGAAAGGCTTTCAATCAAATTAAGGACACCATAGCCAAAGCACCCATGTTGGTACATCCATATTACACTAAGGAGTTTGTACTATATTGCTATGCCTCAGCCCATATGCTATTTGCAATACTCATGCAAGAAAATAAGGAAGCTATCCAAGCTCCAAATTCTTTCATGAGAACTCCCCTTAAAGAGCATGAGTTGAGATACTCTCAAATGGAAAAGCATGCTTATGCAGTGAAGAGATTAGAATTTGTGTGGATTTTAGGAATTTGAATCAGGAATATCTAAAGGACAATTATGCCTTGCCCAATGTGGATCATTTACTGCAAACAATAGTCGGTTTCACGATGATGTCCATGTTGGATGGATTTTTGAGTTTCAACCAAATTGAGGTAAACCTGGAAGACCATTTCAAGACAACATTCACCACCCCTTGGGGAATGTTCACATATAATAAGATTCCCTTTGGGCTCATCAATGCTGAAGCCACCTTTCAAAGGGCTATGATTTCATCCTTTGCGAATCTCAAGGATAAAATCATTGTCATATCACTAGATGATTTGACGGTTTTCACCAAAAAATGAGAGAATCACCTAAGGGACTTGGAGAAAGTGTTGAAAAGATATAGGGAGCATGGGATTTCACTCAATCCCAAGAAAGTTTCTAGGTTATATAGTCTCCCAGGAAGGCATCAGGATTGACCCAGAACATGTTAAGCCATCCAACAACTGAATTTGCCTGGGAATAAAATTTGGAGTCAAATCATTCTTTGAACAGGTGAAATTTCTGAGATGTTTCATCCCTAATTTTTATGAAATCACTAAGTGCATGGTGGATATGATGAAAGGAAGTCAGAGTTTTAAATGGAATAATTCTGGAAGAAAGGCTTTCAATCAAATTAAGGACACCATAGCCAAAGCACCCATGTTGGTACATCCATATTACACTAAGGAGTTCATATTGTATTGCTACACCTTAGCCCATATTCTATCTACAATACTCATGCAAGAAAATAAGAAAGGTATCCAAGCTCCAATTGCTTTTATGAGTACTCCCCTTAAAGAGCATGAGTTGAGATACTCTCAAATGGAAAATCACGCCTATTAAGTGGTAAGAAAACTCAAAATTTTTAGGTTCTATGCATTGCACTCCCCTTCTATTGTATTTGTACTTGATTTAGTCATTAAAAGCATATTGACCCAACAAGAGATATGTTGCAACACTAGAGGTGTGTGGATAGAAAAAGTGCAAGAATACAACATTGAGATGAAGCCAACAAAGATGGTGTGAGGAAATGGCTTGTGTAGGATAATTACAGAAAATTGAGGCTTAAGTCAAGAAGATGAATCTTCAAGGGCACTAGTGGTCAGTCTCTAAGACCCCTGGTTCTCAAACATTTCCTATTTTATTAACTTATGTAGAATGCCTTGATGGATTGACATACAAGCAAAAAAGAGACCTCATAATTAAATTAGCTAAGTATGTCATATATGATGACCAACTTTACAAGAGAGCAACACATTGAACCTTCTTGAGATGTGTGGATAAACCTCAACAAGAAAGGTTGCTTCATATTTTCCACAATGAGGCCTGTGGTGGTCATTTTTCATCAATAGTTACAACATACAAGATTTTGAGGCAATGCTATTACTGGCTTGGCATGTTCAAGGATGCTTATAAGTGGGTGGCCAAGTGTGACAAGTATAGGATGTTCTCTAACAAGCCTCAATAAGCTTCTCTACCTCTAAAGCCAGTTGTGATTAAAGGCCCCTTTCAAAATTGGGAAATTGATTTCATTGGACCAATCAATCCACCCTCGTTTTTTGGTCACTGGTATGCCATCACTACTATGAACTACTTCACCAAATGGGTGGAAGCCAAGCATACTAAGAAAAATACTTCTAAAGTCATGTATGAGTTCATCAAAGAAAACATTTTTATAAGGTTTGGGGTGCCAATGAAGCTTGTTATAGACAATTCTTCTTACTTCTCTTGTACGGAGATTACAAAATTATGCTATACAACAACATACATCTCAGTCATTCATCTGACTATTTTCCTCAAGGAAATGGTCAAGTAGAATAAAGCAATAAGAACTTGATCAATATAATGAAGAACTTGGTTTATGAGAACTAGAAGAATTGGCACAAGAAATTGCATGATGTGCTATGAGTAGGTAGAGTAACACCCAATAAGGCAATCAAAATTTCTTTGTTCGAGCTGGTATACAGAGTTGAAGGTAGCCTTCTCCCATTAAAGCTATTCATTTGTAAACTACAACAAGTGATCAAGGATCCAATATTCCAAAATGGTTTGGAGAAGCACATTATGTACCTGTCTAAGCTAGAAGAAGAACACGAAAGGATGGCTGATCACATTATAGAGCATTAGAAGAACGTGAAGACATTCTTCAACAAAAGGATAGAACAACGAAGTTCATGGAGGGTGATCTCATCCTATTGTGGGATAGAAGGCATGAACCCAAAGGTATGAATCATAAGTTCAAATCAATTTGGAAGGGCTCTTTCAAGATTATGCAAGTAAACCACAATAATTCTTTCATTTCGACATATCCGTTTGGAGAGATTTTGCCATTTTCTTATAATGGTTAGGATCTAAAGTTGTATCAAGTTCATAATTGAAAGTAGCTAGTGTTAGTATAGGTAGGATAAAATTTAATTATTGTTGTGTTGGGGTTGGGTTTAACTTAGTATGTTAACCAGTTAGGATGTTTACCAAAGGCTTGAGAGATCTTGTTTTATGATGTTGTGCGAATTTTGTGATTTTTCAGTGATTCAACCTTTGAGGTTTTGATCAATGTATATATTGTGATTTCTAGTTGCTTGTATAGGACTAATGTGGTTATTTTGACTTGATGAGACTTTTTGTTATGAGCTTAGCGCAACTTATCTTTATGTATGTTGGGAAGTGGATTGCAATGGAGGCTGAACACCTAAAGAGGTTTCCTAGGTAACCTATTGTAGGTTTACTAATAAGTGAAAAAATTCCATTTAAATGGGTTTAAAATGAATTTAGCAAGAGTCAATGGATTACCTCATCCATGCCTCGAGTGCTAGTACATGCTATGATGGGAATAGAGAGAATGCTTGGTTGCAAACTTGCCTTGTTAGTATGCCTTGTCTATAAGAAATGATACATATGCCACATAGAGTCACTAGGGGGTGGAGTTTAGAGAGACTACCAAGGTAACCTTAGAGTTGGCTCATGTGATGATACTTTCCCACTTACATAGTAGGTTTCCTACATGTCTTTGTTGCCTCTGAAATTAGATGTTATGTGTGTATTTGGTACCTTTGAGATAGATTGCTATGAGGATTACCTTGACGTAGATTATGGTTATGACTTATGAATTTTTATCCATATCAGACCTGATATTATCTCCTCAACATGATAGGAGTGGACCATTTAGGTTCCATGAGGTCAAGTGGTAGTTTTTCTTATCCCATTGAGATCTGATAGTTGGATGTCATTGCTAGATGTACTTGTGCAGTTGTTCTATTCTTATGATATTGTGATTATGTTCTTTGGTCATACTTTGATGTACCGTACTTGATTATTGGAGATCTATCTATTCATGATGTATATTCTTTTAACATTTCATACCCTATGAATTGTACAAAAGATTATTGTGCATTCTGGTTATTCCATGTGTCATCTTATGTACTTGTATATTATTAAGATTATACATAACAAGATTAAATGGAAAGATGAGATATTTTATTAAAGGGAACTATAGAAGGAGAGGAGATCCAAGGGATGTGAAAAATACTATTTGACCTTAAGAGAGGCCAAGACATCAACATATTATGGAGTTAGGGAAGGCTGTCATGAAGCCTAATTAAGAGCAAAGCCATTGCAATAGATAGTTGAAAAAGGGCAAAGAAGGAAGAGATGATCTATAATTTCTTCCTTAGCTTCACATAATGGATATCTAGTTAGACCCTAAAATCAAAACTTCCTTAGCCTTTGTGGAGTGAGGGTCCTCTAGTGAAAGACTATCCAAGAAAAGATTTCTGCCTTAGGGAGGCAAAAGTTATCCCAACATAATCTAAGAGGAAAAATACTTTTAGAAAAACCTTGACGAGATTCTAAAAACCTATAACCTAGTTTAGAAGTATACTCCCCATTATTACTTCTAGCCCAGATGAGGGAATCCTTCCCTCTTTTGAAGGAAATTTTCCTCAAACAAAGAATTGATTGGAGGAGATTTTAATCTTCTAGAGGAATATCCTCAGAATCTAAATCTTTCCATTTCTAGTTCATCCCATTATCCTCAAAAGTCACATAATCCCTAACCTTAGACCCCCATTTTGTTTCCGAAAAGTATTTCGATAGATGGAGGGGAGGATAAAGATGAAGGGCCTTATATCCTCCCTATGAGTTTGTCTAGAATAAAGCATCCCTATCACCCGCTAGATTCCATGACAAATTATCCTGTATAATATGTTTGCATTTTAATAGGAAATTCCAAAACCTTGATCCTTTAGGAGGATGAGTTTCTCTGAAAAAATTAACTAGATCTAAGGATGAAAGGCATTTATTAGTCAATATTTTGACCCATTTTAGGTTGGGAAATCTGATCATTCAACAAATTAACCTTGCTCCCAAAGCTATCCCTTGTAATTTCATATTTTTTATGCCTACCCTTCCTACTTCTTTAGATCTATAGACTTGGTCCCAAGAGAGGAGGGATAACTTTCTTTTCTCTGCACATCCTTCCCATAAATAAGATCTAAGGAAATCAATGATGATACTTAGTTTACTATAAGGAAGATCCATTTTAGAGAATTGATAAATAGGTTGAGCTGTCAAGACTGAAGAAACCATGGTCTTTCTCCCTATTAAGGATAGCCACTTACCTTTCCAACTATCCATTCTCTCTTTTAGTTTCTCTATGGGAGGGTCCCAAAGCTTTGATATATAATGGCTAGATTTTAGGGGAAGGCCTAAATATTTTCAAGGAAGAGTGCCCTTTTTAAAATCAAGGGTAGTACATATTAGTAGTTCTATGTTAGAATTAGTATTAAAGAAGAAGATTTCTGATTTGTCTTTGTTAATCGTCTGCACTGATACCTTAGTGTATTTATTTAAGATAATTTTAAAAGCTAAAGCCTCATTTACCAAAATTCTCCCATATAATATGGTATCATCTACAAAATGTTGATGTGTAGTAGGATCCTGGTCACTAGTTATCAAAATCCCTTTAAGTTCCCCTAGGTCTATAGCCCAAGAAATTGATCTTCCTAATGCATCTGCCATTAGAACAAAGAGGAATGGAGAGAATGGGTCCCCCTTTCTAATACCCTGAGAACTACTGAAAAAACCTACTAGGGTGCTATTTACTAGAATAGACATCTTTGGGGTTGACACACATTCAAAGACTAATTTTATCCACTATTTTGAGAAGCCATATGCTTCTAGACATTTACATAAGAAACACTAATCTACCCTATCTTATGCCTTATTAATATCTAACTTAATGAGCATTGTAGGGGATCTATTGTTATGAATAGAGAATTGCTTCTTGAGTTATAATGATACCATCATATATTTATCTTCCAGGGACAAAACCTATTTGCTCCTTGCTAATGAGGTTGGATAGAATCTTCTACAACTAGAGGCTAAAATCTTGGTAAAGAGCTTATAAAGAGTATTTCATAGGGCAATAGGTCTAAAGTCATTAAATGAATCAATAATTTCCTTTTTGGGAATAAGGGAAATAAAAGTGTTATTAACTTTTAGAAGCAATTTTCCTTGGTTCCTAACTCCTTCTAGAACCTTAGTAATATCATCCCCAATGAAGTTCCAACTTTTATGAAAGAAGAATGTAGGGAATCCATTTGGTCTTGGTGATTTATCCAGATGCATTTATTTAAGAGCTGACTTAACTTATGACCTAGATATCTTTTGTAGAAGAAGATTGTTTTGTTCCCTAGATCCTAGTTTTGGGATTTTGGACATAAGATTTTGTTGGGAAAGCAAGTTAGAACTAACCTCACCATTGTAGATATCTTCAAAGTAAGAGATTGCCTCCAAGCTTATCTCCTTAGGATGATTCTTAATGTTTCCATCCCTCCCTTTCATAGATGTAATTCAATTGATTGTCCTTTTCTATTTGGAATTGTTATGAAAAAAGTTAGTATTGTTGTCCCTTGCCTCCAACCATACCTCTCTCAATTTTTGCCTCTAGAGAAGCTCTTATTTGGAGAGAACTTCTTCATATTTCTACATAGGGTTTTTTTTCCTTGTAGGTATTGATTTTCCCCCATTCCATGCTCCATAAATTCATTAAGGGATGCCAATTTTTCCTCCAAAGTTAACTTTTCCTCAAAGATTTTCTCGGAGAATTCTGAGTTCCCCTCCAATTTTCACTTAATTATTTTCAGCTTACTCACTACTTAGAATAGTTTGGTGCTTGACCTCTATTTCCTCCCACCATTATTTTATTTGTTTAAGAAAATTTTCATCTTTAAGCCACATTTGTTCAAATTTGAAAGGGCCATTACTAGGACATTTATCCTCTATAACCTTCAACTCGATAGGTTAGTGGTCTGATCCTTATATTGGTTTAACTTTAGAGTGAAATGAAATAGGTATCAAAGATAAGTCCCCATAAATAAGAACCATATCTAACCTTATGTGATATTGGTAAATCATTTCCTTCTATTATTCTAGTTAAAGGTATTATTTGAACATGCTACTTCCATCAAGCCTAGCCTATTAATCCAATCAAAAAATTCCTTTGATGCCAAAAAAAGAGAATTGTTGCCACCTCATTTCTTTGAGGGATGAAGGATATCATTGAAATATCCTTCAATAATGGATAGACCATCTTGTTCTATACTGAGACTTCTTCTATTTCCATCCATATCCTTGACTTCTCTCTATTGTTGATTGGACCATAGATATTAAAAATCTTATACCAAAAATTAGATCTTATACCCTTTACTGACCCACAAATCCAATTTCTATGAAATTCCAAAGATGAGTTAGAGATGTTCCTTGGATCCCATAACAAAGCAAACCCACTTGAAGTTCCTTCTATTGGGGAGTCTCTTACTTCCCTCCAACCTAGAGAGTTCTTAAATTTACCCATTTCTTCACTATTTAGTTTAGTTTCCTGAAGAAGAACCATGTCAACCTTAGTATTAGAGATGCAACACTTTAGGAGTCATTGTTTGTTAGGGGCATTGAGGCCCCTAACATTCCATGTAATGATATTCATGGTGCTATGGGAAGGATCTTCCTCTTCCCTGCATAAAGATTTTTGGTAAGTTTAACCTGACCTTTTGCTTCCTCATCTTTAGATCTCAACTCTTGCAAGGATTTCCATCCACACTTCCTCAATACTTTTTCACAGTCTGGAGCTCCTTCTCTTGGGAGTTAAATTCCTAAACCTAAAGATCCCAAGTTATCCTCCTTTATTTCCTCATTGATCTCAAGATATATTATTTCCTTATCAGTATTAGAGACTATTTCTTCTTCCCTGAGGTCAATTTCCATAATTTTAGAGACTAAAATAGATTTCTACAACTTCACCTCCTCTTCATTACAAATCTCATCCAAAAATTGATTCATTAGATCATCCACTACCATATTTTTTAGAGCTACTATTAACATATTGACTTCTGCTTCTTATTTGTTTTGGGGTTTCACTTGGATCTTCCTCTATTTGGGCCAATTTTTTTGAAACAAACCCCTCTTCCTCTACTTCTTGACTAGATCAAACTACTTCCTTTGAAGGAGTGACTTGAAGAGTAGTTTTCAACAAAAGAAAACCTTTCTCATCATTACCTAGACTAATAATTACCAATTTGAGGTGAGGAGGGAAATCCCTAATCGCTCCTTCCTCCATCTCCTCCCCTAAGTGGATCGAAAAACCCCACCTTTCTCATTTAGGGAGATTTGAATGTTTGCAAAATCTCTCAAAGATCCTAAAGAAAGACATATTGAAGTAGAGAAACAACAAAAAATGGTTCTCTTGTAAACTACTTCTTGGATTGCATGTTAGCAATTGTAATTCACATTCACTTTTAAAGTTTTTGAATTACATGCATAGAAGATTCGTATTCAAATTTGCTAAATATTCACAACCAAAATTATTAAAATTTCCACCAGGCACTGGGAAGAGAGGCAGATTTAGTAGTTGTGACTAATATTTTTTTTTTTGACGCATGCAGCTCAATTAAAATTCTTTATAGAAAAACCTCAAGTCATCCCAGTTTTTTCCTAGCTTCTGTAGAATATAGATCTGTTATAATTATTGACCCCGTATTTATGCTAAGTAGAGTGTTCAAGTAAATATAATTTAATAATTTAAATTCTTCCTGTATGATATATTGTACTGTAGGATATTTGCAAGCAGAAATCACTTCGCAGATCGTTTATGTATTGTAGATATTCATTGTGGGTCCAATGCATTTTATTTGGAATTGTTTGATGGATGGTGATTTTTCTTAGCGCTAATGTTGCCCTTGTTCACGTGTCACTAATTATATGGGTAGTCTACTTGCTATAGGACCAGTGAGTGTTGTCCTCCCCTAATATGCATACTTGTCCCCCTCGATGGTTGTGTCCCTGGCAGCGAGTGGATCTTCATCTTCACACGCGTCCATGCCAAAAAATCTAACTTCACCATTTAGTTGCTCGAAAGTTGCAGAGCGAAATCAATATAGAAAGACACAAGTTTTATCTTGTTAACAAGAACCTTGGAAATACTTTATAAACTATGTTGCATGGGCTGATGGGTCTAAAATCAATTAAAGCCTTAGGATCCAACCACATCTTAGAGACAAGAATAATAAAAGTGTTGTGCTGTTTAACTTCCTCAACAACTTAAATTTCATGAATAAATCCTTAGTAACCCTAGTAAAATCCATTTTGATGATTTCCCATAAGTGCTAGAAAGAGGTCACGAGAAACATGTCAAGGCTCGAAGCCTTAAATTCTTAAATGGATAGTATTGCATTCTTAACCACTTCCTCAATAACATGGCTGGAAATAATTGCATTATCCTCAACATTCAACACTCTCAATAAAGAATGAATGAGGGGCCTCCTAATTTCAAAATCAATAACCCTATTTTGTTTGGAATAGGCTTTAGAAAAGAAATATACAACCCATCTCCCTATATTATCTTGCTCATTAAGAATTTTATTATTATTATCTTCTAGTGATAGGATAGTGTTCCTTTTCTTTTTCTTTGAGGAAGAAATATGAAAGAAGGAAGTGTTTCTATCACCTTCTATAAGCCACTAAATTCTAGATTGTTGCTTCCAATAAACTTCTTCTCTAGAAATAATATCTCTACAATCTTCTTCCTCCTTACGAGTTTCAATAGAATCATCCCCATTGGGAATGGCTTGCTAAAATTGATCTATTTTTTCTTAAATTTCTCCTTTCTTCTTAAAAGAAAAAAGATAGTGTATTCAAGTCTTTTACATTTCTTTTAACATTTTCAAGTCTTTTAGCTAGCCTTCACATAGTTGTGCCTTCTATAGCAATATTCCACAAATTTCTAACACAATTCTTGAAGCCAGGATGTGATTACCACATGATTTCATAAGGAAAAAGCTTTAGACCATTGAAAAGACCATTTTTCAAGTTGAAGAGAATTGAAGAATGATCCAAAATAGTCCTAGACATAAAAAATAATGTAGAGGTTATTAACTACTACCAATGAGCCAAGACAAGAAGCCTATCCACTTTAACTTGAATGAGGTCCTAACCTTTTCTATTATTTGACCAGGTAAAAGGTGGTCCTTGAAGGTCCACATCCTAAAGATCATTCCAATTTATAAATTCTGTCAAATCTTGCACACTATTTGTAAAATCAACTAATCGACCCCACTTTACTAAAGGAAAGAGTGGAGAATTGTAATCACCCATACCCATATACTTTATGCCTCTATTATTATCCACGAAGCTAGATATTTTATTCTAGGTCTTCAACTAACCAACTCTAGTATTGGAGGCACATATATCAACAAGGCACCACTCGTAATTGCTACAGGTGTGCTTAGTAGCTATGGAGTTTCTATTCCTAAGGATAGTCCTCCCTAAGGTGACACTCGAGTTCCAAAGAGTAACAACTCCCCCCTCAATCCCCTCATCCTCATTGTAATTGAGTATTACACTTAGCCAAATATTCCTCACCAACTTATAAAAATCACTAGAAGACATCCTAACTTCTTGAATAAACAAAACATCAATATTTATTGGAAAAATTATTATTTTTAAGGTCATATTATTTTTATTGCTATTCTAGCCTCTCATGTTCTCGGAGAGGAATTTCATTTCTTTCCTTTGGAAGAGTTGTCTAAAGTTAATTTCATGCCACTAGAAATTTCCCTTGCAATCTTCTTCATCCTCGTACTTCTATTCGAGGGCCTTCCCTATTTAACCTCATTCATTACATCAACCTTCTTACTTCCTTTTGTTCTCTTCTTTGGGACTTTTAAATCCCTAGTTTCACATCCCAATGGTTAGGAGGGGGGAAAATACTCTCCATTGGGTCTCCTCCCACCAATTTGGTCATCTTTCTTAGAGGAGAAATAGAGAGAGTAGTCTTCACCACCCCCAAATTGGGAGTGGAGGGGCAGGAGTTAGCACACTAACACAACTATTTAGAAACACCTAAATCTCCTTTCTCATTTGTAGTATTCCTACTTCTATATTCATACTTCACCACCAAGAGAGCTTCATCTATTTCTTGAATCTCACCTTCTTCCAGGATATTGCCCCCCATAGGAGTTTTAGGCTTCAAAGAACTATTCAAAGTTTATGTTTAATCACATTTATGTTTAATTAATATTAAAACCAATATATAACACATCCACATTAAAGAATAATTACAAGTACAAATCCATTTAAATAATATACAATTATAGGATTCCACTTGGCAATAAACAAAATGCACAATCATCTACTGTATAAGTCACAGGGCATGAGAGGCTGAAATAATATACAACATGAAATAGATTACATCTTCTTGTAAGATCTATGAAATCAAATACAATATACTTAGAATATAACCATCCATCATAGAAATACATGATCAAATAAAAAGGAACATCTACACAAACACATCCAGCAATGACATCCAATGGTCAGATCTCAATGGTATAAGAAAAAGCACTACCACCCAACCTTGTGAAACCCAAAAAGGTCCACTCCCACCATGTTGAGGAGATAAACTCAAGTCCCAAACAAGATAACGAACTGAAAAGTCAAAACCAATTGCTAGGTTCAAGGAATCACCTGAAAGCAAACTATCTCAAGGGGTACCAAGACACAAGTATCAACTAAACCTAGAGGCAACACATACATGTAGGAAATCTATTATGCAAGTGGGAAAGTGTCATCACATGAACCAACTCTAAGGTTACCCAATCTAGTCTTTTAATACTTTAGACCCCCTATTGACTCTATGTGGTATTGATATCCTTTCATATAGATAAGGCATACTAACAAGTTAACTCTAAGTTTACCTAGGTAGTCTTTTAATACTATGTCCCCCTAGTGACTTTACGTGGTACCAATATATTATCAATTCATTTTAAACCCATTTAATGAAATGTTATCACTTATTAAAAGTAACCTACAATGGGTTACTTGATAGCTTCTTTAGGGCCTTGGCTTCCATTGCAAGCCACTTCCCAACATGACATATAGATAACCTACCCTAAGCTTAGTAAAATCAAAAGATCTCATATGACCATAAACCACACATTAGTTCTTAAACAAGCAACTAGAAAGCACTGAAATATCACCGATCAAAATCATAGATTCCACCAATATGGTCATCCTAATAGGACTAATCTAAAATCAAGTACACATAAACCAAATCCATCTCATAACATGACATCACCAAAAATAAATCATTTAATCACCTCAGTCCTATACAAGATAGTGGGAAGCAATCAAGGATAATTGATTGAAGACTTAAAGGTTATATCGGGAAAGTCACACCATTCACCTTAGTTTTACACAAGAAATTGGAAAGCATATCAAAACATCTGATCACCATGATTAGGTATAAAAGATCATGTATAAAACATCATTCATGACATCACAAAACAAAAATTCCCAAGCCTCTAGTAATACAACCTGATTGGCCAAAGCTAAGTCAACTCCAAAACCCATAACAATAAACCACACATGATAAAGAGTACATATAAAAGTCATTTTCATAGTTCATTAGGTTTTGAAAACACAACAGTTCAAATTTCACTAGGGTTTCAAGTTTTCATTTTTGTTTTTTAGGTATTACAGATTTGCTAAAGTTTTCAAGTTCACTAGAATCCCAGATGATTCAACAATTCATATAAAGTTGTTTAAACATTGTTTCATAGTTCAATTCATTTTTAATATACAATATTTAATAACAAGTAGGGTTTCAATTTTCTTTTCCAAGTATTATTGTTTATAGAGTTTCCAATCTCAATCAAGGTTCACTTTTTCATTTTCTCAAAGTATTATAATTACTAAGGTTTTCGAAAAATAAAATTTTCCTAGTATTACAAATCATTTTTATATATCTGAACCATATAAAAACATCCAAGTTTATAAAAGAAAACATTAATTCTCCCAATTAATTTCTTTGATTTTTAATTTACTTTAGAATTATATTTAAATAATAAAGTAATAAATCAAAATTTCAAATAATTAAATTAGATTTTTTAATAATACTTATTAAAATTATTAATTATAGTAATTATCAATTATTACCATAATAATTTTAAATTTATTAAACTTTTGAAAAGCTTTCCCAAAAAGGAAACTTGCTAAAAATTGGAACTTTCCTAAAATGGAAACCTACTAAAAATGAAAACTTTTTTGAAATGGAAACCTGCTAAAAATGAAAAATTTCCATAAACGAAAACTTGATAAAAATGGAAACTTTCCCAAACTCTATCCCAAAAACATAGATTTCTTAATTGATTCAAACAACGAATTATCCAATCAATTAAATGAGGGTTTCAGATATTAAATTCATTCATAGATGCTTTTAAAAATGAAGAACAATAAAAACACAAACAAGAATTTCATATTTCCAATTTGTATACAAATAATCTCAAAACAAAGAACAATAATATCACAAACAAGGGTTTTAGATTCAATTCATATACAAAGGTTTTTCAAATGAAGAACGATAAAATCACATACAAGGGTTTCAAATTCAATTCAATTTTGAAAATAGATTCACAAAAATTGAGAAGATAGAGAAAAACAAGAATGAGAATCTATTGCACAAACCCACAAGATCCTACCTAGATCTGATGCTAAAACAATGCACACACAAAACACACAAGAATTTCCTTCTCTTTCGAAAACCCTCTTTTCAAAAATTGGCTCCTCTAAACCTGTGTAATTGCAAAATGAGCTCTAGATCTTTGATAAAGAGTTCTCCCCTAAATTTGGGGCTTCGATTGTGCAATCACACAAGAAGACTCGTTGATCTTTATTATTTAATTATATCTTAATTTTCATGCACCAACTTTATGCAATTTAATCAAAATATCTTTATTAAATTAATTTTCTTTCTCTGTTTAATTAATTTATTATATTTTAATTTCATGCATAAGTTTTATGCAATTTAATTAAAATAAACTTTATTAAATTTATGTTTTCTCTCTCTAGTTAATTATGAGATGTTTTAATAATATATTTATTAATTCAACTAATAATATCAATTAGAGTTTATTATTAAATAAAATTCCTAAATAATAATAATAAAAATAAATAATTATAAATATGCCTAAATTAGACTTTAATATATTTTTAAATGTAATTCTTTTAAATTTTTTTATTAAATTATCTTTTAATTTGATTTAATTAAAACGAAAAATTATCACAGACCGACAAGACTAAATAGGAAAATCCATCATAAAGCAAAGAACACCAAAATAAACTCTAGGGTCAAAATCATGAATTCACATCACTTGATGAATTCGAAAAGGTGAAACTAACTCAGATACTTGTCCTACTTTCTAGGACAATTGGTTTATGTTAGGATTTGGACTCAAGAGTTATCTCCCCACTTATACCATTGAAATAATGTGATAGGGAACACTCATCCTGGCAATTTAGGGAAGTCAATACCTGGTACCTACAAATTGCATAAAATTCATGCATGTACATACACATATATTCTAAACTAAATAGACAATGGTGGGGAGTGGTACATTATGTATATCCTAACTAGCAGGTGACTGTGACTCCCTCCCTCAACCACATCAGGAACATCAATCATAAAGTAAAACATACATGTACACCATACACATGCAAGTATGAGGTAAGTAACCATAGAATTGCATATAAATCATTCCTCTAACTAACATCATGAAATAACTAAAATCACTAACTGAACATACATATATATCATCATTGAAATAATCCTGAAATAAAAATAATTAAATAACTTTTTGCATAAATCAACTAAATATGAAATACATTTAATCAAATTCGGTACCCAGGTGCTACTAATCATAAAACACAATCAGAAAACTGGCCTAAAAGAATTGAACAATACAATAGAAAAGTCAAGTAGGGGTAGGCATTACATTGAGGCTTGGGAAACAAGGAGATTGATTGGTGGGATCACGAGCACAATTTTAGGTCTTCCTTGGAGGTTTCTACTAGAGTGTGGATCTAGACTAGCTATGGTTTGGATTGGATCTTGAGGGATCTTGAAGAACTATTACTTTTTTTGTATTTGGTTGTAACCAAGATGGCTTTATAGCCTAACACATTGCATGCAATCAGTTATTTTATGAATAAAGAGTTGCATTTAGTATCAGATTATATTTTGTTATTATGTTTCTATTGTGTGGTTATTTGCTGGGGGCTAGGACATCTCCATTGGGGATTTGCCTACCTTGCATTACATTAGATGGTATCAAAGCAAAAATTTTCTAAGTGTGTAGATAGATCGTTGAAGGTGAGGCAATTTGCATTAGAACCTCGGGGTGAAGTTTATCATATCAAAGTTTTATCTTATGGAATGTTATTTCTAGAGTCCTAGATATCTTTGTTGTGAGGTGGAAGATCTTGATTCTAATTTATGATTACAGAGGAAATGTAGATGGATTATGGTTGCGAAGATGAAAGGTTGATCTTGTTCGAGAAGATTGATCTATTGGTATTTTTTTGCAGAGGGTTTGTGAAGATCTTGGAAGATGGCTCTAAGAGGATTGGACCCTAAGGTGATTGCAAATCTTTGTGATGTGGTGGAGAAGAGGTTTTCAGAGATGTCTACTTGGTTTGAAGCTAGATTGACCGATCAAGTTAAGGAAACAAATGGTTGAGATTTGTAAAGATTTATGGAGCTGGAGTCTACCAATTTGAAAGAGAATTTTCTAGCTACTTAGAAGACTTATTCGAGCGAAAAGATGGCATAGTAAGGTTGAGGTGGAAGAGGTTGGTTTTTTTGATCAGTTTATGGAGTTTGATGAAGAACCTATTAGAATGGGGTTGACATTGCACCAAAAGATCGATTTGTCAATACCCGATACAACCACTCAACTTATAGTACATAGGAAGTAGTTAAGTCCTTATCACAAATCCTAAGGGGAACAAATTTATAACAATCTCCCCCTCAGTGTTACCCAAGGGTTTGAGGATTCGAACCTGTGACCAAGCTCTAATGCCACTTGTTAGAATGAGGTTGTTGTTGCACCAAAAAATAATATGTAAATTGCCAATACAACCACTCAACTTATAGTATATGGGAGGTAGTTAAGCCCTTTTCACAAATCCTGAGGGGAGCACTGAACAAATTTCTAACAGAACCTATAGAGCAAATTGAGGTTGTTTTAGATTAAGGTAAAAATAGGCTTTGAAGGGACCCAAAACCCTTAATAGAAAAGAAAAAGATAATCCAGTAAGCACAACCAAGTTTTACAAGGACCTAAAACCTATAGTATAATAGTTACAAAATCAGGCTTTAAAGGGACCTACAACCACAAAATAAGACCATAAAATGAAACTAAGTTTTACAAGGACCTGAAACCTAGTGTTTGAACAAAAGGAACAAAAAAAAAAAAGATAAAAAACCTAAAACAGAGACCAGTTACCAGTACCACCACCAAAACAAAGACCAATTACAAAAAACACCACTAGCACCTACTGTAGCTCTTTGATCATTTTCACCATCTCTTTGCCTACCTACACAATGCTTTGGATGGTATCAGTAGCAAATCCCCCAGTTATCTCAGCCACCTTCTTTCTTGAGCTCTATCTTGTTCTTTTGCTTGGTCCACTAGGAGACATGATTTCCTCATTATTTCTCTTTCCTAAGCTAGTAGCAGCTACACAAATGCTGGAAGTAACCTGCTCCATCTTATTTCCACTCTCTTTAATCAAAAGATGGAGTTTATGTTCATATTCCTTTAGTTTATCCAAAATATTATCAACTTAAACTTCTATTTGAATGATCTTTTCTCGGTTAGCTTCCTGGTCCTACTACATTTTTTCTACTTTTTTTTTTCAAATTCATTAACTCATTGTATATCCAGGAGTCACCTTGGAGAGAGGAGTCAGCCTTAAGCTTAGCAATATGAAGGAAAGAAAGCATATTGTCCTTACCAGTACTATCATCCTTCTCCTTCCCCATTTCTTCCTTACCAATAGACTCATCC
The DNA here is from genome assembly GCA_028749045.1 of Cupressus sempervirens. NCBI lineage: Eukaryota > Viridiplantae > Streptophyta > Pinopsida > Cupressales > Cupressaceae > Cupressus > Cupressus sempervirens. Next base: position 376,772,868 of record CM053790.1, read on the forward strand.
TTCTCTTTCCTCATTTCTTCCTCTACATTCATAACATCCTTATCAGTGAGGTCCTCCTTTTCCTTCACCATTTCTTCATTTTCATCCCTCGCTCCCTAGGTATGCTCACTTTGGTTTTTATCCTCTTCTTCAACATTATCCAACCTAGTGTTTTTCTCATTACTCTCCTCAACCTCATCCTTACCAGTCTCGCCCTTACTGCCAGGGTAAGCCTCTAGATTTGAACTGAGATCTCCCACATCCATATTCTCCTCATCCTCCACATTCTTATCATCATTATTATCTAAATTCTTAGACTTAGTAATCTCCTCTACATTTTTATGAGGAGTTTCATGCTTCAGACTTCTCCTTCTCACACTAACCCTTTCCTCACCCTTACTCTTCCTAGAGTAGGTTTCATTAGTAGAGCCCTTCTTTTTCTCATAGGGAGGGGAAGAAACAATAGCCTTGTTCTTATAGTAATTCTCAATTAACAGGATTAGCCCTTCATGTAAAATTAGATGAGACTCTTTTTTCCTATGGGCTTGAAGACTTTGAAGCAAAGAAAATCTCAGATAAAAAGGAAATGAGATCCTATCCTTATACTGAAAATGATTAAGGAACACAAAATTAAATTTATGAACATACTTTTCCCTATCATCTAAAATAAAATACTCATGGATGCATGAGAGAACGTCCTGTTAGATAACCTTAATTTGATCCAATTCATAAAAGTCACCATTCTTCTCTAGATTCTTTTACTCCTCATCAGTCTTTAAAAATTTCTTAAATGCAACGTTGGAAATACTAGTTTGCTTACTGAATTTTATGCACTCCTTAGGCAGCTCTGTAACCTTGGCTATGCAATCTTTAGACAAATGAATCATCACCCCATCCATGGAAACCCTATCCTTGATCCAATTTTTGAAGAATGCCTCTGTGACATGTGGTTTATAGCCATGAAGGCACTGACATTTCCCTTTTGTAGAATCTACTAGATTTAGCCTTCCATGCTTTACAGTTCTTAGGTTCCTATTTTCTCGATTCCCTGTCCATTTCCAAAAACTTTGTTTCACTGCGAAATGCCAAAGTTGAGTAGACAAGTAGATGTAAAGAATTAAGAAAGGCCAATGTGTTCATTAAAACAACTAAGGCACTCATTAAAAAACATACGTGCCAAGCTAGGATAATAATCACATTTATGTATACTCTCAAGAAAATAACACTAGCTTCCGTAACCCCACTTCCATTTATCATTAAATTGCTAATCTTAGCAAATCTTTCTCTCTGTCATGTGAGTTCTGTCATAATTAATAAGAGCTTTTAGATCAATGCTCCTGCTTAGGTCATCATGCCATGTCATCTTACACTCTTGTTGGATAGCCTAGTTAGCAATCCAGTTAGCCACAACATTTCCTTCATGGAATGAATGAGATATAAAGATTTTCTCAAATTTATCCACTAAAGATTTAATTCCCATTACACTAGCTTCGATAGACCAAGTGATCAAGCTTTTACCATTAAGCATATTTACAATGTTCAAGGAATCTCCTTCCATCTAGAGGTACCAAAAACCATTTTCCATTGCTAACCTTATTGTATATAGAGTTGCAATAGCCTAAACTTTATGACTATTAGAAATACCAATAGGTATAGCAATAACATCTATGATATTAGCTGTATGATCCCTCAAAACCCCTCCACAACCCACTTTGCCAAGATTTCCTTTAGTAGCACCATCAAAATTCCCTTTAATATATCCCATAGGAGGAACCTTCCATTTAGTATTCATTCTTGGATCTTCTTTCTTCATATTAGAACCTTTAGAAAATATTGGATTGTCAATTTGGAAATCTTCATTACACTTTCTCTGGGAATTGAAGTTTTCCTTTATTGCCTTGACAATGTTTTGGCCAAGCACCAACCCTGGCATTTCTTTATTTCTAAAGATTTTGTTATTTCTTTCTTTTTAGATACCCCACCAGAGATGGGGAAGAGTAATTTTCCATAGGAAATCAACATCATTATCCTTAGATGGGCAAATCCAACTCTTAAAACAATGTTCTATATTATTTTGGTGGACCCAAGTGATATTCCAGAAGTTGAGAATAGAACTCCATACTTGTTGACTATAAGTATAGTTTAAGAACAAGTGATCTCTATCTTCATAATCTTCTTTACTTAGACTGCACCTATTAACCACATTAATGCCTCTCTTTTGCAAATTGTCCTGAGTAAGAATTTTATTTTGAACCAAGATCCAATAAAAGATATTTATTTTTGGTATAAGACCTTTTATCCAAGCTCTAGTCCATAAAGGGTAGTTACCTTTCTCCTCATATTTGAATACAAAGGAAACTTTGAAATGGCCACTTACATTAGCACTCTATATCATCTTATCCTCCTTAAGGAGATACAAAGAAAATGCATTCAACATAATCTAGATTTTATGAAAAGCCTAGTTAACATCAACAAGGCTAACCCAACTATTATTAAACCAGTAATGTCTCACAAGAGTCCCATACAATTGCTTACATTTATCAATATAGGTCCTATCCTCAAATTCATCAATCAAAGGATGATCTAGGATCCAAACATCTTCCCAAAATTTGACCTTCTACCCATTTCCAACTTTCCATGAACATCCTTTACTTAAGATATTCTTAGTTCCTTGCATAGCCCCCCAGATAGTAGAAGGGGAAAGAACATCAGGAGATGACAAAAAATTAGATAAAGAAGGAGCATTAAAAAGATACCTATCTTTCCATATAGTACTCCATTCCTTATCATCATGATATACTCTCCATAGCCTCTATTCATACTTCACACTGACCTGATTCCCCAATCCACCTTCCCTGATAGGCTTACAAATTTGATCCCAAGCTATCACAACCATTTTCTTCCTTTCCTCAGTGCCAGACCAAAAAAAATTCCATTGGATTTTATCAATAGTGTATGCAATTTTTTTTGGAATTCTAAAGAGACTCAAAGCATAAGTGGGAATGCTTTGGAGACAAGCTTTAAGGAGGATAATTTTGTCAACTTGACTCAAAGTTACCCTTCCATCCAACAAGCTTCTTATTAAACTTCTTAATGAGATCTTCCCAAAAAGAATCTGGAGCTTTAGGTCCCAAAGGGAGCCCTAAGTAAATGCAAGGAAAAGATCCTATTGAATACCCTAGAATTTTATCAATTTTGTTCTATCTTAAAATAGGGGTATTAATAAAAAACAAAGAGCTCTTATTCTAGTTTATCAATTGACCTGAAGTAGAAGAGTACAGGATAAGAGCTTTTTTGAGATTTCTGGCTTCCCTGACTTCAACTTTCCCCATGAAAATGGTGTTATCAAAAAATTGACCATGAGAATAAGTAAGAGGCTGAGAAGAAGGCTACAAACCTTTAATATCACCTTGCAAAACTAGTTTCCCAATATACCTCCCCAAACAATTAGCCATAATAGTGAATAGAATAGGTGATAAAGGCTATCCCTGTCTCAAACCCCTAGAAGTGTTAAAGAATTCAGAGGAATACCCATTCACTAGAACAAAAATTGAAGTAATAGAAATCAACTAAAAAATTGCCCTCACAATCCTATGACTAAAACCAAAGGCCAATAAAATCTTAACAAGAAAAGTCCATTCCACTCTATCATAGGCTTTCACAATATCAATTTTCATGATAAAACCTTGATTATTGGAACAAGATAAATATTGAAAATTCTCATGAGAAACAATAACAGAGTTAAGAATTTGCCTACCTGGAACAAAACCATTTTGCTAAACAACAATAAGAGACGAAAGCACCAAAAGCATCCTAGAAGTGAGGACTTTTGAGGTAATGTTATAGAAAGAATTACACAGACTAATAGGCTTGAATTGGTCTAGAGAATCAAACCCAATATTTTTAGGAATAAGGCATAGGAAGGTGGAATTGATCTCCTTTAGCATTCTTTTAGCCCCAAAGAATTCTTTAACAACATCACATATATCTTTTCCAACCAGATTCCATGCATTTTGGAAAAAGAACATAGGAAAACCATCCAATCCTGGAGACTTATCCCTTCCTAAGGAACAGATTGGCTTTAAAATTTCCTCTTCCTTGGGAATGACACCTAACAATTTATTTTTCTCCTCATTAATTAGAGAAGGAATCACCTTTAAAAGCTCAACTTGATGAGTGGAATCAATGTTAGAGTCAGATGTCATGAAAGTAGAAAAAAAAGGAGACCATCTCTTCCAAAATGTCCTTTTCCTCATTAATCTTCAACTTACCCTTCTTAAGATATGAGATATGAGTTTTAGCTCTATGCTTCAAAGTGGAAAGATGATTAAACTTGGTATTCTTATCTCCTTCATTTAACTAGATCGATCTGGATCTTTGCCTCCAATAAATTTCCTCTTTAGTAACAATGTGATGATACTCTACCAATTTTTCATTTTCTTCTCTAACAAGGTCAAGAGTTAATCCTTCCTTCTGTATCTTGCCTTGGATATTTTGCAGCTCTTCCTTAATACTTGATTTACTCTCAAAAATATTACTAAAACGTCTTTTATTCTAGATTTTAACCTCCTTTTTTACATTTCTTAATTTTGAAGCCACTCTAAAAAGGGTAGTTCCATCAACTTCTCTATTCCACCATTCAACCAATTTACTCCCAAACTATGGGTGCTACATCCACATTTTTTCAAACCTAAAAGGAAATTTTTTTTTGATATTAACCTTTTCAATAGTAAAAATCAAAGGGAAATGATCCGGCCCAATTTTCTGTAATGCCTCTAACTTGCATACAAAATCTTTAGTCCAATTAGGAGAAATAAGAGCTCTATCCAATCAAGCCTGAATACAATCATCACCTAGCCTCTTATTACTCTAGGTAAGCTCTATTCCATGAAAATACAAATCCATTAAACCCTCCTTATTAATCAAATCCATTAGATCCAGTCTCCCATCAAGTTGACTCACATTACCCCCCTTTTTTTCATGGTCATAAAAAGGAACATTAAAATCCCCATGAAGATTCATCTACCAAAGTAGTATTTACTCTTTATATAAGATAGAGTTTCCCATACCTTTTTCTTAGAGTTCTTAATATTAGGTGCATACATATTAACAATATACCATTCATCATTTTAGTCAATGCTAGTAATTTTAACCGCCCATAAATGTTTACTAGCATTCAAAACAGTTCCTGAGTAGTGGGATTTCTTCCATAACATCAAAGTTTCTCCCAAAGCTCCTTCTAAACTACTAGCTTTAAAATAATAATATTTAAAAGACTTAATTTTTTCAGCTCTCTCCTTCTCTATCTTTGTTTCTTGCAGCAAAAGAAAATTTGGCTTATGCTCCCTAACAAAATTCCTAACAACATCAAGTTTATGAATATTGTTCAATCCCCTAATATTCCAAGTAATTATTTTCATGTTTGTTTTTTAGAGGTAAAACCAAGAATAGTTGCCTGTCTTCCATCAGCAATATTCTGCAAACTTTCTATTTCTCTAGTTTTCGTAGAAGATTTCCTTCTAGGTTTCTCTGGAGTTCCAACATTTGGTTTCACCTTCAATTGCTGCTCCAATTTACTACTATGAGTCTCTACTCCTTTGGGAGCTATATTACTTTTCTTTTCCATCTTTTTCCTTTGACTCTATTTCTGTTTCAAATCCTTTCCTTTCAAATTCTTCTCCTCAATTTCAAAGTCATTCCTAAAGGGAACAATTTCTTTGCACAAAGGTGTCTCAAGAGGCTTAAAAGAAACATTCTGGTTTTCAATAGGCTAGATATTCTGGGATTCCTCCAACAACATCAATCTACTTCTATCCATCAGAATTTCCCCCTCCTCTATTTCCTCCATCTCAACTAGGTCTTCCTAGTTTGTATCATTCTTTTGATAAATGACTAATTACTTCATCATGCCAACCATATTCTCTGTATTTTTCTCAGGTGAGGCAGAGTCTAACATCACCCCAATCTCCTAATTTTCATTGCTCAAGTTTTCCTTCAAGGTAGAATTTGGCATCATACAAGTTTCCTAATTTTCCAGGTTCAGATTATCCTTCAAACCCTTTGCAAGAGTAGCTTTAGGTTTCCAAACTTTCTTCTAGGTTTTTTATTCTTTCTTTTTATCCTCTTTATTAGTCTTAGGATAGTTTTTTCCTTTGTTAGGAAAAATTTTCACCCTATGACCCTATTTTTTACAAGGAAAATAGGTATTTGGAAGGTCTTCATATATAATTTCTTGTATTCTTTTTCCAAGTTTTGAAATTAGTTCCACCTTTTTAGGGAGGTGATTTAGGTTTGCCACTTTCATATATAATCTTGCACTCTGAAGTTTAGATTTTGAAGCCGTAGCATGATCCACTACAATTAGTTCCCCAAAGGAACCAACTATTCCCTTACAGATATCTTCATGCCAAAATTCCAAAGGTAGGCCAAGAAGTCTAACCTAGATCAGAGTAGTTAAGAAGAAGGCATCAGATAAATCCATGTTTGGCTCCCATTTTTTAATTGTGAGAGTACTTTTGCTAAATGACCATGGACCTCCTCAAAGGACCATTCATATCTTCCTTGCAGATAAAAATAAATGAAAGGGATCCATTCAACATAGGAGCTATATCAACTTGGCCACGAATAACCCATTTCCATTTTATCATATTTTTCAATGTTTCTATATCTAGTCTAGCCCCCATAAATTTGGTAACAAGAGTAAATTCCATAGAAGAAATAGAGAAATCAATGATTGGGTCCAAAATTAATATTTGAAACTCACCTTTCTCCTAGCAAGATTTTGATGTAACCAGAGGGAAAGATGATTTTCCACTAGGTTTCCTACCAAATAGGGAAGACCATGTCCTTTGATAACCTAACCCTTTCTATGAACTTTCTACTTTCCTCTCTTTAGTCTTGTCCACATTCTCCAAAGGAATCTTCTCATCCTCAAGTTCCTGACCAGGCATGTGATTTGTAGTAGAAGAATCCAAAGAGAGTTCCCGTACCAACATCCGTAAATCTTGTAGAGTTTGCTAGTTTTTCCTCATTTTGATCTTTTGTCCCACTAGGATTAGTACCTCCCACAAGATTCTCCCCTTCTAATTTCCTGCTTAATAGAGAACCAACCAATTCAAAAATACTTAGAGCGCCAACCACTTTCTTGCTTGCATGTTACTTTTTAGATTGAAAATAGTTTTAGTAGTTTTAGGAGCTACAACGTCCATGGCTCTATTATTCACAACATCATGGTTCTTGATCCATAAATTGAGGTTGTTACTAAGGATATTCCAACCTTGTTTTGATTAAGTAAAAATAGGTTTTGAAGGACCTGAAACCTTTTACATAGTATCAAATAGAATAAGAAAAGAAATCTCACAAGGAACTATTCATTAGCACCAAAAAACAAAACAAACTAAGACAAGAAGCCTTAAGACAACAAATAGGAAAAGCCAACAAAAAGGCAACACTAGGACAACTACAAGGTCTTCACTAAATCAATAGCCTAATTTGGAAGAATATTCATCTTCATAGCAGAGGAATTCAGCTCATCGATTTCTTTGTCTTCCATAACCTCTATCTTCTTTGAATTAGCCCTGTTGCATTTACTGGGGCCTTGATCCACTTTCATGTCCTTACAACCTTGAATTCTCCCTTGTTCCAGTTTGTCTAGTAGAGTTTTAATGTTATCGACTACAGTCCTTAAGATGGAGCAACTCTAACCTGCAAGTTTTTTTACTACATTCTCAGTGTTGTCAACTCTATTTCCCATGACATCCATCTGGTTCTACATATCCTTCATCGTTTGTTCCATAGCTCTATTTTTCACTTCTAGAGGAGGTAATCTCTTCATTAAATTCTTGACTTCTTCCGCATTTTCAATAGTAGAAGAGAGTCTATCTAGATGCTGACCAAGAGTCCTCTCACCTCTGGTATTCCTGCTTAGCTGATCAAAATCCCTCCTAATATCTTTCATTTGTTCCTTCATACTACTAATATCCCTTTTTTTCACACCCAAGTTTCCAAGGATTCCCTTTATATATACCCCTATTTATCATGGTCCTTACTCTAAGTCATGTTTTCCTTGTCTATATCCATAGTGTCTCTTTCAGTATCCACCTCCATGATACCTTTGTCCTCAGCCTTCCCTTGAGATAGCACTTTCTTACCTCTCAGCTCTTTTTTTATTAGAGACTCATCATCTAAGGGAATTTTCATAAATCTGTTAGTCTTCTTTGCCTTGGTTCTGGTAACAATACCAAATTTTCCTTTGGTTTTCTTCCCTATAACCTCCTCAAGATCCTCATCAGATTTTGTCTCTATCTCACTATCCACCTCCTCACTCTTCCTTTTCTTAGTAGACAAGCTCCCACATGAAATGTTTTTCCTCTTCTTGTCAACCATCTCATCTTCTTCCTCCTTTGTTTCCTCTTCATAAACCTCATCCTGATCACTCCCCTCTATATCACACTCCAGGGTTTTTTTACTGATACAAGGTCTATCCATTTTTTTTCTCTTTAAGAAGATTCATGATCAACACCATCAAACCCTCATGGCAACCATGACCCCTCTCAGGGTCATTCTGGATAGCTAAAATGGTATTATCCAATGATTGCCTCAAGTAGAAAGGGAAATTAGTTCTAACCCTATGACTATAATGATTTACCAACATAAAGTGGTGCCCAAAATATTTGTAAAATGGCCATCAAGGGTTAGGTATTCAATAAAAAATTCAATAATAAACCTCCATGGTTTGGAAATGGAATGAGGGCTAAAAAAGGAGTTACCAATTTTGACCAACTCGATTCTCTCCTTGGTTGTCTCCACAAACTCATCAACAATATGATCAAACAACTTCCTATTCTTTTAGAAGTTGATCCCATCCATATCAAGACCAATGGCTTCAACTATAATGTTCTCCATGACATCCATTCTCTAGTTTCCCACCAAGATGCTTCCATTCTTCCATGTCTTGATAAACTAGTGGGTAATAGATGGATTTATACCCTTTAACTTCTTCATAAAGCCCATAAATTGACCCTATTCTAAAATATAACAAATTTCATTCTTCTGCTTTCATTCCTTGCTACTTGCAGGCTCAACCCTCTTTCTCTTACCATCCATATTCCTCAAACTATAAAATTCCTCATAGTCCTAACAAGCTCAGACAAAATCTAGATCTTTGTATCAAAATAACAACAAAGTTTTCTCTTATGCAAAAATACCCACCATCCATGTGGCAATGAATGAGTTGTCTCATGAAATATAATCTTAACCCACAACTCCCCATTCCTGCACAAATTATAATTGTTCCTAAATGTCATTTCCATCATTATTAAAACTCTTTTACATACTTCTAACCTTGTTGTACTCTATCAAAGATAGCCCATAATATATAGGGATTTTGTCCCCATAATTCCATATCATCTTTGTATGGATTTTGCATGCCATGTTTGTAGCCTAGTGAACCACTTTATAGTTATTATATAGTTATGAGTGATAACACATTTTGCAAAGGAATTAATTAAATTAATAGCCTTGAAAATTATATTATGGATGGTCCAAGAGGGGTTATTAACTTTATTAAGACAATTAATAATATTAAGAGAATCCCCTTCTAGCCAAAATTTCTCCAAATTCACACTCTTGGCAAATAAAAGACCATAGAGAGCCGCACTAACTTTAGCAACATGATTGGTTTGATCCCTAATAGGAATAGCCATAACACCCAAACTATCCCCATTTTCATTTTTGATAATAACACCACAACCCACTATCCCTGGATTGCCATTTGAGGCCCCATCAAAATTAATCTTATACCATCCCTATGGTGGACAATCCCACCTAGCCAAATTTATAAGGTTACTATCATTCTGAGAGTATCAGATCCCTTCCAAGTTCCAAATCTAAATCACTTTGGCTTCCCAGTCATCTTGAGGCTCTTTACCTTTCTTGGTTATCCTAATATTCTCAATCACCATATGCTTAATCTTATGAAATATCTGATTGGAAGTAGTCTCCTTACCCCCGAAAACCCTATCATTTCTTTCCTTCCAAACATTCCAACATAAATACAGAAGGATGAAATCCCACAAATTAAAAAGCAAAGTATTACAAGAAGAAGACTTCTAGGCTAAGAATAAATCTTGCATACTAAGGGGTAAAACCCAATCCACATCTAGAAGTCTACAAATCCTCTCTCATAACCTTCTAGTGTAAGAACAATGAATGGTCAAATGATTAATCGACTCTTCCTCTTCCTTACAAAGATAACATCTGCTAACAAGACACATACCTTTCTTTATTAAATTGTCATAATAAGGATTTTATCCTACAATAAGATCCAAAAAAATATGTTAACTTTGGGTGTCAAGTCTTTAAACCAGGCTTTAGCCCAACAAGGCACATGATAGTCTTCAAAAGTATTACCATATAGAGATAAGACAAAAAACAATCCATTTGGATCAAATTTCCAAATTAAAGCATCCTCATCATGAAGTAAAAAGACAACATTCAACATTTTGTAAAGTTCATTAAGAGTCTCATCCACTCTGGTAAGGTTCACTCATTTATCTTCTTCCCAATAATCAACAACATATGTCCCAAAAATAGTCTTGCATTGATCCATATACCCATTCCACATCCGATCTGAACTCAAAAAATGATCAAGAATCTATATGTCATCCCATAATTGAATATCCTACCATTTCCAACCTTCCATCTTACCCCTTTATTGATAATCTGCTTGTTTTTCTGGGCCTACTTCCAAATCAAAGAACCCCCTTGAGTATCCTCACTACCAAGGAAAAGATTAAAGCCTTGATTTTCCCTATTATATTTATCATTCCATATGTCTTTCCACTCTCCATCTTCATTATGTAATCTCCAAATAAGTTTAGCAAATCTTTCTTAGACTCAACCCTCCTTTCTTTTACGGGCATACAAACCTTATCTCAAGAAATCAAAGCCATTCTTTTCTTCTTTTCCATACTAGTCCATAAGATTTTTTTTTGAATTTTTTCAATGGCCATACTTCCTAGGTATCTTAAAAAAACTCAAAGCATACCTGGGCATTTCTTGTAAAGTGGATTTTAGAACCATTATCTTACCAACCTGACTAAGGAGGGATCCTTTCTAACCAACTAATTTTGAGTGGATTTTATCAAGCAAGGAACTCCAAAAGGACTCAAGAGGGTCAAGACAAAGAGGTAAACCAATATATGACCCTGGAAGGCTGCCAACCTCACATCCCATAATTATTTTAATTTTTTTTGGTCTAATCACATTAACATTGATGAAATATATCAAGCTTTTGTTCCAATTGATAATCTGTCCTATAGCCTACCCATAATCCTCAAGAGCCTTTTTAATATTTCTCACATTTTTGACTAATATTCCTAACCTTGTTGATGTAGGGATGGAGATTGGTATTCATGATCAGTTGGTTGGATCTAACATGAAAATCATAGAGTGCTTGGTCATGTATAATTAGGTTGTTGTTGGTGATAAGTTCTGTGTTGCAGAGCATCTTGTTGTGAGATATGAGATTGTTGGTATTGAGAGTTTGGCATATGTTGTTTAGAAGTTACATAATACTGCTAAGGTGGATTTGGTCTTGGATCTATTTGTTGTCATCAGGGATGTAGAGTTGGATGCACTTCTTTCTGATATGGATGGATGTGATAAGTTGGATACTGATTGGTTAGTGGTGATTCATATACTTTTGATGTTTGGATGGTTGAAGCAAATTTGAATGATGTATAATTTGGTTTTCTTGTCTCTATTGGAGTGGAAGCCTTGGTGAAGATGAAAATGGTTGTGGATTTTCCATTGGGCATCAAAGTGTGGGACACACTTTTGTTTGTACCCCAAGAGTTAGCATGTTGGGAGGATTTTGGCTTGGAATTGTGGACCTATTTTGGTCTTGGTTAATTATTCTTGATGTATTTAATAAGTTTTTTAAGCCTTTTAAGACATTTGGTATTTAATTTTTGTTGGAGGCTGACTTGTGGCTCAATATTTATTTAATGTAAGGCTTTATTTAATTTGTAACTTACGAGGACAACTTGTAGCTTATTTGGGTATAAGTAGGGAGTCTTGTGGAGTCTTTAATCATTATTCATCCATCTTTGAGGAGAGGATGTGGTAGAGGAGTGAACTTTGAGAAGAGCTAGTAGCTGAAGCTTGGGAAACAAGGAGATTTCTTGGTGGGCTTGTGAGAAAAAGTTTAGATCTTCCTTGGAGGTTTCTACAAGAGTGTGGATCTATACTAGCTAGGGTTTAGATTGGATCTTGAGGGATCTTGTAGAAATATTACTTGCTTTGTATTTGGCCATGACTGGGAAGGCCTTACAACCCAAAACATTGCATGTAATCAATTATTTTATGAATAAAGAGTTGAATTCGGTACCAAATTTTGTATTTTGTTATTGTGTTTCCATTGTGTGGTTAATTTTTAGGGGCTAGGACATCTCCATTGGGGATTCTCCTACCTTGCATTATGTTAGGTTTGATTCATGGATCTTGTAAACAATCATAGGGATCATATTTAACTATACAAAATTGTATTAAAATATGACTATATATTAGCCTTAAATAACCTCATTCACACATCTAATAGAATCCCCAAACACAACTCCTAAAATTGGATCCTTTTTTTCTTTGTCAATTACATCAAAAGCACCTCCAAGCTATCATGCACATCCTCAACATATATTGCTTCAGTCAATTTTGTGTCAAAGTTTCTAGAATAGACATAATGAATCAAGTGTAATATTGTCCTTAGTACTATCAATTTCCATAATAGATTTAACCACCTTCAACATATACAAGTTGGAGAAATTAAAAATCCTTTTTAGCTTTCAATCAGACACTTTCTTTTAATTTGAAATTACTGATCAAATTGACTCATATAAGCATGTGGGATAACTCATTGGAAAGGTCTTGATGAGACACTCCTAATCCAACATTGAAATGTCAAGGATGCTTAGGCTCCTAACATGCTTAAAATAGTAAGTATTTGGAAACTCCATTGAAACAACCTCAATTGGCCAACAACAAGGATTGCCTTGACCAAAACTTGATAATCCTTGAGAAATCTCTATTAGCCCATGGAACCAAGGCAAAATGGGTGGCACAACAAAATTTATTGACCTACAAAAGGCAACATGACAACCCTCCCTTCCCAAAGATTACTTTCCCTCTAGCAATTTGCATGTTTGCTAAACCAAATGCCTAGATCTTAGATTTGGCTCATAACTGATCTTGTCCCTATTTGTTGTGCTACACTAGTGTAAGAATTTCCAACCCCACAATTGTGAAATGACTCAACTTAAACCAATGCACCAATTGATTGAATTCTAGAATCCCAAAATTTCTCATGTGCATACTTAGTCAGAACACCTACCATGCATTGTAATGATTAAAGAAAATTTTCTCTTTCCAAGTAGCTCACTCCAACTACACCTCTAATATCAATAGATGGAAAGACCTCAATACTTTTCCAACCTTTATCTAGAAAGGAATGTAAAAAATCACCCTTCTTAGCTCCTAGATTCACAAATGCCATTTTGAAATGCTCCACTTGGATCATAAGTGAAGATTTACGTGATGTCCTTGTATCACAAATCAACTCTTGCAAGACTTGCATCAATGAAGATTATAATACTAAAGGACAACAATCTTGTGGAAAGTTATTTAATCTTGTTTGGAAACTATCTATAAAGAAATTAAGGTATGTTTGTAATTCTTTGAGAAGAGAGAAAAATGATTTCAAGTTAACACATGAATATGATAAGAGTTTTGAGGCATTAAAGCCAAAGGTTTTACAGTTATTTCTATTAGCTTTATAAGTTTTTAGTAAGGCATTTAAAATTGATTGTGATACAAGTGGTAGTCTAATAGTAGCTATTTTGAGTGAATAGAGTAGACTTGTTTTTGTCTTTAGTGAGAGGTTGAATGCTTCTAAGAAAAAATATTTTATGTATAATGAATTGTTTTATTCTATTATTCAACCCTTAAAGAAGTGGAGATATTACTTAATTATAAAAAAAATTATGTTGTATGCTATTAAAAAAGTATTAGTATCTAGATAGCCAGAGTAAATTGAATCATATACATATAAAATAGGTTGAATACATACAAAATTTCAAATTTGTGTTGAAATATATGTCTAGTTTTTCAAATAGAATTTTTGATGTAATGAGTAGAAGATCTCTATTAAATAATTTTAAGAATTAAAATTTTTAATTTTGATGATATGAGGAATTTGTGAAATCAAATATGGTTTTGTAGAAGCATGGAAAGCATGCAAGACACCTATTTTTGATAAAAAAAAATGGGATTTCACTTTTTTTAGGAAGTTTTGTTGTTTATGGGAATTTAATTGTGTATGCACAAAGGTTCTATGAGAGATAACTTGATAAAGCATAACCATAGTAGTGGATTAACTGTATGAAATGTAGTATAGACTAGGTGATTGAGAGGGGGGAGGGGGTGAATCAAGAACCAATAAAACTTATAATTTTATTCACCAATTAAACGTTCACCATATAATTTGATCTAATTGCATGCATGAAAGATTAGACGCAATAAAACATTCATAACACTTCAGGTAATATGAATAAGTTATTATTGTACACTTATTAGATACAATGCTATCTACCTAGAGATAAGTAAATGTCTTGAAATAGATGTACCTACCTTACGTTAGATATTATTATAACATCACAATCTTGGCAAATTCAAAGGTACTCCCCCATCACCTAGAATTAGATGTATCTTTTCAAAGGTACTCCTCCCATCACCTAGAATTAGATGTATCATTTTTACATACTTCCATAGAGGAGAACTTGGATTTGTGTTGAGTTTATGTCACTTAATGTAGCTAGGACTATCTATTGTTGTAAATTCCCATGGTGAGAAATTTTATGAAAAAGCATATTCAAAACAATAATTTTTAAAATTTATTTTATTAATATTGGGAATACATTGTGAGGATTTGGTTTCAATGAGTCCAAGACAAAACCCTTAAAAATGCCAAACTAAAACTAATAAGCCAATTATAAAACCATTATAGTTTATGATATTATCACCATAACAAATAGGTTTAACCATTGTTGTAGCATTAAAAGATAAAAAAGGCTATAGTTTCAATAAATTGTTGCATATTTGAGACTACTGTAGAATCAGATTGTGGGCAGAAACAAACTACTCCCAAAGAGCCTTGGAATTACTATCACAATCAAACATTCCAATAGGAGGCTCATTATTTTCCTCTTGATTAGGATCTTTTGACAAAGGGCTAAAAATAAATAAAGCTTAAAAACAAAAAAAAAAGTCATATAAAACACAACTTGTCAGAATTTCAAGCATGATAATATGATTTTAATGTATCTGAATCCTTTTCTTTTTAAAAATAAAGGCTATGCATAATAATTTTTGGTTTTGTGGTTCTCTATTTGGTAGTTGTATTTAGTTACTTAGTTCAGATGGTTTTCTAGCATGATATTATTCCAAGGCTTGAATAGTTATTTAAATTGGTATACCCAATTACTCTAATAGGTCAGTTTCTTTATTTGCCTAAAAGAATGATCAAGTTTATTAGGAAACCATTATTAAGGATTTTTTTAGTTATGAAACTTGCTTAGGAGGTGCAAGTCCTATTGAGGAACTTAGAAATGAAATAGTAAATAGGAACACCATTGCTTGAAATTGTTGGGTTCATCACATGGTCTACTATTTAGTCAAAGGTAGATGATATGATAAATTAAAATGTCCTTTTTAGTATATAGGACAAATATTTAGTGTTAATAAGAACTTCTCTATATGTGAGTAATTTACAATGTTTGCTCCCAAATTGTGGGGAAATAATTTTTCTGATTGGTTAATATGTTTGGGCTTTAAATTATTGCAATCCATTTCTCTGTGTATTTTCATAACTCCCTATCATCTTCCTTATAAAAAATGATGAGTCTTCATGCTTGAGTATTTTTGTCTCCTGGTAATGCATACTTTAGGATTTATTTATGCCACTATCTACTATAATTTGGCAATCAATTTACACTTTCTGGAGTTAGTCTCTAGGTCATTGAAACATTATCTATTATTTTTTCTTTAGAATTTTATTCAACTATTTATTAATCTAATGAGAGAAAAGTGCTATCAGGGAAGGGTTGATGTCTTATAAAAAAATCATATAAGAGCTGGAGGATGGCATTGAACTAGTTGAAGGAGATTGCAAATAGTATTTTAAACTATGAACCATTGAGAAACTTATATGTATGTGGAGATGATACTTTTAGTCAATTTCAATGTCTTTGTTGACATCTGTTGACTTTATGGGATCGAGTGCTGAATTTAAAAGTAAATCTTGAATTTTAACCAGATACCAGGATTATATAATAGAATATATAAATACTAGAAAATGTGCATTTTTTTGAGGCTCACAAAGACGAAGATTGGTAAGTGTACACTCAAAGGGTGTCACACTCTAAACCCTTCTATCCAAGGTATTCCATGAGTCGAAAAGCTTGTATGCTAGCTTAGAGCTCCCTATCCATGGAGTGCAAGGATGCATAAAATAACATGAAATGGGCTCTTAGCTAAGCCTTAGAAGTGCATTCCTTGCTAGTAAACTATACAATGGAAGGTTCCAAAGATAAGATGCAAGAATGTGAATTTCCACAAGGAATTCCTCAAGGATGCAATACAAATGTAGACTAAACTATTATGAATATGTAAAATGCAGCTAGATTTAGACAAGATAAGAGTGTTACAATCCAAACTAATTACAATGTGAGCTATATTATTGAAAAATGAAAGATAAACTATATGAATCTAAACTAGAATGATATGATATGATAAAATGAGACAAGAAATTAAAAATTCTCCACAAAACTCTCAAGAATTTGAATGGTAAACTTGTAGCATAACAATACTCAAGATTGTGGATCCTTTGACAAGGGAAGAGCTCTTTCTTTTAAAGATGTACGAATGGTGGAGATCGAGATCAAATGATGAAGGATCAATGGTGGAGTTCAAAAGTGGGAGTGATCCATGTGCACAACCAAGTCAACCAATAAACAAAGAGTTGACTTTTCTCGTGAGACAAAAAAGCCTTTCCTTTTAATTTGTAATATAGAAAAAAGACTTTATGTGTGCACATTAAGTGGGTTAGAAGAATGGGGTCTTTTATTTAATTAAAAGGGGACATGCTATTTTAATCAAATAATGAACTTAGGATAGTATGGTTAAATAATAGGTTATAATCAAATTAATTGATTTTTAGCAATTTGGTCTAGGTAAATGATTAATTAATTTAGCCAAAATGCTGAGAAGGGGGCTAATAGTCCAGGTGACTATTTTTAGGTGATTAAATTTTCCCCTCTTTGACTTATGTGTGATTGATTTGGGAACACATGATGTCAAAGAATACAAAAGCCAAGTAGGCAACAATAGATAGAGATGCCTGATTCTAAAGAATGAAATGCATAAAGAGAGAAAATCCTAAATGTACAACATGATAGCAGTAATACTAAACACTAGGAAAGAGATGATGTCAGAACTCAAGAATAATTCTAACACCAAGCAAGGTAGTAGATCAAGAACAAATGAAAAGATCAAACATATGCCCCTGAGAAATAGATAGCTGTAGCAAGTGATGATAGAGTACTTTTGCCTCCTCAGGATCAAAATTGAAATGAGGTAAAGGCTATGTAGAAATGATCTAGATATGAGAAAATAGAGATATAGAAAAGTCCATGATGATACATATATAATTAGAACCAAAGAGTGACCATAAGGAAATGACAGATGCCCTAGTTTGACTAGAGTTGACCATGAAGGATAAAGTATGAAAATTAGGTCAAATCAAGTAGAAAAGATGACTTAGACATGAAAATATGAAGTGAAATGGATACAAAGTGTATAAATAGTGAAGACATGGAGAAATGAAAATGCCCCAGTGAAGATTTGAAGATTAGACCTCAAAAGGTTAGCTAACTACATAGAAGGTAGAATTTTGAAATATGATTTTAACTATCAAGATGAATTTTGATTTTGATTTTGATCCCAAAAATGGATCTAGGATGTCAAAATTATGTAAGACGTCAAATGGTGATATAGATGTAATGATAGGCTAGCAAAGAGATGAAGTGAAAGATCAAGAAGATGAAAAGACACGATCAAGAAGAAAGTGAAGAATAAATGAAAGCAAATAGCTAATATGTCCATTGAAAATTGAAGCTAAGAGGGAGCTCTCCCCATATGAAAAAATGCAAGACTAAGCTCAGATGATCCTATGATGCAAACTAATATACATATTTTTTTACTTGTAATGGGTGCAAAACATTTAGACTCTAATTTCATCATTGAGCGTTTATTAGGGGGATCATAAGATCATACAACCATCACTAGTATAACTATGAGGATATGAATATGATTGATATCAGATAGGAATGTGGAAATACAATCTAAGAATTAAAGATATGTAAGTCAAGATGGCTACGTGATTATATTCCCTAAGTTTAACATAGAAAGATTACACCTATATCAAGGCATAAGTGCCAATATAACCCCTGAGTGTGGTCTTGCAAAAATAATCAAGGATGATACATTTTTAGGCCCAAAGTATCAAGTAGGAAAAGCATGAATGCTTTAAACACTATAAACAAACAAAGTATACCCACAAGTAGAAAGAAAGTAAACATGCCCCATGCCCCTAGTCTTCTAGTCCCTATTAGCGAGGGAACACATGGCAAAGAAATAATCATTGATAAAACATAAAGAAGAAAAAGTTCATCCTATCTCAATAGTTTAAATGTTTAAGTGCGTGTTTGTAAGTCACTTGGCCATTTCTTCAAGATCTGATTTTGATAATGAGAAATATCACAACATCCAAGACTATAGGTAAACTATCTAAAAAGTGTTGAGAAACACTTGATGTCAAAAGGGAGGTAGTGTTGAGAAACATTATTTTGTGAGTTGCCAAAGAAACCCTAGTGCACAAGGAGACCTCTATAGGCTACCCAGCTGTGCCCCTGAGATGAGGACAAGGAACAATTCTAAGCTGAGAAATGTGTTGTAGAGTGAGTGATTGAGACTGATAGACATAGGTGCGAGGGTCTCAAATAGTGCATGTTTCAAGGTTTTCATTACTTGGCAGACTTTTTTCAAGACTTTTTTCAATTTTTTTTTGTATTTATTTCAATAATTAATTTTTTAAGGTGATACATCAAAGCGCCTATTGCTAGGTTTTTACTATGATGATCATTTTTTTAGGACCATTTATCAATTTTTTTTTGGATTTTTAGAATGACTTAAAGATTACTAGTTCTCAAGCAAGATCACATCAATTTGTCCCAATGTCTAGCAAGGTGTAGGATATGATGTAGTAGTAAGGTAGATAAGATGAATAAGAAAGAAATACTAAAGCAAGTGAAAGTGATCCTCAAGTACTGACTCCTCAAGAGTATACAAGCTAGGGAAAGATAGCCATATGAAGCATGTGTTGGACAAGCCAAGAAAGACAAGAAAGGAGATAACATCTAGGATAAGTAGTTGAAGCCAATAAGTAAGATTGCATATAAGATAAGAAGTATAAGATAATAAGAAAGATAGCATATGGGATAACTAGTGGAAGCTAATAAGCAAGATAACTTAGGGATAAGCAGTGGAAGCTAATAAGCAAGATAACTTAGGGATAAGCAGTGGAAGCCAATAAGTGAGATAGCATGAAAACATGTAATCCAAAAGAGTAGAAATGTCAAGAGGCCTATAAGAGCCATATTTTTAAATTTTTATTTTATCAAGACCAAGAAGTCAAATGGATAGGATAATGATAGGATAAAGAAATAAGATTGAAGCTAGATATGAAGGCTATGAGTGAATGAGCAAGCACAATGGCAAAGCTGATGGATATGAATATCAATATACAAGGATAACTCAACATTTTCAATATCAAAGAGGAAGAGGGAATATATGGATAATGGAAGAATTACACATGATACCTCTTTGCCAAGTTTTCATCATAGTACTTACCCAAGGTGCCACAAGAAGTGGTTTTCAACATAGGATGAATTTATTTCTCTTTACTTTTGCTACCAAGGTTCCACAAGAAGTGGTTTTCACTAAGGCACATTTTCATTTTTTTTTCAATTTTTTAGCTTAAGAAATAGGTCAAGCTTTTTCAAGTTAGATAGAGCTCCTATAAAAGATAACTCATGATAAGCTAAAACCATAGAAAGGTATGCTCAAAGATGCTGATAGGGTGATGGAAGGGAGATAATAGTAGGAAGAGTATATGGAGGATAAGAGTTCATTTCTTGAAAGAACTGGCCAAGCATGGATAGCGAGTAAGTGTAAGCTTTAGAGGATTTCATGAGGGTATCTAAAATATTGGGCAAGATCAACATTGACACACACCTTGAAGGATGTTGGAATGATGAAGGAATCATGGATGAAATATCTTGAGGTTTAGATGTATGAGGTAGCAGAGCAATTTTGGAAGAGGATGGAGTGGAAGGCTTTGGAAGCTTCTTAGGAAGATTTTCGGAAGAAGATGGAGTGGAAGCCTTTGGAAGCTTTAATATCAACTTTGATTTCTTTTCAATGTTCAAGTCTTTAAAGAGAGACTTGGGAATCCATATAACTTTATATTTTTCTTTTCTTTGGATGCTTTAGAGTGCATTTCTTCAATGACCCATATTTCTTTTATTTAGCTATCTGGGTAGTAGACCTTTGTAGTCTCTTGAATGTTTAATATTTCTTAGCATTCACATGTTGATTAGATAGGACATAGTGATCTTAATTTTTCAATGGATTCTTGTATTTCTTATGTTGATCATCCAAATTGCTTCCAAAAGACTTGGGACTTTTTCATGAATAAGGTTGGTATGACTAGTTCATATGGATAGATGAATGAGAATTCATCAAGGATGAGTGTATTTTTTGATCTTGAGGTATTATGGGAGATCTAGGAGTGGAAAGTGTAGAAGATGGAGGAAAATAAGGTCCCAATATGGATGCAAGGTTTGAAGACTTTAGCTTAGATGGATAAGGACCAAGGATAGACTTAGGAGATGTGAATGGATAGTGGATAGGGATATCAACATCTTTAGAGTGAACAACATGACCATGGGCATCAATAGACTCATGAGTAGCTTTGATAGGAGTGACACCTTTGATAGGAGAATTTGAAGCTTGAGAATAGTTTTGAGGTGGATATGGAGAAGTAGAACATGAGGGGACACTTTGATCTTGACAAGTAGCTTTGGATAGAATAGGCATATAAATTTTCTCATGATTTTTAGTAAGCTCAAGGGGATAGTGGAAGTGATGTCTTCATCATACTTAGGAGGTGGATACGACATAAGATATGTAAGAATGACCTCTTGAAGGAGATGAAAGGGTTCTTGATCTTGATCTTTCTTCACATTTATAGATTTTTCTTTTTGAGAGTCCTCTTGAAATGGAGCCACTTCTAAGGACAAGGGAGTCTAAAGAGAGAATGGATTAGCTATCAAAGTAGGCATAGTAGTGCATGAAGATTGGGGGTCTTTAGGCTTAGTAGCATGGGAAATATTTGTAGCTAGGTGAAGGTTAGCTTGAGTTTCTTTTAGAGGTAGCCCTTGAGGGTACATATAGCCCATATGCAAAGCACTAGGTTCTTTATTTGATGGAGTTGTGTTGGAAATATTTGAAGTGTTGGGAGATGCATGCGTGTTGGAAGAAGTAGAGGTATCAAGGAAACCACCACTACACATAGGTTCTTCAACATAATCTTGCCAAAGAGAACATCCTCATTACATGAGTCATTAGAGGTATCAACAACCCTATCATCAATAAGATCTTGGACTTTATGTTTCAGCTCAATGCAATATGAAGTACTATGCTAATTACATCAATGATAAGCACAATAGATATCCATGAATGTGTTTCCAAATGAGCTATACTTAGGCAATGTGATGAGCTTAGTGCCAAGAAGTGTTTTCAAAATATCACCATAAGAATATTCAAAGGGAGTAAAATTCCTCTCAAAAGTATACTTAGGATCTTCTTATTATTTCTCAAGTGCATAGCATGCATCTATATCTTCATCACTATCTTGGTCAAAGATAGGTCCATCATGAAAGCTTGACATAGCCTCAAAGGAGGTATCACTTGCTTTTTCTCTAAAGAGGTCTTTAGATCAAGAAGATGATGAGATTTGATGTCTTGGAGTAGAATATGTAGACCTTTGAGAAGATGATTCATGTGTATGTAAATTTCTTAAGGGAGATTTATTTAAGAATGAAATCTTCTCCTCTAACCTTTTCTCAAGTTTAGACTTCATTTCTATAGACATGAAGGTAAGTAAGATCATTTGTCTCTTCTAGTTCTTTGTATTGAGCATATAGATCTTGAAACTCTTTAGTGACATGGAGGATATTATGATCATCTAGATTTGGTTGAGGTTTGGTAGCACAAGGCTTGAAAGCCATAATGGTAGATAGATAATCAAGCATGAAGGAGACTAGAGGAAGCTAAGAAGGTGACACAAGATAACTTGATGTCCAAACTAGAGAGGTAGACACTAGTAGAATTTTGGCTAATTAATGACTATGTGATTAAAACTTTTAGTCACAAGACCAAATTGCTTAGTCACGTGACTCAAAGTGATCAAATTCTAGCAATATTTTATAATTTATATGTCTAAGTGACTAAATAAATGACTTGTTTGATCATCTAGTAAAATGAAAAAGTTATACAAAGATAAGTGACTAAATAAATGATCAAATAAATGATGAAACAATTGGTCACTAATAATTAGTCACCTAAAAAAACAACTAAATGAATGATCGTTGGATTTTTAGTCATATTAATATATTGTAATAAATGCAACTTATTTCATTTACAAACTTATTATTCACCTTGATAAAATTGACTAAATGAATGATTATTCCTCATTTATACTAGACTTTAATAATATCTTAGACTTATATACTCAGAAGTTGCATTTCACCTATAATATTTTTTCACTAATTATACACTTATTACATAAAGATTCAACTACTATTTGACAATATATTTGAATAGTAATTATTCTCGCTTATGAATTTATCTGTGTTCTAAAATTATAATGAACATTATATAGGTGCATATGACATACACGATTTTTAGGTTGATTTAAAAAAAAATTGTGATATTACTATAAGGATTCAACTATTTTGTTATTTGATTCAAACTCATTACCCCTTATTTCATAAGTAATTATTTAAGTGAAGTCATATCTCATGAGAATATGAATGAATGCTAGTTAATTAGATATATTGGATCAAAGTGATGCTTAGAGAGTCGATAAAGAACAAGGAATTTTTGGGAGGTTAGTACCCATACCACAACTACTCTAGCTCAAAAAATAAGAATAAATTACAATTAAGACAAAATTAAGACATTGTAATAAAAGCCTAAATTATTATTTTAATTATTTTAAATATAAAATTAATAATATTTTAAATGTATTAAACATAAAAATAAAAAAGATAAATTTAACATTGTCTATGCAACACTTAAAACTGATCACAAACAAATTGAATCAAAATTAAAGTAGAATAAATATATAAATAAATAAATAAATTTAATTCGAGTACCAACTAGACATTTTGAACGATCTCTATCAATGGGCTTAAACAATAAATCATTGAATCTTTCACTAATAAAAAAAATATTAGTGTTATTATTTGCAGAGTTTTAGCAATTATCCCTTCAATCACTTCAGAGGATCGATGCCAACGAGAAACACAAGTGTTGAAGCTATTAGAAAAATATTAATATGGAGTTTTTAATTCATATTTCCTTAATTTCTTCTTGGTTCCATTGAAAACTTGGACTAGATGATAATTGTGGTTATAGGTCATTTAGCACAGGTAGATGCACAAACAAATATAATTTGTGGCACAAAAATTCAAATTTTCTCTTTTTAATCTTGTCATATGTTCATTTTTTGGGTGTGGTTTGTTAAGATTATTGTATATTGTAAATTTTTATTTGATATTGATTCAATCAAAATCTTTATTTTATGTGCATTGGTTAGAAGAACTAAACATGACTCAAAGAAAAATTGGCTATTATTAAATATTTAAGTGAAGTAGATTCTTATTTCAATGTGCTTTTTTTGTTCATCATTTGAATCAATTGCATAGAAGACTAACAAAAATATGGTTCTTGTCAAGTCATCACCATAATGTTTTAAGCCTTTCCATTTGAATTTCTAGCTTTGATGCTCAAGGACTCACCACTAACTTGTTCCTTATAAAAAAATCTTTAGGTTTTAAAATCCACTAAGTACAACAATAACAAACTTGTTATTTGAATTGTGTTTTAAGATAGCTAGTACTTTGACAACCAATGGCAACCTTGTCACTTTAATGTATGCTCCAACAACCTTAACCTTGGCCTCCTACATACTAGCATTAGTTTTACCCAACTTATGACAAGGTAATAACCATTAAACAAACTCATTTAACAATCTAATATTGGCACAACAACTTCATGCAAAGAAAAATTAACCCTCTTATTCAACATCAAAATTATCTCCCCCATTTTAGGATCATACCTACTATCCACATGTAATCAACCGCATGTGAACTGAAATTAATCACAAATGTATCAATATTTAACCATCCAAACTTGTTTTCCTAAATAAAATAAACTATTTTTATATCAATATTTACTAAATCAAAAAATGAATATCATTAATATGAAATAATGTATGTCATGGTAATATTTATTAAGTACATAAAATACTATTTTTTAATGCTAAACTTTAACACAATTCTTTCCAAAGGAATTTTGAAGGATAAATAATGGAATCCCTTTAATTACATCCTGATGCACTGAATTGTAATCTCATTTTTTTGTTTCTCAGTTTCATAAGTCATTATGCGATGCAAGAATTGGATTTTGGAGAGTAATTTTCAATGGTAGTTTGTGGAGCTTGTTGGATTCTCTTCTCTAGTCAAGTATAATCAATCAATGCGTCTATAGAAATAATAATATAAAAGAGGACAATAAAATCAAGATTGTGGT
This sequence comes from Cupressus sempervirens, assembly GCA_028749045.1. Lineage (NCBI taxonomy): Eukaryota > Viridiplantae > Streptophyta > Pinopsida > Cupressales > Cupressaceae > Cupressus > Cupressus sempervirens. Next base: position 376,797,894 of record CM053790.1, read on the forward strand.
TGAATCTTGAATCAACTCGCACTCATTCATTCTCAATATAAAATAAAATAGCATTAAGCTTTGTATTTTTCAGTAAAAGGTTGGGCTTCAAAGTTTTAAACAACATATCTTATATAATTTTTCTCCTTTGATATCTGCAGACCTACTTATGGAGGCCCTGGATCTAGTTCTTGAACAGAGGGATACTTGGGGATCAGGTAGGTGTTATCCATTTTTTTACCATGGATTGTTTATGCATGTTCAAATATCTAATTTGTGTTAGATTTCAATGATATCTATCATGCCATATATTTTAGGCCTAGTCCTTATTTAGGAAGGGTTTATGTTGTGAACGCTGGAATATGTTTTCCATGCCTCTGTTGAACTCCTCTCTTGTGAAAGTTTTGAATAATTAAGAGATTTCTTTTCATCCCATGGATGTTCCATTGCAAACCCTATCCTACACATCGCTTCACTATTATCTATAGAAATAACCACAACTCTTTGGCAATTTCCCTTTCATGGCTTAGCTGCCAAAGGTTTCACATCAATTTCCACAATTCTTGCATAATATTGAACAAAGTATAGGAATAGAGGATAAATTGCATTAATTGATGGGCTTAACTAAGTTATTGCCTTTGCTAGAATTCAAAAGCCAAAGAGAAATCCATCATCATTATAATCATCACGATCATCACCAAAGAGAAGATGCTAATGGAATTGGTCATTATTTTATAATGCAGACTCGATATATGAACGCATAATTTTTTAAGCTACTAGTAATACTTCAAACACTGGCTGGAATTATCCTATAGATATAGACAATATTTCAAGCCCTAATTTTAATGTGCATGACTTGCTGGGTTTAAAGGAAGTGTCTCTGCTAGAGTACAACAACCAAAGCCAATGCATCATCTTCATCATCATTAAATTGAACTGGGTAATGGAATTGGTGAGGTTTGATATTGTATAGAGTTGACCAGGTGTTAGTCTCAAGCATGGACACCAAAATCTTATCCAGTTGATGATACTTTGGGCTCTTGCTAGAGTAATCCTGTAAACACTGAGAACATTTCAAGCCTAGGTTTTAATGTATTTGACTTGGTAGGCTTAAATAAGGGAGTTCCTTTACTAGATTACAATAGCCAAAGCTAGAGGCATCTTGCTTGTGGTCATTATCAATTACAGATATAGTTACATGGACTTGTTGAAAGTCAAACTTAAGAGCCAAAATTCAATTTAATCCAAACTTGAATTAGTTGCTTCAAATTGATTAGTTTTAACCAGAGCATCAAATCTGAATAGAAGAAAACATAGTGAAATTCAAAACAAGGAAGAAGACACATTGCATAGATATCTGACATGGAAAATCAATGTGGGAGAAAATAACGGTAAGAATCCCTATTAGGATCTACCATTCTAACTCAACCTCACAAATTTGAATTAGTTACAAAGATTTATGGGCTCCAACTCTTAGGAGAAACAACTCTTATTCTTTGAGCTATAACCCTATTAAATCTAAGCACCTTCTCAATTCATGTGAGTATCAACTCATTTACTACAAAGATATGATATAATAATAAAGTTACAATATAATTCATATTTCTATACAATTTTAGAGTTCTTTAACTTTTCTTATATAACAAAGAATGGAATAATATTCAAAAATTATTGCTCAACTCTGATCAATTCACTGTAAAACCTTTGTAGACTGAATTCAAATGACAAAAATTCAATATGTCACTCCAGAAAATTGAAACAAAATTGCAAATGAACCAATCACAAATGCTCTATAAACTATAAAAGTTACTATACATATGATAACTAGATCAAAAGAAGTAGATCAAATACTACATTCATCATGTAATTCTTCAATCATTTTCTCAGAATGAGATGATTGTAAAAATGGTGGAGGCATGAAATCTCAATCAAAATGTAGGATTTTATGTAGCTATTTGGTGATATAACAACATCTATTTAGTGAGTAGATTTCTATCATTCCAATTTCAAAATTTGTGTATCAACTACAAGAAAATGCATATGGAAATGCATAAAATTCATAGTGCTTTACATTTCCTATAGTATGTATACAAATCGCTATATTAATTAGGTTTAAATTTTTTATGACAATCCCACACTCAAGATCAATTTGTATATACATAATACTAATGCATTTATTTGGTTTTATGTTATTTAGAATTATTGATGATGCCAAAAAACTATAAATAGAAAAGATTCTTCAGTGCTATTGATTGTGCTCTTTCAAATTGATATCCATTTATAGTTTTGTTAAAACCAAATTTGGCTTGCATAATCAATTTAAAATAAATTACTCCTTTTTAGATTTTCTATTAGATTAGTATGATCATACTATGTTACCTAAATTAGCATTTCAATTGATTATAATCTTCCAAACCCATTTTAAAATGTAACATTTTCCCTAATTTAACTCATCTCAACAGAGCCAAAGTTTATGATGATGCAGAATTGCTCAATTATGACCACAGATTCTTTTATTTTAGTTCAAATGCAACTACATCATATGATTCAAGAGATCTTGCAATTAGATACAATGAGTCTCTCGATTCTTGTTTAATGGAACTTGAATTGTCTCAAACCCGTACAACACTTGATGGAAATCGCTAATTATTGGTAGAGTTCAACAACTTAAAATCATACAACACTGGTGCAAAATGTCCTTTGTGTGGAATGAGAAGACCCACCAAACAAAAATCACATAGTTGATCGAGGGTGCCCAAAAGCCTCAAACCAACAAAATAAATGATATCACAATGGAAATAGTTTTAAAAAGGTAAACATTCTATCCATCAAACATTGCACCTACCCTATATAGGTATCTAGAATGATCTTCAACAATGAGTAGTAGGCATCATCTACAAAGTATTACCAGGAGCCATATTTATCAAAATTTGCTAGTACCACACAAATGATTGGATATTCCACTATTTTCTACAATATTCTCAAAACTTGGCCAAGTCATGTCTTTCAAATCTATAATGACTAAAGCTTCTTGCTCAACTCCAAAATGAAGTACTGCACAACTGTAGAATAATCTCTAGAAACAACATGTTTCTTTAATAATAGTTAGAGCAATATTGAATGTGTATACATTAGGTATCACAACAAACCATCATGTTTGGCTGAAAAAATCAAAGGCCTCCTTTGCATTAGTATTTTGTGCACAACCTGCAATCATTGAAATCCATAGTTACATCTCTTTTGGACATTTTATCAAACACTTGGCGTGCTTCCAATCTACATCAAAATTTAGCATACATATCACAAAGAGCACTACTCAGACAAATATATGAACCTTTCAATTTTTTAAAATACCAACCTCAAAGAATTTTTAAAAAATTATCAAATAAAAAACAAAAACCTCATTCACTTGAATTAGAACTTGCATAAACCTACGTAAAACCCATCATTGTGGTTTTTGCACTTGGTTTAGCCTTTGAAATGACAAGGCATAAATAAATACCCCAATGATACTGTACCCAAATTTCTATCAATGAGATTCAAGCATTTTATTGCTACCACAATTTGCATAGGCAAGGATAATGGTAAAGTCTTGGAATATGGCTACAACATGCCTAAAGAATGTTGCGGAATATGGATTTTACATGGCTAAAGTTTTTGTTCCATTCTGATGCATATCTAGCAACAAACCAAGTTTCAATAGTTATTCATTCTTCATCCCACATCATCTCTCACATAGAGTCAAAGGAAGATTCTAGTGAGAAAATCTAGTAGCTATTGCATATGGCTTCATACCTTCACAGTTGCATTTATTTTAAGAAAAAGTTCCCAAACTTCATTTATCATATCACCTTTCAACAACCATGGAATATTTCTATTCCATTTCTACTTGTCATCGAAGACTGTGTCATGGTTCCCCGTAAATCTTCTCTAACTCTAGATCCAACTTTCAAGTTGTCTTTAAATGCAACTTTGGAATTATCTTCAAACCTGACTTGCATGTCATCTTTATAGATGGCATTAATTAATAAACTTAATGGAAAATTTATTATAAAAACATTCAAAGTCTTTGCAAGTTTTTCATTTTTTGTCAAATCTCAAAAAAGTTTTAAACAACAGTCAATGAGTAAATTTTTGTCAAGTTTCACAAAATTTTCAATGAGAATGGAAAGCATCTTTTTATCATTTTGAAAAATTAATGTCAATGAATGCAACCAAAAATTTTAAGTGACTTTCCTAAAAAAATGAAAAAGGGTTACAAGAAGGATGAATAGATGCTAGGTGGGTCTATCATGTGAAACAAACTCTTCTTGTAGAAAAATTGGTATACACTAAACAATCCATTAAATGTTATCAAAGATATATAGTGCTCTTGTAGTAAAACTATAGATGGTGCAACATTAATGGGAAGAAAGTGACAAGAGCCTAAGGAGAAGCCACTGACATACTCTATCTCTTAGGTAGGGATCCAAATAAAATAGCAGAAACATAACTCCAAGTACCCCTTTTTTAAAGGGGTAAATGCTTTGACCCAAAGCTATGGATGCATTAGGCTACAAATGGAGGAATTCATACCCAATGGGATTTGACCCTTGATGGCAAGAACAAAACAAAAACTTCACCATCAGAGCATGCCAGTATTGTCAAGTCTCCAAGTGTCCCTTACAAGGTAAATTCAGGAAAGAAAATAATGTTGCAAAAATTATAGGTATCAGTCCAGTACAAAATGTTTTGGAGGTAATGCAAACACATAGGGTTTAAAGCCAGCTATAAGAATGGATGTAGTTGAGGAATTTGATTAGTGTTGAGTAGTAAACTTATCAGACTTTGACAATGTTCAAAATACCATAAAAAAAACAAGAGAATTGAATGGTTTGATCAGGCTCAAACAAGTCCAGTAAAGGGCCAAACAGATAACACCACAGGGTTCTAGAGCACTAAAGTATTTGGAATTCAGCGTTTGCAAAGGTTCTTAGCATTTTAGTTTTATGCATGTTGTCTTTGCTGACTTTTGTGTACTTCTTGTATATGTAATAGGTTTGGTAATGGCAAGGACTATTGGTGAGTTGAGTACAATAAAGAGTGTTATTTATACAAGTTGAAGAGTTGTTTTATAAGTGTTACTATATTGCTGCTATTGATTGTCATCTATGACTGGCTGGGAAGGGCACAAGCTTGTAACTTCACATGGAGACAGTGTCAAGAGAGGGTATAGGCTTCTGTGCAAGATTTTTCAGCCCATTGTGCTTGTCTATAGTATTATCTTGTGTTGTTCCTCTATTTCTTGATGTTTAATTCTTGTCATTGAATTCATGTATACAATCATCTACAATAATTTTTGCACTAAAAAAATTGAATTTTGAGCAAATAAGGACTATTTTCTTAAGTAAATCCTAATGAGACATCAAATAAGTGTGTTTATTCACGTGGTTGTAGTAGGCTATTAGCTATAGAATATATGTGCTACTTATAGATCCAATTGATATCTAAATAGTTGTATTCTTTGTAAATTATGTCTTTCTTCTAATGTGATGTGCAAGAGGAAAAGGTGATTTAGCTCCTTTGCAACAAAAGATCTCATGTCCACCAAGAAGTGACATACAAGAGTGAGAAATATGGTCAATGGAAAGGAATTGACGCTTCAACATGAAGAATCATTATTCATTACTAATGATCTTCCACATGAGTTGAGTGAACTTCCAAAGAAGATTGTTCTACAAAATTCTACTTTCAGTGGAAATCCTAATCTGCAAAATCTTCTCATTCTGACAGGCATTAAGGCTTATAAGTCTCATGAAATGGATTACATTAATAGGCTAGACAAATTTGATGGCCCTGCAGCTGGGGAAATTATTGTTGGAGCAGAGTTGTATGAGGAGGCCTTTGCCATCTTTAAGAAGTTTAATCTAAATGTATAAGCTGACAATGTTTTCCTAGACAACATTCAAAGCATTGAGCAGGCTATGGAGTTTAGATCATGTGTTGAGGAGGATGTAGTCTGGAGTCAATTTGTGAAGGCACAACTCAAGGAGGGAATGGTTAGTGATGCTATTGAATCATTTGTTCATGCTAATGATGCTACAGAGTTCCTTGATGTGATAAGGGCAGTAAAACTAGGTAATGTGAATCATGACCTGGTTAAATATTTGTTGATTGCAAGGAAAAAGATTAAAGAACCAAAAGTTGACAATGAGCTTATCTATGCATATGCTAAGATTGATAGACTTTGGGAAATTAAAGAATTTATCGTGATGCCAAATGTCACTAATCTTACAAGTGTGGGAGATCTTCTATTTGATGAAGATCTATATGAGGCTGGTAAGATAATTTTCACTTTCATTTCCAACTGGGCAAAACTTGACAACACTCTTGTCAAACTTGGTCAATTCCAAGGAGGAGTTGATGCTTCTCAAAAGGAAAAAAATTCAAGACATGGAAGGAAGTATGTTTTGCTTGTGTTGATTTTGAAGAGTTCAGATTGGATTCAAATCTATGGTTTGAATATCATTATATAGGTAATTGGTATGTTAACAAAAGCTCTTTTCTATATGGTTTATTCATTGTAAATAACCATTGTGACATAAAGAGAGAATATTTTGGATATTGATGCTTTTATTTTAAATCATCATTTTTTTTTCATCATAATTTGGGAAAGTTAATCAACAGTGTTTATTTGTAACTGTGAAGTTGAAAATTGATGTTGTTGGTGTTTCAACATTTATTTTACTTCAAGTGGATGACTTGGAAGATGTTAGTGATTACTATCAAAACATAGGTCACTTTGATGAACTCATATCTTTGATGGAAAGTGGCCTGAGGTTGGAGCGTGCACATATGGGCATCTTTATGGAGTTGAGCATCCTTTATGCCAGATATTGCCTAGACAATCTTATAGAACATATCAAATTATTTTCAACATGGGTCAATATACCCAGGCTTATCTATTTTTGTGATGAATAGCAACACTGGAAGGAACTTACATATTTATTTATTCAAGATGATGAATATGAAAATTTTGCTACTACTATCATGAACCATTCTTTAGAAGCATGGGATCATATGCAATTCAACAATATTGTAGTTAAAGTGGTCAATGTTTAATTTTACTTCAAGGCTGTCCACTTTTATTTACAAGAACACTCAGATCTTATTAATGACCTCTTAAATGTACTTGCCCTTAGGGTAGACCACACACAAGTGGTTGAGATCACACATAAGGTATGCCTCTCCACTCTTTTTAACTATTGTTTTTTCTAAGGATTATTAAGATACCTTTCAGTTAGATATTAAGTTTTGCTAGATGTCTCCCTTAGTAGCTATTTGGTTTGAAGTAATTTCACATGAATTTCTTTTGTTCTGTTGTATTTGTTATGTAGGCTGGACATCTTTTTCTTATGAGGCCATTCATGGTTGTGGTACAGTCGTGAGGCTTTGAATGAGATTTATGTAGAAGAGGAAGATTATGATAGGCTTTGAGAATCTATAGATATGCATGACAACTTTGATCAGCTAGTACTTTCTCAGAAGGTGAGAGGGACATCTCTTTTAGTTCATTCATTTAAGTTCAAAATGGGATGTAACTTAGCATTTCAATATTATTCTAATGAGCTTCAATTTCAATTAGATTGAGAAACATGAACTTCTTGAATTCTGTCATATTGCTGCTTTCATTTACAAGAAAGTAGAAAGATGGAGATAGTCTGTTGCACTATCTAAAAAGGATAATCTTTACAAGGATGCAATGGAAACTAGTTCTCAATCAGGTGATCATGAGCTTGCAGAGGAATTCCTGGTGTATTTTGTGGAATAGGTATGTAATTGCTAAATCATATTTATTAAGTATATGTAGTTTTATTATATTTGATGTTTATTATTATTTTATTTATAATGATACATTATATTTTTTATATTAATTATATTTATTAGTCCCCGCCTATAACTAATGTTTTTAGTGGCTACACCTAATTAAATTTTATAGTTAGATTTGCCCAATTTCTAAAGTTAAAAAGTACGTATATTTTTAAATTAACTTTCCATTCTTAATTTCTCTTATTTGATTGGCTGATACCAATTTTAGTAAGGGTAATATTTATTTATTCACATCAAACATTAGGATTAAATTTCTGAAAACATCATCTAAACCAAGTCTAGAAGTCTTTGGAACTAGTTAGGCAGGTCAAGTTACTATCCATATTCCTTGCTAATGCCATGGCAGGGGAGTCAAAGCATTAATTGAAGGAGGAAAGGTTGCTCCAGATGGTGGCGTAGGTTGCAAAAAGAGGGCCACTAGTGGTGGAGGTGTGAGATGAGTCCTAGAGTCTTCATTGTTTCAGGTAAGGCAATAGTTCCCACTCCAACAATTGTTGTTGATATGTTAAACATAGCTCCCAATACAATTACATTATTGTGCTCATATTCTTACATTTTCTATTCCCTTCTCTGGTAGGAGTGGCACTCTATTATTCTATTCTTTTTCCATTGCAGGAGTCCCTAAATTCATCCTAGAAGGCATTTCACACTATCCAATTGCTTATTTCTCCTTTTGCACATAAAAGCCTTGCTTCCAACCTTCTGCACCAAATACCAAATTTTTTTGTCTCACCAGAATGGTTTCTCAGCAACTAATTCTAACAGGACTCCAAAAGGCATTTGTCAAACAATTAATGTGCAAACTTCCACTCAACATCCAAATCATTGAAGAAACAAACTGAAAAACTATACATGATATTATTTTTTTAAAGATCCCTTATATCAAATGTCATATCCAAAATTAGTGGACTACTCAGGCTCTTTTGATATCAAATTTTATGACTACTTTTATTCAATCCCCACAGCTCTAAACAATAAGGACATTGTTTTTTAATGGGGGATTCATTTAATTCTTTCATCCATTATGTTTTGTAAGTCACTGACCTATTTTCTATTTTCTATCATTATTTCCATTCTATGTAGAATAAGGTGCAAATGATATCATTTCTATATTGGTAGAGGGTTTCGTACAATTCCTCAGAGAGAAAACTAGAGCATCTATAAAAGGGCATAATTGACTCTAGATACCGTTTGATGTTTGTATGGAGTAAGTGATTGCTTCTGTACGTGCTTTAACGCTACATATTAATTTTTCCAAAACATAATAGAGCTCATTGGGTTTTAAAATATAAGATTCGACACTCAACTCAATGTAAGAAGTAGGAGAAGAGATTTTAAATGACAAAAGTTTTTTTTGTAAAAGAGATTTCATTTGACCATAAATTTATTAAAATTAAGCTTGGAGGTTGGACGAAATAGACGAAATAGATAGCAGAAGAGAAGATATTTAGCTCTCCAGCGACATCATTTTTGTTCAATAGGGAGGTTGTTTGTTGGTTTAAATGCACAGTGAAAGAGGAGATGCAAAGCTTCCAAACAACTTAAAATTTGTTCAAAACTAAGGCCATTTCATCATAATTTGTTCAAAATTGAGGCCATTATCATATCTTTATAGAAATTAGCATTGACGACTACACTAATAGTTAATGAATATTAACTGTACAACAAATGTACAATATATTAAATAAATTTAATATTATATATTTATATTATATTGTAGATATTATCTTTAAATATACAACATTGAGAGTTTACAAAAATTATAAACAATTGTTTTTGATGAATTTAAAATTAGATTTTTTTAAAAAAAGTTGGGCCTCAACATTTATCCTGCACCATTAAACCTCTTATGAGTAAGAGTGAGACTTAGATTAAATTAATAAATTTTCAATGTAATTTTTCAATTATAACTTATTTGACTTTATATAATTGTTCTATTAATTTTATTTAACATTGTATTCAAATTAGATTGTAGTATTTAAAATGAATGTTTTAAATAAATTTACATTTTAAAATTTGTATTTGATGTTGTATATTAAACTAATTTTAAATTTTAAATTATTCATAAGTAATGTTGCTTGTTAAAAAATAAAAAATTACATTACTGCTAATATAAGTTTCTTATGATGAGACAAAAAGAGATGGACATGAGACTCATCTCTTTGAAATAGTCAAGAAGTTTTATATTGGTAACTAATGTTGTTTCAATTAGTTTCAAATTTTCATTATTTAATATTATTTCTTATCCTTTATTTATCCAAGGCTACATTTCAAAATAAATGATACTAACAATTCTTCCAAGTGTAACTACTATTTCTTCCAATTTAGTTACAATATTTAATTTAACCATATTACAATAGGCAAGGACTCAAACTCTATTAGAGCTCTTGTTATTATATGTGTAATATTAAAATATTGACTTGGTAGAAGGTTATAATCATAATTTAATATTTTATTTTAATTCTATTCATCATCTTTAAATAGATGATTCATAATATTATGTTGTATGTTACTTCTTAAATATATTTGTAATAATAAATTATATTATGTAATATTATTAATAATATTTTCTTTCTTTATCATAATAATTTGAATAATAATATTTCATTGTGTGTTATTATTTATTTGATTAACATGATTATTAATATGATTATGATTATATTTAATTAAATTTTTTGTTTAACTTTGTATTTAGGCTCTATTAGGGACATTCCATTATGGTCAAGGATATGAAGTTTATGGTTACAATCAACCATCTCAGGATCCATCAATTTATGGTTCTAAGGCGTGTCCTATAATTGGGGTTATCAACCGGTGAAACATAGCCATTTCCTACTAGACTTTACTAGTTTATTATAGGTTTTTTAAATCAATTTATCATAAACATGTTATTTAGTTCTTTGCTACATTTATGAATTGGCACCACTTTCCCTATTACTAAGAATAACTTAATTATAGATCATTGATAAAAACATTCTTTTCATGTGGCTTATTTTTATCAAATTCTTGTTTTTATATATATTTTAGACTAAGGTTCAATAAATGTCAACATTAGCTGTAATGAAAACTTTTAACACCCACCTGAGCATAAGGAAGAGGAAATATTTTATCTTTTGGCACCCCCATATGTTAAAAAGTGAGTATTTCAATTGATTGTGTTTCATAGTATTTAATAGATGTGATTTTTAATGGGGTTTGATATTTTTATTTAATGCAAAGGTGTATTTTCTTGATATAAACTATGTAATCTTTTTTATCTTTTTTATGAGAAATTAACACAAGAAACAATACTTGTTTGTAGCTAAAGTGCTCCAAATTATATTTTATAAGAGTCTATCACTACAATAATTTAGAGAAGTGTATTTGACATGAAATATAATTTTAAAGTGCTTGAATAGAAGAAATCAAAATTGTTGAATTGTTATTGATAAAGATTTAGATTATTGTTTTTCATAATAACTAAAATTTGTGTTCTTTGAGAAGAATATATCATGTTACAGTAACCATGATCATGGTAGATCCAATGTTGGGAAAAATTTATCAATTTTTTGCGTTATTCTTTAAAGGGTACTAGCTCAATGGAAGAGTACCTACTTCATAAGTAGGAGGATGGTGGTTCAGTTCCATCGTGCCCTAATATGTCTAAATTAATGATTAAGTAAACTACCATATATATAACCAAATATAATACCATATATACTGCCAAATATACTACCAAATAAACTACCAAATAAATTACCAAATATATGACTATATATACTACCCAAAAAATACCAAATCAATTACCAAATATACTTCCAAATTTACTACCCAAAAAACTACCAAATACACTACCAACTAAACTACCAAAATTACCAAATAAACTACCATAAAAACTACCAAGTAACAACAATAAATGACTAAATCAATGACTTAATTAATGATTAAATTAGTTTAGTCATAAATTTGGTTGGGAGATAAATGTCTGGCAATAAACTACCATTGGTCATGTGATCAAAATTAGTCACATATCTACAAATTTTAGTAGTTTATTTAGTAATATATTATTGTTTTTGTACTAGTGAGAATATTCACTTGCCAATATAGTAGAGAGAGATTAAAGTGACTTTTCAAGCAAGGTGTCCAACAAACTTATGACACTAGTGACTCAAGTCAAGAGCTAGGCAAGAAGACAAATAGCTAAATAGATAGAGCAAGCAAGGTGACAAGTGAACAACTTTCCCAACCCAAGAGTGTAGTCAAAATCAAGGTAACCATTTCAACAAAAAAATAACTACTAAGTGGACATAGACCATGAAGATAGAAAGAACAAGAGAACTAAGATCAAAGAGTCACTTTAAGCATGTTCAAGAACTAGAGACATAGAAAAGTCAAATGATGAGACTCCCCTTAGCAAGCAACACAAGAAAATGTTTGCACTTGATGTTTTGACTTGGTTGACAAAGTTTGACAATAGTTGATAGCATAGAAAGTTTGATGTTCAAACATAATTTTTTTTCAAGCAAGATAGTGATACATGCAGTAGTCTTAAAACAATCAAGCAAGGGACAAAGCAACCTTGCATGATACAAGCATATGTGAGGTCTCAAAACAAAGCCCTAGAACTATTGTCATGTGTATATTCAAAAGATTTCCATGGGTCTAGCACATTCAAGAATACATCAAGAAATATTTACCTAAAAGACATGGTTCATTACTCAACAACTTGGCCCACACTAAGTGCTCCTTCACCTCACACCAAGTGGTTTCCCACAAGATATATTGGCTTTGTCATGGAAATTCCATAAGCATATCAAAGGGAACACAAATGGTGACTGTAAAATCTTGGGGTGATCCAGGTAATCCACTAGGATCAATCCTTGCACCAAGATATTGAGCAAAAAAAAAGGTAGTTTCTATCCTAGGTTCTTAGTAAGGGCTTCCATTCATAGCACTTGTCTTGCTCCCAATATAGGACACCTTATCATATATAAGTAATTGACCTCAAGACCACAAGAGTACCTTAAGAATTCTCACCTAGTGATTTCCTCATGGTCACAATCCCACAAGTACTTCCACTAGATGAAGACAAGTACTATGTCTACCAAGGTTTTCTATCCTTGATAGCCTTGAGTTTATAGTGGGTTGGAAGAGTAGAGTTTTCTTGTCCCTACTGGGTTGTTCCTCTTGATCTCTTAAGAGTAGGCTCGCTAAAGGATTCTAAACTACAAAAAAATGGATCCACTATTGGAGGTCAATATTTTTGATTCACCACAAGGGTGAAGAACATACTCTCCTATTCCAATTGTTTCCCCCAAACACACCAAGATATGTTCATGTACACCTTACTCCACCTTGGTATATCAAATGGGTCAAGATTTATGATTCACCCAAAGGCAAAGAGCATAATCTCCTACCAAGTGAGAAACTTTAGTAAAATAAGTAATTATGCACCTATAAATAAAAAAAACTAATCTAATGCCACACATAAAAAGAACTAAAGAAAAAAACACTTTTTTTTGTTTTTTTGTTTTTTTTTGGGCAGCCCTACAAATGAGTGTTAATAGCCCTTTTAGAAATGAAATGACAAACTCCCTACAAAAAAACCAAGGTTAGGGCATAAAAACCAAGTTAGACTTGTAATACAAAGTGATTAGTTGTATCAAAAATCCAAATTTTCTTCCAATGAAGCATATGCAAAAAAAATGCAAACTAATCACAAAAGCTTTCTTTTTTACTTTTTGTCTTTGACCTAGTCAACAAGATTGAACTTGTTTTCTATTATTTTAGCACCAAAAATAGAAATGCAAAGAAGAGACCCCTACTAGAAACTAGAGAGATTTCTAAAAATGCAAGAAAAATAGAAATATCTCTTCATTTGTGCCCTAGGGACCCATTTTTCCAAAACATACTACTGTTTCTCAAATCAAGTTGTTGAGCCCTAATATGACCTCTAAATTCAAAACAAAAAAAACTACCCCCCTATATAATTTAGAGATCTTTCCAAAAATGTAGAGTTTTCTGAATAAGTCATTGATTTATGACTAGAAACAATTTTTATTGAAAAAAAGGAAAAATTCATAACAAACACAAATCAACTCAAACCAGTCTGCAAATTGGACTAAGACATTTTGGATGCATCCCCAACCTACAAAAAAAATTTAGATTCAAACTCCAAGTAGTTTAGGAGATATGATCAAATCTTTAAAACCCTAGGTTTGTGGCCTTCAAACCAATCTGCACAAGGGTTAGCCTTAAAACCAAAGTGAGAAACTTGAAAAATCACTTGATTAGATCTAATATGCTATTGTAAAAAATTAGAAGTGAGAAATAAAACTAAAATGAAAGCAAATGGATCTAGAAACTTGGTTCTAGCCCACACTAGGTGCCAAAAATGTGTGTACAAAAAGTGTCACACTTCTGTAAACTATTATTCTTGAGAATACCCATGAAAGATGACATCTCAAGAGGTGGCTTATAGATATATATCTATGACATGAAAAGATTATGAGATGGTGGTCCTCAAATGAACCAAACTATCAACCCTTGCAAGGTGCACCATAGAATGAGAGATTCAAAGATGGGAGCAAGAATTCTAGCATCCAAGAATCTAGAATGAATGTAATGTAAATGTAAGCTATTCTAAATGAAATTAAAGATAAAAAAGAGAACTAAGCTAAAGAATGAAGGAAACTAAGCTAAAACTATGCCATAATGTAAGTATAATGAGAGCCAAGCAAAAATGCAAAAATGCTCCAAGTCTCCAAAATCACCAAGAAAACCTACAACATAACAATAACATGAGAGACTAAGATCTTAGAATGAGGAGAGAGCCCTCCCTTTTAAAGAAAAATGGATGATAGAGAATAAGAGGCAAAATATGCATAATCAAGGGAGGATAATGCATCTTGAGTGATCCATGTGCATAAGCATCTCAACCAATCGCAATTAATGGTTGACTTTTGAGAAGGTTTCAAATGTGTGGAGGAGAATTAAAGTTATTTCTAAAATAGAAGATTCCTCCCACCTAGAAAATTGTGCATTCATGTGTAGACAAAAATGCTTTTTATTTTATTTCTAAAATAGGAATAATGCTTTATGTGTGCACACTTAGGATAAGTTAGAAGTGGGGATTTTTATTTAATTAAAATGGAGCATGTTATTTTAATTAAATAAGAGACTTGGGATAAAGTGGCCACACCATAGGTTATAATCAAATAAATAGATTTTTGAGGATTTGATCAAAGATAACCAATGGATAAATTAAGAACAAATGCTAGTAAGGGGGCTCATAGTCTAGATGACCATTTTTGGTTGATTATAGTAAGCTGTATTTCAAACATCAACATCTTTTCTACTAAAATTATAGAGAAGTCAATATTATGAATGTTTTATTGCTTTAAATCTTTTATTGCTTGCAAGTAGACCAATTTAACTGGGTTATGGCTTGGGCATGCATTATTCCCATTTATCATATGGTTGCAATATTGGAGGTAACATTTTTGCAAAAGTGGCAGTAGGTTTTATATTATTGGATTTGTTTAAGTCCCAATTTTAATGAAGTAACAAAGTGGTTTTTAGGGTGGAAAGGACTATTTCAACCTGAGCTTCTTGCAAATGAGAGGATAAGAAGTTAGTTAAATATAGCCCTTGAAATGATAAATCAAGCTCTAGAGGGTACAACTATGGAACAACCTGAGGCTAGAGAATGTAAGTTATCATAGGGTAACAGAGTAGTGCCAATTTAAGGCACTTCAAAAACAACAAGCAACAACAAGCCTCAACTTCCATGGGTAGTGGGATTCACTTGAATAATTTAATGGGTGCACCTCAGTTGAGTTTGAAGGAAGTGATTGTAATATATGCACAAGAACATGACATCCAAATTTTTCCTAAAGTGGGATGCACACATGATGGTCTTTAGGTTTATGGATTTGGAACTCTCAATAATGATCTAGATTCTATAAATCAACAAGTGCTTGCATAATCTAGAGATATATGGCTGACTGCATCATTGGAGCAACTAGTTGAGATGCATTGTAATCAAACTGGAGGAAATCATTGATAAACCAAAAATATAATGAAGAGGAAACTTGAAAAACCTAAATGCTAAAATGATGAAATGAAAGATATCATGGATCAAACACCTATTCTAGAGTTACAACACAATGTGAAGTTGATGTTAGATATAAATAAAAAAAGAAAACATGACAAAAATCATTCTCAATTTTATGTTCACAACTCAAATGCTCTCCCATGGCCTGAGCTAAAACCCTCATTACTACATCCAAAATTAAGGAATAAATTATGATTATGTCCCCAATGGAGAATTTAAATGCAATTTTTTAATATTCCACTTAGTACTATGTTGATAAATTCAAGAAATTCTACTACCATGCAAATTAACATACATTGATTCCGAAGCTTAGGCCATAACAAAAGTCGAAAGATAAATTGTTGTCAAAGAATGTGCTAAAAACAAGCAAGAGTACATATTTAGAATGAACATAGATATTTTCAATAATGAAGAAACATATAATCCTCTTATACATAATCATAATTATGTCAGGGATGAACTCAAGAAATTGAGCAATATAGGAGGTGCTTAGCTAGATATTCTAGTTATCTTGGGTGATTTGGCTAGAGGCTTTTGCAAGGGAATGAGCCTTGTGAGTTAACATATAATGTCTTAAAATAGTTAAGTGCTACCTAACTATGTCCAAGACATTTGTACACTATAGACATACTTTGCCTACTAGGATGCCTACATACCCATATCCATGGGATCAGGACCCTTGAACTACTCATTCTAATGAATGTGTAGTTTTGGTTTCTAATTGTCTACTTGATTAATAATAGAAAGCCATCACTACTTGACTACTCAGTCAATAATAAGATATACAAGGTTAATACTATAAACTATATATTGGTTAGTTAATATTGACATTTGTGTGAACATCAAGGACAATATAATATTGAATAATTGATTCCAATAAACTCTCTTTTTGGCATTGATGGCAACACAATATGTCAACAGTAATTAATAAAAGTATGAGCAATTACATAATATCCTTAGTTTCATTCAGATTCTCATCCATACTAGCTCCATCTAAGATTCTGCTTGGATTTGTCTTTGCTACTTTCCTATTACAACTCTTCTATCATTTTCTCCCTCTTAGTTATAGGTTCCATCATTAAGACTTTCCATCAATCTTATTAATACTGATCTTTTCACAACCTTCCATATTGCTCTTCCATGTTAACACTAAAATATCCCTCTTTGACATCAATTGCCAAAGGATATAGACATCTGAAATTACAATGTACCTTATGTATTGATTCATATGCAATATGCTCTTTATTTCACTACATCAACTTGATTATTCTTCAATAGAGCTTGGTTGATGCCTCACTATATTTTTCTTTAGTGAGCATTAGAGAGGGGAATGAACCCTAGTTTACCTCTTAGATACATGAATGCATCCTTAGATAAATCTTTGGTGAATATATCTTCTATCTACTCCTTGGTGTTCCCATATTCCAATCTCACCTCTTTGTCTTGAACCCATTCCCTTAGGAAATGATATTTTATTGCAATATGTTTTGTCTTTGAGTGTATCACTAGATTTTTGGATATATTTATTGCACTTGTGTTATCACAATAGATAACCATTGGTTCCTTGATTTCTTCCTTCATTCTTGACATCAACTGCTTGATCCACATTATGTTAGAACAATTTACTACTACAAAAACATACTCTGCTTTAGTTGTGGATTGAGAAATACAAATTTTCTTCTTACTTGTCCAAGACACTAGCATTTCCCAAGAAAGAATACTCCTCCACTAGTACTTTTTATGTCATCAATGCTCCCTTCCCAATCTACATTAGTGAAGGCTCTTAATTCAAGGTTTCCTCCTTTCTTGTACCATAATCCATAGTCTTTAGTTCATTTTAGATATCTCAAGATTATTTTGACTACTATCATGCAATTTTCTTAAGGATTAGCAAAAAATATTGCAACTATGCCAACTGCCAATGCAATATCAAGTCTTATGTGAACCACATACTAAAGTTTTCCAATCATTTATCTATAAGTAGTTTGGTTTACCTCTTTTAAATTGTCATTCTTTGAGAGCTTATGTCTAGTAGAGATAGGAGTAACAAATGGTTTGGAATCTTCCATTCCAAATACTTTCAATGTTTTGTTGATGTATTTTGATTGAGTGATAAATATCCCATCCTTCATCTAATTAACTTGTAAACACACTATTAAAATTTTGGATCACTACAAATGTACTAACACTGTAATAATATGTGGTATATGTCTTCTGAATGGCAACAACCTTTAATTTATAATGAGAAAAAGCTAAGAAGAGACATGTCCCTTCATGTGACATGTCTATTCAATAAATTGACATTAATATAATAATAAGTAATAATTTCTCACATATTATTATTAAGAGTACCATCTACCTACCTTACCTTACCTTTGTATAATGTGGGGATTACAGTATATTATTAAGAGTATGTTTATCGTACCCTTAAAGGTAGTGTTGATTGAGTCATGCAATGTTGAGGTAATATTTTTAGGAGATATGAATAAGTTTGTTGAATTCAATATCTATGATGGGGTAGTTGAGTTGGAAATAATGGAACCTAAAATTGTTGTTTATTGTGGAGCCTGATCAGTCCCCAAGTGGAAGATTATTAGATTGTGGTGATTGATCATGAAAGTACTGTACATACTTCATAAATTATTTGGGGTTCGGGACAGTGCCTCAAAATTATTTTTTGGGCCGTGGCCAACATATGGCTGACATATGGCCGACATATTGTAACTCTAAAATGACATAAAATACTTGTATAAAAAAGGCTTAGGGTTAGGTATTTTCATTAAGTTGTGATGCAAAATTGGTTCTTGCAATAGTATTGAGCTGTAAGGGATTACAAATTATAATCAGGTTGCTGGATTGTAATAAGATCAGACTTGCTATTTGGTGGACGTAGCCCAGGGATTGGGTGAACCATGTTAAATCTTGGTGCCTTATTTTCTTTTCTATGTGATCTATTATTTTCTATTATTGGTTATATTTGAATATAATTATTATTTTTGTCTATGGTTTAATCCTAACAAGTGGTATCATAGCGAGGTTGTTTTTCAGTTATCCTCTATAGGAAAGTCTCACAGTTGAGTGGGAGTAATGAAAAACAAGAGTAAGCTAAGGGTTGAGAGGTTTAATGGGCAAAACTTCCAGTTATGAAAGATGCAAATGGAAGACTATCTTTATCAGAAGGATTTATGGAAGCCGTTGGAAGGCAAAGCCAAGTATCAGGGATCTATGTCAAATGATCAATGGGATCTTTTAGATAGAAACACACTTGGAAGCATTCGATTAGGCTTGACACCATCAATGGAATTTAATATTACAAAAGAAAAGACAACATAAG
The DNA here is from genome assembly GCA_028749045.1 of Cupressus sempervirens. Classification (NCBI taxonomy): domain Eukaryota; kingdom Viridiplantae; phylum Streptophyta; class Pinopsida; order Cupressales; family Cupressaceae; genus Cupressus; species Cupressus sempervirens. The sequence goes on from CM053790.1 coordinate 376,817,171, forward strand.
AGTTGATGAAAACCCTAGTGACACTGTATGAAAAGCCCTATGCTTCAAACAAGGTATTTCTCATGAAGCATTTATTTAAAATAAAAATGGTAGAAGGTGGATCTATTGCAGATCATTTAAATGAGTTTAATACTATTACTAGTCAGTTATCTTCTATGGGTATAAATTTTGATGAAGAAATTATGGCTCTCTTGATTTTGTGTTCTTTGCCTGAAAGCTGGAATGGCTTGGTATGACTATGAGTAATTTTGTTCCTAGATCTAGTACCCTAAAATGTGAATATGTGATTGGTGTTATTTTGAGTAAGGAAACTCATAGGAAAACCTTAGGTGGATCTACATCAGGAAGTGCTTTGAATGCACAAATTAGGAGTAGAATGACCAAGAGAGGAAGTAACTTTGGAAATCATGGGAAATCAAGAGGAAATTCAAAGGGGAGGAGGTCTCAATTGAGAGGATCGAACAACTACTGGTACTATGGGAAAATAGGTCATAAAAAGAAAGATTGTTGGAATCAAAAGAAAAATGAAGGAGATAAACTAGATGGAGACAAGGAGGCAAATGTGGTAAGTAACAAATCCAAAGAGGATTCTTTTCTTCTATCCTTAGAAAGTGTTGATGATTCATGGATTTTAGATCCTGGCGCTTCATTTCATGCTACACCTCATAGAGGTTATTTCATTGATTATGTCTAAGGGGATTTTGGGCTTGTCTATTTGGGAGATAATGAACCCTATCAGGTTGTTGGAAGGGAAAAATTAAGATTAAGTTGCAAAATGGGAATCATTGGCTACTACATGAGGTAAGACATGTTCCAAGGCTGAGTAGGAATTTAATTTCAGCAGGGCAACTTGATGATGAAGGTTGTGTAGTTACTTTTAATGATAAAAATTGGAAGGTTTCAAAAGGTTCTCTTGTAGTAGAAAAAGGTGTGAAAGTAGGCACCTTATATCTTTGTACAGGTCATATTGTTCCTTCTACTTTAATTGTTTTAGAGAAAAATGAATGTTCAGGAACAATTGCTGCAGTTGAGTAGGGAGAACAAATAGCTGCTGTAGATTCTAATACATTGTTGTGGCACAACAGACTTGGGCACATGAGTGAGAAAGGTATGAAATTACTTCATTCAAGAAAGTTTTACCAAGTTTGAAATATGATAATATGGATATCTATGAAATTTGTGCGTATGGAAAATAAAAGAGAGTGAGTTTTGTGAAGACTGGGAAGGAAAATGAAAAGGAAAAATTAGAGCTTGTGCATATAGATGTGGACCAGCTCAGGTATCTTTCCTTGGAGGCTCTTATTATTATGTTACATTTATTGATGACTCAACTAGAAAAGTATGGGTTTATTTCCTTAGACATAAATCTGATGTATTTTAAACTTTTAAGAAATGGAAATGCTTAGTTGAAAATGAGACTGGCAAGAAATTAAAATATCTTAGATCTGATAATGGTGGTGAGTATTGCAGTAATGAATTTGAATATTATTGCTCCACTAATGGTATTCATAGACAAAAAATTGTTCCAAGGACTCCATAGAAAAATGGAGTGGCTGAACGCATGAACAAGACTATAATGGAGCGCACAAGGAGCATGAGGTTGCATGCTGGGTTGCCCTTAAACATGTGGGTGGAGGCTATCAATACTACTATATATTTGATTAATAGAGGTCCTCTAGTCCTTTAGGCTATGGTATTCTAGAGGAAGCATGGACTGGTAAGAAGGTGAGTTATTCTTTTCTCAAGACCTTTGATTGTGAAACATTTTCTCACATAGATTCTAAAAATAGAACCAAGCTAGAAGCTAAGTCAAAGAAATGTGTATTTGTTGGATATGGCATTAACGAATTTGGTTATAGGCTTTGGGATTTTGAAAATCATAAAATTTTGAGATGCAAGGATGTCATATTGAATGAGAAAGTGTTGTACAAAGATTTGTTGCAACAACATGAGAAGAAAGAAGATGATTATATAATGCTAGATGATACTCCAAAAGTTGATGTTCCAACCATTTCTCATGATGTGCAACAAATGCAACAAAAAATACCACATACACCGATGAATGTTAGATGGTCAACAAGGAAAATTAGACCTCCAGAAAGATTCTCTCCCTCTTTGTATTCTATTTTACTTATTGATGCTGGTGAACTTAAAAGTTATGATGAAGTTGTGTAGGTGTATACTAAGATTTAGTGGGAGTTTTCAATGAAAGACAAAATGGACTATTTTCTAAAGATAAGACATGGTATTTGTGCAAGTTTCCTGTAGGTAAAAGAGCTTTACAAAATAAGTGGGTTTACAAGTTGAAAGAAGAGGAAGGGGTCAAAAAATATTTAAAGCCAGGTTAGTTGTAAAAGGATTTGCATAGAAAAAGGGAATTGATTTTGATGAGATATTTTCTCTTGTTGTAAAAATGACTTCTATCCATACTGTTTAAGTCTTGTGGCTACTAAAGATTTGCACTTAGAGAAACTAGAAGTTAAAAAAACCTTCCGTCATGGTGATTTGGATGGAGAGATATATATGGCTCAGCCACAGAGATTTGCGGTTAAAGGTAAGGAGAACTTAGTGTGCAAATTGAAGAAAAGTTTATATGGCTTGAAGCAAGCACCTCGGCAATGGTATCTAAAATGTGACAGTTTTATGCATGAGCATGGTTATAGTAGGTGTCATTCATATCATTATGTCTACTTTAAGAGGTTGGATGATGATAGCTACATTATTTTATGTTTATATGTTGATGATATGCTTATAGCTGGGTCTAACATGGATCACATTAAGGGGCTGAAAAGCCAATTAGCACATGCATTTTCTATGAAGGATTTGGGGGCAACAAAAAAATTCCTTGGTATGAAGATTTGTAGAGATAGGAAGAACATAACATTGACACTATCTCAGGCTGATTATGTGGAGAAGGAGTTGCAATGTTTCTCTATGGAGAATGCTAAAGTTATCAGCACACCTTTACTTGGTCATTTAAAGTTGACTAAGGAGATGCATCCTAAGACATAGGAAGAGGAGGACAAGATGTCCAAGGTACCCTATGCTTAAGCTGTAGGAAGCTTGATGTATGCTATGGTATGTTTTAGGCTAGATATTGCACATGCAGTGGGAGTCATTAGCATGTATATAAGTCATCTAGGAATTGAGCATTGGAATGTAGTCAAATGGATTCTTAGATATTTGAGAGGAACATCTAATAAGTGTTTACACTTTGGGGGCTCTGCTATTGATTTATAGGGCTATGTTGACTCAAATTTGGCAAGGGATATTGATATCAGGCGAAGTACTACAAGTTATGTCTTTACTCTTGGTGGGGCAGTTGTGAGCTAGGTTTCTCAATTATAGAAGGTTAATTCTTTATCCACTATAGAGGCAGCGTATGTTGCTACTACTGAGGTAGCCAAGGAGATGATATGGCTTTAGTTATTCTTGGAAGAATTAGGACACCCTCAAAGGAATAATTATTTTTTTATAGATAGTCAAAGTGCCATTCATCTTGCAAAGAATTCAGCTCTACATTCTAAGACCAAACACATACAGTTGCAATACCATTTCATTCGGTCAGTTTTGGAGGATGGACAATTAAAGCTAGAGAAGATACATACAAATGACAATCCAGAAGATATGTTGACAAAGGTAGTGAAAAAGGAGAAGCTAAACTCCTCTTCAGCTTTGGTTGGTCTTCTAGACTAACCATGAATCAAAGAGTAGCAGAGTCCAAGGTGGTTTGATCCAGTGGGAGCCCCATGTGGTAGCAGTATAATTATAGGATCAGTCTCCAAGTGGGACATTGTTCTTTAGTGTGGAGCCTGATCAATCTCCAAGTGGGAGATTGTTAGATTGTGGTGACTAATTAGGAAAGTACTGTACATAGTTCATAAATTCTTTGGGATTCGGGGTAGTGCCCCAATTTTTTTTTTGGGACATGGCCAATGTTGTAGCCTACATATGGCCAATATGTTGTAACCCTAAAATGACATAAAATAGTTGTATAAAAACGGCTTAGGGTTAGGTATTTTCATTAAGTTGTGATGTGAAATTGGTTCTTGTGGTGGTATTGAGCTATAAGGGATTACAAATTATAATTAGGTTGTAATCACTAAATTGTAATAAGATTGGACTTGATGTTTGGTGGACATAGCCTAGGGATTGGGTGAACCAAGTTAAATCTTGGTGCCTTGTGTTCTTTGCTGTGTGATCTATTATTTTCTATTATTGATTATATTTGCATGTAATTTTTATTTCTATCTATGGTTTAATCCTAACAAAAATATAAAAGGAAAAGGGTCTATTACACTTGACAGAAAGACTTGCACTAATGTTGTTTATTTTGTGGATGGTTTGAACATAATCTTTGAGTATTGGACAACTAATTGCAAGGGATATCAGTTGCAATTTACATAGAAGACTTGCATTATCAAAGATAAAGATAACACATTGATTAATACTAGTACAAGAATAAGAGGTAATATATTTCAGTTAAATCCTACTGAGATGATATGTTTAGTTGCTATGATGGATGATAGATAATTATGCCATAAAGATTTTTTCATATCAACATTGATAAAATTGTGAAGGTTGGTACTGCATTTGCAGTAAGAGATTTGCTTAAGATTTTGAAACCTACTAACATGATATGTAAGGAATGTGTAATGGTGAAACATAAGAAAAGTTCATTTTCAAGAAATAAATTTACTACTTCGGTGAAGTTGGAGATTGTGCACATAGACTTGAGTGGTCCTACTAAGGCACAAGCATTCTATGGTGAAATATATTTTATGATTCTTGCCAATGATATCACTAGAATGATGTGGGTAGCATTTCTTAGAAAAAAAATTGAAAATTTTAAGAAATTCAAGATATTTAAGAGTAGAGTTGAGAATGAATCTAGTTTGAAGATTAGATGTTTGAGATCTGGTAGAGGAGGAGAATTTACTTCAAATGAGTTTAACAATTTTTGTGAAGGTAATGGTATAAAGAGACAACGTTCAGCCCCTAAGATACCTGAATAGAACGAGATAGCAAAAAGGAGAAATAAAATAGTAACAAAGGAAGCAAGAGTAATGATGCTTGAAAATAATGTATCTAAGATCTTTCATAGAGAATCAATAAATACAATAGTATATACTATGAACATAGTACACATAAGACAAGGCACTAGTAGGATGCCTTATGAACTTTGGTTTGGAGATACACCTTCTATTTAGTACTTTAGAATCTTTTGTAGTAAATGTTACATTAAAAATATGATGATGTTGGAAAGTTTGATTCAAGAAGTGATGAATGTATGCTTTTTGGATATTCAATGAAAAGAAAGGCATATAAACATTTTAATCAGAGAACTAAAACTATTATTGAGAGTAAAAATGTGAGAGTTGATGAAAATTTTAGAATTCAAGAAAGGATATTTGATTATATATCTTGATGAAGAGACAAATCCAAGGCCTAACAAAGGGAATGTTAAGTAGGAATTATTTTATGAGACTGACACTTATTTGTAGAATGAAATACATAGAAAAGTACAAAGAGAAAAAAAAAGAGAAGAGCCTAGAGCTGAAATTAGAGTTGAAGCAATGATAACTAACAAAAACTTGATAAATAATCACCTCGCTAAATAGATCATTGGAAGAATAGACAAAGGAGTGATGACAAGAAATAAGGTACAAGAAGAACTATGTTTAATTTCTCAAATTGAACCTAATAATGCTACTGAATCTTGAAAATATGACTATTGAATTTAAGCCATGAAAGAAGAAGTAGAGCATATTGAGAAGAACAAAACATGGGATTTGGTTCCTAGACCTAAGGATAAGAATGTTATTGGAACTAAATGGCTATTCAAAAACAAGATGAATGAACAAGGTGAAATTGTAAGAAATAAAAAAATATTGGTATGTAAAGGTTATTCACAATAAGAAGGAATTGAATTTGAGGAATTTTTTTCATCTATTGGTAGATTAGAGGTAGTAAGAACATTTTTAACATATGTAGCCAACAAGAACTTTAAAGTTTATTAGATGGATGCCAAATTAGATTTTCTAAATGGATAACTTGAAGAAGAGGTATATATTGATAGCATTATGGTTTTCCTTTGACATATGCATATTGTATGGTTTTGAAAAAGGTATTGTGTGGATTGAAATTAGCACCTAGAGCCTTATATGCAAGATAGGAAAAATACTTGAAAAACTTGTGATTTGTGAAAGGTAATACTGATAGCAACTTGTATATGAGGAATAATGATAAAGGATTATTAATTATTATAGTAATTTTGGATGACATTATTTTTGGAGGTAATGATGAAGCAAGGAAGATATTCTCAAAAGAAATGAAGAAATAATTTGAAATGAGTATGATTGGTAAGATTAAGTATTTCTTGGGATTATAGATTATATAAAAAAATGATGGTATTTTCATATCACAAGCTAAGTATCTTAAACACTTATTAAAGAGATTTGGTTTGGAAATTTGTAAACATGTTGCAAAACCTATGATAACTAGACACAATTGTCTAGCAAAGATGAATCCCATATTGTTTAACATAAAATATAAAGATGTATGATTGGTGGATTGCAATATTTGAAACATACTAGATGTGATATAGCTAATGCAATTGGCATAATGAAAAGATTTTAGGAAGATCTTAAAGAGACATGCAATAGTAAAAATAATTTTTAGATATTTGAAGGCTACACCAAATTATAGATTAAGGTATGATAGATCTATTAGAGTGGGGTTTTTGTTGCACCAAAAGACCAATCTGTCAGTGCCTGATACAACCACTCAACTTATAGTACATAGGAGGTGGTTAAGCCCTTGCCACAAATCTTGAGGGGAGTGATAATTTTTTTTCCAACAATCTTCCCCTCAGTGTTATCCAAGGGTCTAAGGATTCAAATCTATAACCAAGCTCTAATACTATTGAGTTGTCGTTATGCACAATGCTAAATGGCAGGAATTCTTGTGAACTCCTCTCTTGAAAAGCTGATCTTGTGAGTCAATTCCAAGGTTCTGGATGATCTTGCAAACTACTAGAATCCATTTAGTTGAAGATACATGTGATTATTCACAAGGAGGCCTTTTCTGGTTCATTATAATTACGAATGAGATGAAGAATCTGCACATTGCTTCAAAATAAAACACGCAACAAAGAACTATGTTTTTGTATTTTTATGTTTTTAATGAATGTAATCTAACAATGCAACTAATATGAAGTCCTATTCTAACAGGGGGTTAGTAAAGTAAATAAAAAGAACTTTAAAGAAAATAACATGAAATTGAAATCCTAATGGACATAAGCTATGGAAAATGACACATCTGTGAGTTAAGCTTTCAAAGAAATTGGTGGGTAGCTAATGAAAGGAGTAGCGCTTCCTCAATTCCACTGATGTAATTGTTAGTGAGAAACTTAGTGATCATATGATATTTCACTTTTCACCAAATCATGAGGCCATAGAAAGTGCACTCATATGAGACAAAAATTTATATAGGCACAATTCGATGATTTCTTCTCAAGCTAGATACATCAAAAAAATTTGTCAAAACCATAACAAACATCAAAATTAATGAATCACACAACCAAAAACAAAGCAATAAACTTTTGGCTCAATCACAATTCCATGAAAACATATTTGCAAAAATATGACACATTTAGGCAAGAATTATTGCACTCTAAATACGCTCCAGAAGCATAATTTTGTTGCAAAATAATGACGGCCCTCATTACATATTACAATGGAGTATTTATAAGGAATCATCTCCTCAATTTGTGTTGAGAGTGAGAGATATTTTCATGCAATAAAATTCTTTTACTTTAATAAAACAAACTAATTATATAAAAACTAATGATCTAATTGATGCTAAGTAGGTCTCCATCCATTTTTTATTCATTAATTAGATGCATGTGCCTTTACATGTTAAAAAAAAAAGAATTTATGAGAGGAGAAAGAATAAGAAAGCCTTCAATCAAAGTGGAAGTGTCTAGAAGTGCTAAAAATAGAAGCTGATCCTTCACTGGGAGTTTGTTGGAGTTAAACTACTATCAAAATGCATTTTTGATACATGAAAAGCTCTATTTTTAGAACTGGCAGTTAACTATCAGTGAACCTCTAGAAAAGTAGACCTGTAGACCTATGGACCTATGCACCTATGGACTTGTGAAGTAGTGCACCTCAAAAATGGTCCAAAATCTCAAGATTTTAATAAGAGTGTCAAGATTAAAATTTTGGCTTCTAAATTTTGTTTCCCTTCATCCCAAAGCTATATCTAGATGTTTTCCATTAAATTTCTCTATTATCTTAGTAATCTTCACTGCATTTGATAAATCTAAAGCCTCATATTTATCTTTGACCTTTTGCCTATACTTGTCTACCTAAATTCAAGTCTCAACAAAATTCTTGAGTTTGGTATCCAACTCCAATAAGGCTTCCTTTGTTTTAAAAGTCTATCGGATGTCCTAATCATTGGAAGCTTCCTCAAAAATCTTCCTAAATTTCTCCACCACTACCTCTACCGGCAGTAACTTCTCCTATTCTTTGTCCTCAAAAATCTCTAGACATGCATGTCTATAATGCCTCTCTGCTTCCAAAATTTACTCTCAGGCTTGGTCCTTGAGCCGGTGAATCTCTGTATGTAATGTTTCCATTAATTTATTATTGTCTACAATCTTCTCAATCCAATCATTAATTAAATCCAATTCCTCTATTGTATACACATCTACCAAAATCCTATATCTTGCCCCTTTATAGCCTACAAAACTTGTAAGTCTTTGCTCTAGGCACACACTTCATCCATGATACTAAAATTGTGCTTCAAAATTGCTACCATTTTATTCACATTCTCCTACGTAGTGTGTAGTAACTTTAGATTTCCCTAGATGATCAAAACACCCTTTTCTTCAAAACTTTCCCACCATTGCTAATAGGCTTTCAAAAATTTGGGGTCTCCTTGGAGTGATCAAGATCTAGGGGACCAACCACTATGGCTAGATATCCTCTAAGGATTTCCTTTTTCCTTCAAAGTGTTCTGAGTTTGGCCCCTTTCCTATTCCACGCTTTTGAAAGCTTCCTTTATTCCCAGGGTCACCATTAATTTGGTTGTAGCTAATGAGGGCTTCCCAAGCATGACCTCTTTGATTTGATAATCTTGTGGGTCCAAGCTTTCTATATCTACATTAGGAGGAGGGATGGCCACTTGAGCAAATAGATCCTAATCTTGAGTGCTATTGAGAAATGCCAATGGTCTTGCTTCATGTGATGGGGACACAAGTTTATTCAAGACCTCAACCAATTCAAGGATATGCTCCTCATCCGCATGGAATTGTGGCTTCATGCTTCTCATCATTTCTTTTCTCACCCACCTTAGAATCTTTCCATTTGAAGGCCTACCTTAGGAGGATGAAGGAGTATGTTCAACTACCTCCTTTCCCTTATCACTCCTCCCTAGAGTTCTTTTTCTTTGAAAGGGCTCTCCTTTTGTGGCCTCAATCTCTGTGGATCCTGTAGCTTGCACCTTAGTGTCTTGGGAGGCTTGTTGAGAATATTCTACTATCTATCCCTTCTTTGACACTTCATTGATTGCCATTTATTGTGGCTCCTCTTCTAGTTCCTTATGTATCTATTCTTCTTCAGAACTTGGAGGTAGAGGAGTAACCAAGCCTTTATCCACCACCATGACTCTGTGGTTTTGGTAGCATCTACATCTAGTCCTCCTATTGGGGTTCACTTGTAGGGGTATCCCTAATCTTATCTTCAACCAATTCTATTCCCACAAGCATAAAATCAAAATTTGATATTTTGAATATGTCATCATCTTCTTCACTCTGCTTATCCACCCATTGTTGTACTTCATCTTCCAAAGAAGTTACTTCCAAAGGTTCCTCTAGGGAGAATGGTGGTGTCACCATGGTACTCCTTCTCTTTTCTTGCTCTACAGCTCTAGCAAGCTAGGTTCTTCTCTATAAGGGAATTTCCTCTTCCTCACCTTCCTCTTCTTCTTCTTCCTCTTCTACTCCCTCAAGAATAGGTTCCAAGATAGATGGAAAAGGAACCATCCTTCTAATCACCATTTGCCTCTTCTTCATTAGGATCTTAATCTTCTTCTACTTCTTGGAGGTAGAAGGGGATGCTGGTTTTGCCTATGAAGGTGAAGAGACTTGCTGGATTTCACCCTCTTCAATCTGGTTGGGCACAATTGGCAGAAATTAAGGATCTTGCTAGTCTTGAGAAGCCCCAGTGTCTTATGATCACTACACATCTTCTCCCTACTACTGAGGAGGTGCCTGTACTTCACCCTCTTTTGTATCAGCCATTTAAGGAGAACTCCTCTTTTGTTTTCCTTTTCCTTTCCTCTCTAGAGGGTGATAGTATCCAACTAGCCTATCTAGTTGGTATACTGTCTCTAGCATTATTGGTGACTGGGCTACAAAGGTAAGAATAGTAACCTTCTTCCCTCTACCTTTCTCTAGGTAGGCTTGCACATGAAAAATCATGGTGTTAGGTATTGGATCAAGTTGAAATGGTTTCCTGATCCAATCCTATGTCATCCTAATGACATGCCTTGCCCTATGGTTTATATCATCATTTTCCTTCATGTCCACCTCAGTGTTCATTATGGGCCTGTCCCCAATCTTATCTAAGTTGAACAAGGGATCCAACAAATCCCTTGAGTCTTGCTTCAGTATCTCCATTGGGATTTGAACCTTTAGAGCCTTTTCAGCCAAATACAAAGTCATCCTACAATAGTTTTTAATACAAACATCATAGTCATTTGTTGCATTCATCTAGTGGTCCTCAATGGCCTCTTCATGGTGAAATTCCCTACCAGCTAGACTTTCAACTTTTCCAATATTGTCAAAATAGGACCTAGATGAATTGTACTCCTCAAGGGGATATTACTCCCACTCCCTTCAAAAGACATAATATCTTGCTTCTACTTAACTTGGTATGGTCCTATGACCAAGGGCCATGTCCAACATGGTCTCCATTGTCTCCTTACCCTATCATATGCAGATTCAATCTGTTGTGTAATTTCCAATAGGACTAGTCTATCACAAGGATACTTAGGGAGCTTCTTTGGATTCACTGTGGCACCAGCCACCCTTAGATATGTGAAGGTTTTAAACTAAATGTAGTAGGTCCTAAGAGCTATTATCTATGCAACTACATCATCGGATAATCATTTTACATAATCTCCCTCAATAAATCAGATGATAGAAAAAATGAATGCATCATTCAAAATTTTGTATTCTTTGCTCTGTCCCAAGAGCTTTCACTAATTGAGGGTAGATGATGTACGACCAAGAATTGGGATCCAGTATGCTACCTTTCTTGTATAGTTTGGGATAGTTTTTTGCCCTTGCTGCTAGTAGATATATCAAATACGAAGTTATATAGAACTTCTTCTTGTCCTTGACTACCTCCAATTGTTCACACAAATTCTCACTCAATGCGGTGGCCCAGTCAAGTGGCATCTTTTTCATCTTGATGGTCTCAATAAAGTTAATCATAAAAACATTCAAGTGCCCAACTACTAAAAAACCCATTACTCTACTCAGAAGAATGATAGAGTATCCAATATCTTCCTTCATGTACCCTCTTGTCATATCCACTTTCCCTATTATCTTCCCTAGAGGAGTCTTATCAATGAGATAGGAAGATTGAATGATATCTATTGCCTCTTTCAGGTGCTCCCTATACCACCTTTTAGCTACCTCATATGTGAGTCTAATGAATTTATCTACCATAGGGAGATGGAAGACCCTCTCAATATTGTTGTGTTGGAGGTTAAGAAAAAATTCTCTAGTTACACTCTTCACCACCCTTTCCTCAGAAATAAAGTGTTGTGCTAATGTCATAACGAGCTTAGATGATTGTACCAATGTTGGGTGTGAAGCTGCCTTCACCAACCCTGATTGAATTAAAGCAAATACCATAGCTAATCTCTCCTTGAGCTTGTTGCATATTCTAAGGAACTCTCCTAGATTAGTGTGCCCCAAGTCAGTGTCCTTAATCTCTACATAATCATCTTCGAATCTTGATTTTGATGGAACCCCTCAGAACTTGAACACCACAAGATTTGGTGCTATTTTCTCACTAGATGAGGATGCCATTATATTTGCATGACAAAAAGAAGATGTCGATTAGTCCCTATTGAACTAAAATTTAGTGAAATGAAAACAATTTTGAAAACATCAAAAAGACATTTTGAACCGTTAAACAAAAATAGATGCACACTAGTGCACTAAATGTGGTGTGCTAGTGCACACCCTATTTTAGTTAATTTTCATTGTTCTTGTGTTAACGTGTGCATGAGTGCACCAGATCAGGTGTGCACCCTCTTTTGGGCTTTGGTCTTAAATGGAGGTGCACACTAGTTCACTTGTCCAAGTGCGTAGTGTGCACCTCATTTTTTGTTTTCCAAGTTTTGATGTTGGTGCATTATGTGGAGGGTTTTTTTTGCATATGTAGGGGGATGTGTAGGTGCACACCAAATGAAGTGCACAACTACACCCCAAATGAGGTGCACAACTACACACACCTTTTATTTTTGCATTTGTTTTTATTTTTCTGAGAGGAGCAAGTTTTTTTTTTGGATGTGTGGGGGTGCATAGATGTGTACCAAATTAGTTGTACAACTATATACCCCTTTGATTTCATATGCAAGGAATGCAGGAGGAACACTAGGTGAAGAGTACATGTGCATTTAATAGGGGCTCAATAGAGTTGAAGGGCGTCAGAGCTGTGAAAAATTTAACCTCTCAGAGTATTTCAAATGTGTGAAAGTTTTCAATAATTATGGTAAGGAATGAGGAGGGGGGTGGGGGGTTATATAACCCCACTCACCCTTGGTGGTGTGGCAGTGTGCATTTGCACAGCTGCGCACCAGTGCATCACCAAGGTGTGATTCGCTGTTGCACAGCATGTCAGGTGCACAAATACGCACTTTGATTTGATTTTTTTTGACTTTTTGACCTTTTTACTTTCTCAAAACAACCATATCCCTTAAAAATTTGACTCTCTAGCAAGGCCCTTAGATGTGAGTAAGGGGACTAAGTAAGACCCCAATAATTTTTCTGGATCTTGAATTAGGAGCTTCAAATCCAGAAGAACAGAGTGAGGGGTTCCCATTCCTATTAGGGAATGGGGTGTGCGTTATGGAACCACAACAAATAGCCCTAAAGAAAGGAAGAAATGACAAAGGCATTTCTTCATTAGGAAGCATTCTTTCAATGTGTGTTGAAAACCAACTAAAGCCTAAATCATTCCAGGAAAAATTTAGTGACTTCACAATCAAAATTTTAGGATCCAAAAATTTTGAGCTTAGTGTGTGATTCATGTATTCATTCCCTTTGACATCTTAGGATGTAGTCTATCAAAGTTATTTGACAACTTAGAAATAATATTCCACCCCTCTTAGCTCCTTCATTAAAAATCTTCACGAAGGATGTTTATCAATCACTTGCTTGACCAAATTAGAGAATCAATTTGAGGGCTCTTAGTGGGCTATCACTTTCTTTTGAATTTTCTAGCAAATTTGGAATAATTTCTCCATGTAGTTCATAATGTCACTACTTGATGAAGTAATGTTTTAGTACAAGATACTTCATTTTGAACATATATCTTTTGCCATTTTAGATCTTTTAGAATCCTTCAGTCTTAACACCGTTCTTTTCTTTTACTTTTTTGTTTTTTTTTTGTTCTGTATCCTGACTACATTTAGACTATGTAGCCAAGACATCAGTGTCATTTCTTGGGTTTGATCTTTTCTAAACATCCCTTGCATTCCTCTTTTAGAACTTTTTGGAAACTCTCATGCTAAACAATGACCTTAACAATCCTTTAAAAAGACCCCTCCTATTTGAACCAATTGGGGTTTGGA